>OX359249.1:14815227-15157727 GCA_947179485.1 Allacma fusca | reverse complement strand
CAAGTAGGACCAGTAGCAATGACACATAACAGATACGTACAAATATATAATGTATATGATCTGCCCCTTTACAGCATCTCTTCTACAGGAACAGAAAAAAAATTAAGGGGAAAATTCACAGTCGTTTTATGTACATATTGATACGGAAAAATCTCTAGTTTTTTTTTTTTTGGGTAATTTCTCTTATTGTTGTCTCCACAAATGAGAGAAAAAAAAATCAGCGAGGAAACTATACGGAGTCCTTAGACCTGACCGACCCGACACTCACATTCACTTGGTTCAAAGACTTAATGAAGGACTTGGAAAAACTCCTTGCATCACACTCGTCTGTCAATTGTCCACTAACTCAACCAAGTTACACTACGTGAGCTGACTGACTTTCTCCAGCACAGCCGCATAGTCCACTCCGTGTCCTGTCCTGCTGTAGTTCTCCCTCTCGTATCTTGTGCACATATAATACGGCTCTCTATACACTTCTCTCTGACACTCCTACAAACTAGAAAACTCGAGCTCTCTACGTTCCACTGAACTGGGTCAGTCCGATCGAAGCCCAGCTACCACTCAGAATCCCATAGGCCACCGACCACCGAGTCCCCCTCATTTTGGATTCCCCAAATGTCTCACTTGACCCCACTTTCTATCCCTCCTCACTCATCATCTTCGACTTCAAGGACTGACTATACGTATTCCTTTACTATTAATCTCTGTTCATCTCATTCGTAGCACTTCACTTGCTTATCCACACCATCAAGCCCATCAGTGCAAAAAATTGAACCAGTGTGAGGAGAGTCCAGTCAATGCTAACATTTTTCAAATGCTATCATATCATCCTATATTTACATTAGGTGTACACTATATTAGCTGAGTTGGCTCTCTCTCTCTCTCTCTCCTTCAACCATTGCAAGACTATACAGTCAAAAACCTCTGAGTTCAGTACAAATGAAGGAAGGAGCTTCAGAATATAAAATCCTCAGTATGAGAAATCCTTACCTATTACCTACCCCTACAGTAGCCTCTGGTGGTTCTTTAATTTTTGAAAAAAAAAATCCTGGGCATCCCTTCCTATAATAATCCCTTCCTATAATAATCCCTTCCTAAATCTGTAATAATTACAGATTTTTTATACTCTACAAACTGAACAAGTAACAAAACCTAGGGCAAGTCTCCTACAAAAAAAAAATTATCTGTGAAGTATGTATAATTTAACCGTATAATTATATGTTGTAAAAGTAGAGTCAAAATTTTGACCGGTCTCCAGTACGTGCTCCGTAGTGGCTATAGGCTCGTAACTAACTATCTATATATTTATATATATACTGAAAATCAATTGTGCCGTAAAAAGGAGGACATATCCGAGATAAATTGAAAAATCAAAAAGTAATCAAGGTTGTTCTAATTGACTGGATTTTTTTGATATCCGGTATATTAGCAACCGTAGTCAAGGGATTCCAGTTACTTTTCACTTGAACTCACCATCACGATTCGGCTCGAGCACGTTGATTTTGGGAGAGTAGCTAGGATGTTATCGGAGGCTCGCTTCTCCGAAAACTGCCCGACTCTAATGCCTGTCACCGGAAATGACTGCAGAGGAGCGTGCCAGTGACGGAACCCCTCGCCTCTGCTCTGCTAGTGCCCACCTGCGCCCAATCAATGCGCCGCTTCACTCCATTCAATTCACTCTCTAGTCAACATGACCCGGCCCAACGAGAGACTCGGACCTCTCTACATGCAGTTTCTCTCTATCTAAAATACTACTTACTCTGTATTTCTAATCAGTCTCTCTGGTGTACACACAACTCAAACTGGCTCACACTTTACTTCTACTCCCTCTCAAGCCTTCCTTTTTTACTCAGACTTTTTTACACACACCCCACAGCTTTTTTTTTTTTTACACATTCCCTCTTCGACGTAATACTCACGGAGAAATACCACATCTCATGGTATTCATACTTACTTGGCAGTCACTGGCACGCTCTTTTTCCATTGATATTGTCTATAGTAATTTGAACAGTAGTAGTAATTTCTTATCACTCAGCAATCATCAACGAAAAAGAAACACAAGCGCCCTCAATTCTCCTCCTCCTCTTAGTCTACTCCTGAACTGAACAATAAAACCCTGGATTTTTCCTCCCGAGTATCGTGCCTACAAACGTGGTCCGGACCAAACTGCCCTTCACTTCAAATGCTGTAGTACATAGTATAAGGAAGTAGTATGGTGGAAGTCCGCCTTGGTACACATTAAAACTTTATGCTTTTGCTTTTGCTTTCGCATTCCAATACTCTCCGCCATCCGTCGTCTTCCCATGCAAAATGTAACTTTTCTTGACTTCTTGTGATAGGTCTACAGTGTAGGGGTATGTAATTATTTCAGACGAACTTTGTAAATTTTAATTTGTTATTGCTAGATCCCTTACTACTAGAATCTGTAGGATTCAGCCCGCTGGCGCTCTCTTGTTCTTTTGGGGATTCTGAAATAATTTGAGAGATTGCTCAAGTTTTAAGGACTATCCTTACGGAAGGCTCGGATTACTACAAATGTTATTTGGATAAGTTAGTTTTTCATCCATGCCTCCACAGTTGTCATATCCGAGGAAGAGATGAACACTTGCATGAACTCTCTCTCTCTCTCTCTCTCTCTCTCTCTCTCTCTCTCTTTGAAATATCTGAAACATTTTGTACTTGGTTCGGGTGGTATGAGTTTGCTCTCGTTGAGCAGGCAGAGCATGCCGGAACAGATCTGACTCTAAACTGCAAGATAGTCTATTGGGATTAGGGTGTAGAACTCTTGAGTAAAATAATGTTGCATTTGCATATTATTACATTCGTCAGTCGCTGTACTGTCTGCCGCGGCTTGCATTCACAAACAGCAGAGCCTCTCCTGTATCTATACATTTCTAGGGATATTTGACAGCCTAGGAGGAGAGTGTCTTCTCTGAAGTTATGTATATATGTAGGATGTGCAGTTAGTGGTACACTTTCTCGTATAAAGTTTTACTCCACTTCTTCTTTCCACAGATAGTTTTGGGATGTAGATATGAAAAAGACAGACTGGAGTATTAGAAGTTGTGACTAGTGTGGTGTGCACCACATCGGTGAGAGTCTCATGGTGCTTCATGTCAGATCCCACTATATAGGCTTATACTTTCAGGGAGTATACTGTAATACTCCCATGCGAACCCATATGTAATCTCCCATACAGAGACACACACCACCACATGGAGTATATACAACTAGAGCAGAGCATCAGACGGCGTGAGAATTAAGCAGTGGCAGGCCGGAGCCAAAACTCGTTAATGTGGTGATTTATTTGGACATACATTGCAAAGATTTCTTTGCGAGGCTAATTAGGCGACAAAAGACAGTGAAACAAACACCAGATACTCGTCCATACCATCGTCACCTCGCTTCACTCAACTTATCCAATGCCGTCCAATGAGACTATTTTTATAGTGCCTTGTTACAGTCGTAGACATCCAACTCTCTACATGCATGGCCACTTCCATGGATGTACGACGTACTCAGGCGTAACCCCCGAATACTCATCCATGTGACACGAGAAATACCCATGGTTTCAAAATCTCCGGTTCGTTTTATAAGCATGATGTAATCAAAGTCCCTCTTCCTACTACCATTTCTCAGGAAAGTCTCAGATTTCTCTTTATTAGCTCGGTTATGCTCATTCAGCTAATTTTCTGTCCACGGAATATCACACGCACCAAAATTTTTTTTTTTCTTCTTCTTGTAACATCGTAAGGCCCTGCTCCTGCTGCTTTGGTTTCCTCATACAAGGCAAGACAAGACCCTAGTAGAAGAACCTTGAACAGCTCCACAGATAGTGCTCATCTATCCACTTTGCAATGGTAGTACTATATTGCAAGTTTTGTCATCAACCTTTTGGGCCTCATACCTCCTTGCAATGCTCCTCACATGCATGATCCCCTCTGTTCCGTAGTCTCTGACTGCATATGAATAGGAAGAATAGGGAGAAGTAACGAACCGAGAGGGATATAGCGTATAGGAAATGTGTGCATAGGGGTACATACATATCTACATATGTACATTTCCGTACAGTCTTGAGTCTGACTGTAAGTAATGCTATAGGATTTCTTGACTATATACCGGCTCTTACTTTTCAAGCTTGGCAGGAGTGTCAAGCTTATAAAGTGATAAGGAATTATTCTATTTGAGTTAAATAGAAGTCGTGGACATTGAAATCGAGACAAGACTTCTTGATATCTTCCCTCTAACGGTCTTTCACCTTTCCTCCTCAAAAATCCACGTCCTTAACCTAAATTAAAGGTTTTCAACGGAAAATACTCCAATAACTTGTGAGTGATTAGGGCTCCCTTCCAAAACTCCGACTCTGACTCCCTTGCTCCTCTACAGTAGGAAAATACATACATAGACAACTGCTAAAACGTGTGAACAGTTTCACGGTCCAATATCCCAAACGTGTATAATAGATTATGGATTCTGCAGGGGTTGGCTTCAAAGACGGATTCCACGTTGCAAACCTTACGCACATGGCTTATTAACATATTGCAGCAATGAACTCTTCCTGTTTAAAGTGCATCTTCGGAGATGCTTAACAAGAAAAAACTTAGACAACTATGTACTTAGTTGAGGTAGTTTAAAAAGTTGAAGCGTAATCAACTGGAGTCACTGACTGACGAGCTTGGTTGGAGTATCTGTATAAGCTTGAAAAAAAAAACCTGAAATGGCATACGGCACGGAAAACTTTCTTGAACTATATAAGAAGGAGCTAAAAAGTAGGTAGAGGAGTCACTGCCACATATATAGGAAACTCATTCGTAGCCTATCCTCCGGTTTAGTTTAACTAAACCGAAGGATAGGATACCAACCACTAAACTCTAACTAAGGGTAAGTGAGATATTGTGCTGGTTCATGTATACAGTTCCACGGTAAAGCTGTTGTGGGCTTGTTTTTTTTTCCTACCCATAACATTTCCGAATAAGTATGCAGATGAAACGTATTTGAATTTAACCCGTGCTCAAGAGCATTTATTTCCTTTGAAATGAGGAAGTAGACAATGCACACAATAACTATGAATAGACACGCGGAAGGAAAGGGATGATTTCCGTGACATACCGGCAAGGTGTTTTCCCACTCAGGCCGTACATCCGATTAAGGTAGCGAAGGAACTTCACTCTTCCACTTGGTTCAAACAATTTTTTTTCCCTAACTTACCTCCTGTGTATTTACACACTGTATCCAAATAAATCCACCACCATGGTACTATGTACATGGAAGCGAGGAGCTTCAAAGTAAAGTGTACCGGAGCAGTGATGATTGTGCGGCAGATATGCTTCCGTCGTCACACTAGACTTATTAGAGAGGCAGGCAGGGTGTGTGTGTATGTGGATGGAGTCTTTGGATTATGTAGGACGTAATTTTGAATTTCATCTGTGGGTCTGTCCAGGCACGCTTTTCCATACTGTCCTTACATGGATCATCACAATTTAATGTATGACTCAAGGATGGGCTCCCTATAGATGGTTTGGAACGGTTTCTATAAATTAGCCTCCATAGAGAACACATGCACGTAAAACACTGAGCATACTGATACGTCCTCAAATGATTGACTGGAAATGTAACATACTGGTAATGTACCTTACTCTCAGGCTCATAATCAGCATTGTCTCGCTCCAAAGAGCAACCATCACCTGGACATTCTCGTGTCAGTCTGGGCACAAATAAGGAGTAAACATACATGAGCCGAACTTCTCTATGGATTTTTCCCCGCATGTAAGAATTTACTCCTGTATTTATTAGATACTTGAGCAAGCCCACTCCATATGCATTTGAGGGCATGTACCAGGGGAAGATGTTAATTTCTAATGTTACATACTTTCTGTTGACTCGTGCCATCAACTGACCCGAAACTTCCGCATTTCCTTCCACCTTTCATTTTAATTTTGTTGGATCTCTGGCTAAACCCAGGGATTGTCACATATGCATGGACAAAAAATTCAAGAGCCATTAAAGTCGTTCTGAACCATTCTCAATTTTAAACTTCCTTTATTTTTCTATCACAATGCCTAATTTTGTCCTCGTGTTTAGTATATCCTTACGGATGGTATGGTTCATCAATGCATGTGTTCCTCTCAAACTCTCTCTCTCTCTCGTTCTCTCTCTGACATCCATAATTTCTCTTTTCCTTCCTACTTATATAGTACTTACATTATCTACGTAATTTTTTTTCACCAGGGAGTCAGAGCCAGCCTGAGTCTCTAGAAGCTTAATTCTAGAAAAGTTTGAAGGCTGGAAGTAAAAGAGCAAAATTCCTTCAAGTTCTAATGCTGAGGATGAGGAGCGGAAACAACTGGATGAGGAGCATTGGCATTGACAAATATTTATGTCCGTCAAGCAATTTAATTTAGTGATGGTGCACTCGCATTAAAAGAGTAATAATCCTATTCAGATAATTGAAGAATTTATTAAAGCGGTTAACTAGTGCTACACAGCATGTGATTTATAACTAAACTAAAATCTTTCCGGTAATAAATCAATTTGAATGAAATAGGGTTCTGTCCAGTCCCTATTTCTGAACATAAAGTCCGTACAACGATCCGCCTTGGACGAACTTACACCACCGGAAAATTTGCGGCAACTGTATAATTATTGTAGTTTCTCCCCCAGTAGTACTTCCGTGGCTTAGGTAATCTCGAGGGAGATACTTTGTTTAAAACCCAACCATTAAAAACTACCTGTCCCATCCATGCTGAACATTGCCAATGATTTTAAAAATTCTAATAAACTTTTATCTACTCAGGTAATCCCTTTCATTGTTAAAAGTTCCACAAGCTATGAAGGAAGCCAGCCCGCTATTATACTCTTCTGTATTAAAATTATACACATATATTTCTTAATTTACTCCTGACAATCTGATCTGTATCAGTTTACAAGGTATTCGTGTCTGTACAGAATCATCTCGAGTTTTTACTAAAAAAAACTCCAAAATATTTTCAAATCATAAACAGAGGACATGCACATAAATTGGAATATTCCCTTTTTTTATCACGTATTCAGTGTAATATTAAAATTATTATTCCCTTTTAAATTAAATACTATTTATTCAGTAAAATACTTACAAATCTAATTTCATATGAGGAGATAAAATTTATTGAAACAATAATCTGCACCGATACTTTATCCCTGCATGAAGGATTTCTGGGAACTTGAAAAATGCCCGTACTTAACTCAAGCCTGGCTCGTGAAATGTGTGACTGTAACTTGTATATATGACCTTTCAAGCTGAAGTCCCCTAAAAGCCTGGTTTACATACATGGGCAGAAATGGGTGGCGTCATTACAATGATAATTTGAATGGCTCATTGAGAATCGCTTACGTTTCATCAACTTTGCCACTGGACGTGTGAACGTTATCATTTTATCTGCATGGTTGGCATGATGTGGTTGACAATGAAAGGATCGTACGAGGATGATTTTATCTAAATATGACACGTTCGGTGTCGGTGTCACTTTCCTATAAAAATTTAAAATGGGAAGGCGTGGCGGGATATAATGCTTGCCAATTCTTTTCCTATGTCGAACAGCCGCTTTCCACTCAGGATCTGTTTCAGGGGAAAAAATAAAAATTTTATTTATCATAACACTTAAAGAACGATAGGAAATCTTGAGAATGGATGAAGAGGACGCATCTACAAAATGGAGTCATATCGCAAGCCAAGTGAGCCTTCTCCAATGGCCAGAGTGCAGACTATTACACGACGGGCTTTGCTGGTTACAAAATTGAGCCTCATTTATAAAGAATTCAATTGCTTCCCCATCGTTTACTATTATGTATTTTATACTCGTTCTTATTTGATACACAGTACTTTTGAATAAATTGTCTCAAGTCAGGATCTACTTTTACTGTAAGAGTTCCCCAGCCAAATTCAATAAACTTTCATTATTTTGGAGGAAATAATACAGTAATATATTTTTTTCCCTCTGGGCTCATTCCATACAATTTTATAAGAATGCGGCACAGCAATTGTCTCTGAGTGATCTAATAAAAGTTTCAGCTTTATATTAATATAGGAGTGAGTGTAAGCTCCGTCCATATGTATGTATGTACATATCCTTGCATATGCACTGAGTTGAACAATACCATCGTCTAGGAGGTAACCCTGATCGGGAGTGCCTAATTTTCTCGTATGATTCAATCCAACGAATGCAAGCAAAGTTACTTGATACATTTGGCTCAAGTAATTCCCTATCAAAAGCTTGAGTCTGAGCTTCAAATCCGATACGTTATTTTATTACCCTTCTTTTTCAACTTGTGTCATTAAGACAGATTCATGTATTCCTGAAGGGAAAAAAACATTGTGTGTATGTAATCATTAATGCCTCAAAGCTGGTAGAGGAATGTCAACCAAAAATACATTATTACGTATGTATATAGCTAATTAAGTCAGTATCCTCAGTCCCTGTCTATTGATACATAATTATACCCTAACCCCATGTGTCACACATGCAAACATCCATTGCTGAAATATAAATTGAATGTTTTCTCATTTAGGGCTGGAGATGTTCCGAAGTAAGAACGACGCTTTCATAACCATACTTCCTTTTTTTTTTGCTGGAACTTTAATATTATTTTAAGCTGGCAGATTATATGCTGACAGATTTCTTCTTTCACTGATATACAAATTGTCTTCCCTTCAGCTCAGATGTAACAAAGTAGTACTCGGCTAGCATGACAAGAATTTACTATTTAACAGGCTTGAGCTCATCTGATAACTGTCTTTGTGTTTATTTCAACTTTTTCCCTACATTTTGTACCCTGTTTTTATTATTCTCTCCGACATGATTGTGAACGTCCAAATATGTGTAATTATGTTTCCTTTTCCATGCAACCCTTTATGTATCTATTTATTTGCTAGGAACTACAAATATTTGGGGCATGCATAAGTAACGTAATTATTATGTACATGTATGGACGTAAAATTATATTTGCTCTGGAATATAATTACGTCTAATATCCCTGTAATGGTACTCTCTTGGAATTTTTCAAATAACTACATCACATTTGGATAATTTATGGGACAATCAAACCTCCAATATAAAAATTATTATGAATCAAAAGCTCTTAAATAAAATGTTTATTTTAAAATAAAACCAAATGTAGGAAATGTCCTTTGAATTTAATTCAATAGCCTTCAGTTTTTTTTTGCCTTCGTACGAAAATTACGAAACGTAAGTGAAGCTAAATACATAGGAAAATTCCTTCAGCAAAACTGTCAGTACTAAAAAATCCTCCCTGCTGTTCGGCAGCAAAAATTAGAATTAAAAAACAAAAAGAGAGGAAGAGGCTTTTACCAATTCTAAGGGGAACAGGAACAGCTTCGACTGACATCATATTTAAATTATGCCTGCAAAAAAAAGGGAGTCTTATTATTAGAGGGTCAAACTGACACGGAACCTTCAAAGTAGAGCATTTTTTATTTGGGTAAACTTTGTCTTTCGTTCCTTGATTTGGTTCCACACCATGTGGATTTATCTGAAGTACAGTCGCCATTCCTGTTCAATGTGTGTGTGTGTGTGTGTGTGTGTGTGTGGTGATGCTGTATTTTTAAATTGAGTACACATTACATGGCCAAGGAATAATCTTGACATCTTTGAGCACTAAAAATTTCAGTAACATTAATGGCGAACGCTCCTTGATGACAGTATGAAGTGCAGCAACGTCATTTCTAAACATTGAATTCGCAATGGACCGTCCTGTACAATGTACCCACTTGAGTAGCAGACGCAAAGACCAAATTCTGAAAAATATATTTCTACGTATGAGTAATAAGTCCATGGCCTGGCCCTCCCTTTCAGTTTTTGGAAGGCTGGAACAATTTATACCAAATGTAAGAAGCTCCCTATGTCGCATGGGCTGCCAGACCCTAACCTAACAATGGAGTTTCGTGCAGACCTGTATAGGAAGGACTGTTCGAATTATTTTATCATAGCTCAAATTATGAACGACCAAGGGACTTACTTGTGTGTACATTTGTGCTCTTCCTATAAATAGAAATCCAGAAGTGAACTTCCAACTTTTAATTGTATTGTAAGTAAGCTACTAATAATGGGGAGAATATTCAAAATTCAAATAAGGACATTTCCTCATTGCTCCTCATTGAGCTGTGAACTTGAGCCAAAGTCACGGAACTAAAATGTTATTTCCTATTTGTACTAATCCCAAATCCGAAATACTAAACAAGCGTCAAATGATTCCAATGAGTTAGTTAAGGGTCAAATTTTACTCTGAATACAAATAAAATAACGTTGGTTTATTTGAAGGAACATATTTCCTTAAGGACGTGGAGTACAACGTATAATAATTAGAGAATTATTCTTAAAATCATTTCCTGAAGGATTCACTCAGTTGAACTCCTATTGAAGCTTTAAAAACCCCCAGGAAATCTAAAAACTAATAAATTAACATTGTCTCTTTTCATCTTTAAAAAAAAACAGACAAAGACACAAAGTTCGATCGAGGCAAGTGTAGCAACCTCAGGAATATCGAGTCTGCATCTTCCATCTGCAAAATATCTCCTACATCCATCTACACTGGGCAGTACCAAGTTTTCAATTGTGGTACACACACTATCCGTTAATATTTCCTTTACAGAATGGAGCTGATAGATTACTGTGAAAATTCTTGGCTGAGGCTCTTGGATGGAATTTGCAGCCATGTGTGATTTAACGAGTAGCCCAACGTTTCATAAATAATTATAATACTCTGGACAGCTTTGCCCACCCATAGGGAATTTACCCCCAACATCGATTCAATGATAAATATACACAGGTTAGACACTCCATACGGATGTGTAATACTAGTAATTATTTTGTTTACAGGGGTCATCATGTATGTACACAGTACTGACTACATGCACCTAACAGTAGTGGAATTAGTACAAACAGGAATTTAGACTCTAAATTCAGGGTATTTCGATTCTCAAAAATTGTCACAATTAAAGTTAGGGTAAGAACAACAAGTGTAATCATGCCTGTGTTCCTTAACTAGGAAGTATGTCACCATGCTGAGGTGTCCCTAGTACTGCTGACCTTGCAAACTGTTTGCTCTCCATGAACCTAGCTATTTCCTGTGAACCAGATAAATTGCAAGCTTATGAAAAATAATTACTAAATAAATAGGGAAGTCCACAGGAGGCTACAAGGACTGACCGGTATGAACTCCACGAAATCTAACGAACTTGCAAAAAAAAAAATATTGCACATATTGTGAGGGGGCGTTCCGGTTGATTTAAAGTTAGCATTAGGTAAATGCATAAAGGAATGTCTTATGTGTCACTGCTGTAGTTCTTGGAAACATATGTCTCTTGCAGATTCTTTTTTTGTTATTTTTCCCCTTTCCCTGCGAAAGAGCATATTGCGATATTCCGAGAATGACATGCTCATCCTAACTTTGGCACTCATGTACAAACAAAATGCACATTATTAGAAATAACACTAACTGTACACACTGAAAATTGCAAATCAGATCTTCCTCAACGTAACAGCCACTAACACTCTCCCGGACGATAATTTACTATCCGCCTTTAAAATATTTACAGGGTTAGGCAAACAGACAGGGCTAAACTAATTAAGCGTTAAATAAAAGCCAATTAAACACACTACAAAGTCATCGATTCACAATTATTAGTTAATTGATACCTTAATAATAGTCCAATTACAAATCTATATTAAATTAAGTGTGAATGCTTTTGCTTCTATAGCTTTCCTTTTATTTTACTCTTTTAGCTTTGCTCATGATTCTTGAAGGGTTGGTTCTTCCTTGTGGGCGTCACAGTCAATGTTGGCATCCTTTCCCAATAATTTATTTAGCCCCGTAAGCATTTTATATCACTACAGTTGATTGCTTCAACAGCAGTTTTCTCCTTTTGGTAGCTGATTTTTTAAAAATATTTTTTCCCGTTTGGCAGGAATCCTAAACTCCGTCAAAATCCTTCTGCACTCTAATCACACATGCACAGTTTGGATCCAATAATTTCCCACACAGCTTTGTCCTTATTTTCCTACCATTTATTTAATCATCAGAAATGTCCTGTCCAATTGCACGAGCTAAATTAGACATTCCCTCAAGCCGTCAATATTTGCAGAAATAATATTTTTAACCTTCAGCAAAAAATAATTGCTTCATAACTGTCATAATTGTTCTACTTGAACATATGTACATACCTACAATAGTTGAGTCAACTCAGATATTTTTATGGGTTAAGATGAAAGCTTCCTGCTTTCCTTGTTTTTCCCTTCCTATAGTCCCCCCCCTTTTTTATTTACTAATACAGACGTACTCATCCCCTCCCTCTCCTATTTACCTTTTAGCTATCGTGCCCCGGGTTATGAAACATTTTGTATATTTTCCCATACGCTGGAATTATTCAGATTCTTCCCCTAAATTGCTCTTGAGGAAATCTGTACTAAAAAGGGGGAAATCTACAGTATAGATGGTTAGTGGATTTGATCCATCGATTCTAAAATAAAGGGTTCGTAGCCATTAGGTAAACATGCTGTGTGCCCAATGTATGAAAATACCCAGGAATTTTCTGAACTTCTTGAAGCTCCTCACAAAGCCACAAGCCTGGAAGAAATATCGAGCCCCGTTTTTATAAAATGAAGGTTCACAAGTAGAACCATTCTCATCCACACCATCTGCAGTGAAAGTAGGGACACGAAAGGTTCCGTTCGCTTGCCCCTCTCGTACACAGATGTACACATTTTCAAAACGTCTCCTGCAACGTGGCGCGATTTCTATTGAAAAGTTACGGAGAATAGTTGGATGATTATTACGCAATGACTACAGCGGCTCCATAGTTGTAGTTAAATCCATTGGAGTGGATTTCTTCAGGGGGAAATGTACACGCGAGGGTTACCACGTGAAGTGAGGTTAAGTAACACTTAGCACTCCCGATGAACATAACTCAACTACACACATATTTTAATGTATGAATGCTAAATCCTGACTCAGGCATTCTTGTTCAATGTAATTTTAAATGGAGATTATCCGATGAGTGGATGAGGCTTCACTCCACTACACAATATCCGGATTATGTTCAAAAACAATGCAAAATTAATATTTATTTTGAAACTGATACATTACGGGAGGTAACATTTATAAACATGCAAAAATCACATATAAAAAAATAATACTAAAAAAATATAACTAACTACTAAAATAATATAACAAAATACAGACAGTACATACATACGAAGCATCGACTGATGTTTGGAATGAAATCTTGTAATAATTATTATACCGGCTTGGAAAAATATAAGTATAAAATAATAAAATGATAAAATGTGAAAAATGCAAGCCTCGACAATTTTTTATAACTAATTGATGGAATGTAATATAATTACTGTACTTTTGTTCCGACATGATTTTGTGACATATTAGCCCATTTGACATTGCTAAGGGAAACCCAAACAATCCCTCGTTCCTATAAATTAAGTAACCTTCAGTCTCAATTGAAGAGTTCACGTCGTTTGTGCGTGAGATGTTTATTATGTAATGGAATGGGGATTTGTAAGCACATAGCCCCACAACTACTTCACCCAAGTATTTTATTTAGGAAGCAAAGCTATACAATACCTCAGTTATGAATAGTCTCATTTTGTGGCTGCTATGTATACTAACTGTAATAATAAAAATACCTTGGGGCTATAAGTTCCGGTAGAGAATTCCTATACTGTAAATTCCCATACATTTTAAAAATACGGTCGCCCCTGGGCTTGACAATGCCCGCAGTACGACTCCCGTAATAGTGAAACCTGAGGGAGGCCTCCCTTATATTACCATTATTTGACTGTATGAGATTGATTGCCGGTATAGTAACCAAACACATGATTATATACATACTTGTGTGTAAATCCTGTAAAATATTCTTTGAAGTTATTTCAAAACCAGCTGATGATGATGGGGACTGTATAGTGTGGTGAATGTTGAAGCATGCAAAACTAGATATAAGTACTTGGCACTACTACTCAAACCAACATGAGTTAAAGTATCTTGGGCTCCTTGAACATAGAATGTGTTTGAGTACCAGTAGTTTCTATTATTGCAACATAGAATCCTCATGTTACTGTTACTTCATACAGTAATCTCATATCCTTGCAATGCTCAAGCGAATGAACTTGTATGACTGTACTCATAAGGGAATTTACACAGGATGAAGTTTGTTGTGTGGAAAAAGACTGAGGGAAACGTGGAATTGTCACTCATTATCCTATCATACTACTGGAAATTACAGGGTTTGAAGTAAACTACTGGTAACCCGCTGGGGTTGTAGTTATATTTCTTAAAATAAATAGAACTCCATGGAAATCAAAGTTCCATATAGGGGAAAGGCCAGGGAATGAGTTAGTTCAAATTCCATGTGCCGTGCCTTCCATGGCCCGCACATACATAGCCTGCAGTGTGTCTAGTAGTTATGAAATAGAGTTTAATCTGAATCAATAATAAATCCACGTGGTGTTTATCAGCTACAACTCTACTACAAATAGTATAAATTCTGGACTGCCTATGTCCCCGAACTCCTATCCTGGCCTATTAGCTCAACTCACTCTCTACAGTTTAGAGTGTGAGGAGATGGAATATACTTAACCGGCTCTTTCCACACTTTAAAGGGAATAGGGGAGTGTTCCATGCATAAATTCTATTACATAAATAAATACTGCTGCTTCAGTAATGTGCAGACGCTATTACAGGACTTGAGTGTATATTATGTCAGTGTTGCACAATTTATGACAAACTGATTTAAAAAGCCATCGGAATTAAATCCTGGAGTTAAGATTTAATTATTACTGAAAGCTACAGCGAAATACTCTCATCTATAAGTAGACGACACTATACTGAGGACATACTAATTTTTCATGCAAGCAGGTGCTAACATTAGCATATGTAGGCCTAGGACGTTGGTTCACCCGAGTTGAGTTGGCAGGTTCGCTTCTGTACTTAACATCTCTTCTGTGTGTACGGAATCATTCGGGGAACTACTCCTTCACTTGGAAATATACATAGTGTAGGATCTCCTCCAGCATACACATTTTTATCCTTGCGAACTTGAGAGGCTATAGATGTAGCCGACACATGTCCATATGATTATCATCTTTTTAGCGATCCATAATCCGCATCCATAGTTTCCTCATTACTGTGTCCATATCATTTGACAGTGAACTTCTCCCTTGGATATATACCTGTAATAATTATTATATGGAATTACCCACTAATAAAAACTTGTGAAACATCATCTGGAAAAAGCTTGTTGTTTGTGTGTGTGTGTACTTACCGAATTCCCAATAAAATTAAACACATGTAGATCCTTTACCCAGGACTAAAGTAGTACTTGCTGGCACTCAACTTCATCAGAGGGGGAAGAGAGTGAAGTCATAAAGATTTTTCCCACCGCAGATATCAGCACCTGCAATCCATTGCAATGCAGCCATTCAAATCGTTTCATACACATTTTCCTCCAGCCCACAAACTCATACCTAAAGGTTTTATGCTTCACTTGACTTGTGCTCTCTCGCACAAGTCGTTAAATGTTCAAGTAAAATCCTACAAACTTACAGTAGACCAAATCAGTTCTTAATAGTAGCTAAAATGTAGTACAGTATTAATTCATGTCACACAGCTCCATTCTAAAAAGAAATATTATATGCTATTAAAACAATTCGTATTTTTTTTTTCGAAGGAGGAAAAATATTTTGGGCCTGTAATTTAAAAAATACCTGTTAGGCTATAGACGTACAATGTATTTATATTTGACGTGGAGCTCAACTTTGTATTATTACCAAATAAAATAATACTTGGTTTCATAATCATATGACTGTACACATCACAGCCTCACCTACTCATATCCTTATGGAAATAGTACAGGCTGAAGGTATATACGCCATCCAAAACTGCAACTGTATCCTATTGGTTTGAATAGTTTTTCTCTTCCTATGTGCCTTCCATTTTCTTGTTCTATTTTCCATGCTCACTTATATTTCTCTCATATCCCAGTCTCATCCTACATACATACATGTAGGTAATCTATATGTGAAAAAGAGAAATGTTATAATTTAACAAAATTATTATAGATTCCACACTTGTATATACTTATACTTCCCACAAAATCCCGTTGTTACAAGTGTAAGTGTACATATGTATGTATATCCAGGGTGAAGCAACCGATACAATTTATATAAATTCTACACATCAAAGGAAAAATCAATGAAAACCTTAAAAGAGCAAGTAACTCCAAGGTGCAACTAGGGCACGTTACACAACCCAGTAGATAATATCCAGTATAGATATTATAATGGTCCATCCAACTTTATTTCATATTTACTCAGAACGGAACGTAAAAACATCTCCGCTTACACATAGCTCCAGCAGACACCTATAATAATATAATAATACTCAAATTCTCACCTCCCAGTCATGCACAATTACGGAGAATGCCATGTATAATAATTATATTAGCCCATTGCCATGTATAATAATTATATTAGCCCATTGTGCAACGAAGGAAATTTCCACCCCAATTCCCTCGAATCTCATACCTGCATATGCGAAAAAACCCTCTATCTAAAAGCAAATAATTCATGTGTACCTTCCCCTATCAGTAATAATTGTCACCCTGACAGTGACAATCTACACCTAACCTTTGGACGGCCCATACTGGACACCCTGACAGAATGCATCATATCAATACCCCACACCAAACACCTATCGCCCAATTACAATCGGAAATTAAAATAATTTAAAACCCCGACCTTGACCTCATACACCCATACAAAAGGTAATAAAGTCTCCAGTCCAAAATTCCCCACATATCCTTCCTTATCCCAATGATCCCAAAATTCACATCCCAAAACTTCCCATCATTAATTAATTATTTCATCCACTATTCAAACCCTACAGTCCCCAAAATAAGCCTCTCAGTCCCGTGCCCCTAATATTCCCCATCTTTAAATCCCACAGAGCCCAATGTGTTTTAGCCTCTCCTTGAATAATTATCCCAACCAAAAAATTCCCATACACGACTGTCCCCGTCTCAAGCCTCAGAAAAATTTAGGTCTGGAAGTCAATTAATGCTAATTCGAATGGTGGAAGGATTCTAATACTATACAATGTGCTAAAATTTCAAGGTTAAGCTCTCAGACACCCAAAGACTCCTCTCTGAACAGGAATTATCCTCTACTTTTGACGACTCCTTCCAACTGCCCCCTTAGCCATGCCCAAGCATAACATTTCCAACAATTTCCCAAGAAACTTAAAAATAAAATCTAACATTTCCATCCATCCATTTCCTTCTACAAGCACTCACTCCAAATACAATTAACTCTCCCTATAACAGCATAACTTCATCTCCAACTCATAACCAAATCTCATACAGAGGCAAACTACATAATAGCCCGGCTCTGTATCCAAATGTTAATAATGCCTCTACTGTCATACTGACTGCATCTCCACTCACAATGAGTGCAAACTTTACAGATCCATGTTTAAAAAAAATTTTACCCTTGAATTAAGTCAGAATATGTACGAGCTGGCTGTTTCATGCAGCCACCTAACGGACGCAATTTGGGATCCGCGAATTGGATTTTTCGGGTATTCTTATGTATCATCACCCTCTATATAGTCATATAGAAGGGCCTTTTGTCCATAAAGTACATACCTCCCTATGACATGACTTGGATCCATACGGTGAGACTTGCCAACTTGCACGCCGCCACGTGGGTCCCCCATTAATGACAAGCACACACATAGTATAGGGCCTGAAGGAGGTGGATTTTTGGGCAAGAGGCAAGCCAGGCAGGTCTCTCTCAGCAAAACTCGAACCTCTTTTGAAGAAGAAGGCAAAATCCTATGCTTTATAATAGAGGGAACTTCGGCGCTTCCAAGCCAGCCCCGTTCTTCGGGGATTCCTATGGCTCTGTACTATCCAGAATACGTGTGTGTGTGTGTGTGTGTGTGAAGTGTGTATGAAGTGTACCTATAGTAAAGGATACGGTTGTGTACGTACTTTGGGATGCTGACTACTTTGGCTGGCTCCTGCAGATAAACGTGCGGAAAGTATGTCAGGGAAATGGTACACATGGCAACGTTCATTGTCGTCAGAGCGGACAAGAGCTATTCCCTAGGAGAGCAGACGAAGCCATTTCGATCGTTCACTTTGGCACTTTCTCGCAGCCCGTTAGCATCGGAGCCAGGGAGCCGTCTCTAAATTTTTGCAGTTTCCGCTGTATTTCAGTCTCTTATTGTTGGTTCCAGTCCTCGTGATACAAACCAAGTAAGTGGATTGTTACGTCTTTTTTAATAGTACTTAATATTTAGGATATTGTTTATTTTTTAGTGTTTTTGAAGAAATCTCCCGAATATTTTTTTAATATGGAAGATTTTGGAAGGGGACAGCCACACCTTTCCTTCTATGAGTCTATAGCCGGCCATGCTTTGGATTCGTGCTACTTATTATTATGTAGGGTTGTATATATGTATAGGGGTTTGGGATATAAGCATGGCTGAGCTCTCCTGGTCTCTGGGCAAAGTCCTTTACCTTCAAGACTATGGTTGCTGAGTTGTTCCAATCCTGAATTTTGCGTATTCAAGGTTAACCATGAGACTGCAGAGATTTCGATGGAGGAGATATAGGAAAGTTACAAGGGATTTATTCTTGAGTTGGAAAAAAAATTTGAAATGAGGGATTTTTGAGGAGGGTCCTCATGAGGGGGAAGTAGCGAGGAAGAGGAGGAGATGAGGAAGATTTTTTTAAAAAAACCTTTGTATGGAAAGGGTCCTCCGAAGTTGAGGATGAGTTAGTTTTTTGATTGTGTGGCGGCTGTAACCGTAACTATTATTGGTAAGTGTGTGGGGATATTGTGTAATTTCTTGAGCGTTGAGGGCGGAACGATAAGCCGGCAAGTAGAAGTAGTTACACGTTGGAGGACATGTTTTTTTTTGCTGTGGGAATAGTAATTGAGGGAAGCCGTGTATAAGAGACAGGTTGGAGGAAAGTAGGCTGAGGATGAAAGGAATCGATGAGTGTTTTGTGAGTGTTGGGGGAATTTTAGTTGGGAATGGTGGTCTGATGAAGTATTTTGTTTGTTTTAGGAAAGCAAAATGGGTTTAACCGATCCGGTCTCTTTCGCGAAGGATTTCGTCGCTGGTGGAGTCTCCGCCGCCATTTCCAAAACCGCCGTAGCTCCCATTGAGAGAGTTAAATTGCTGTTGCAGGTCCAACATGCAAGCAAACAGATTACCGCAGACCAACGTTACAAGGGTAATTGATGGATTTGACGTGGGGGATTGTATTGGTGGGGGGGAGGGGTTATTTAAAAAAGATTTTTTAAATGGAGAATTGGGGAGTGGAATTGTTAAAAAAATAATTTAAATGGGAAATTGGGGAGTGGAATTGTTAAAAATATTTATTGTTGTGGGGATATGTCAATAATTGCTGTATTTGTTGGAATTGGGAGAGAATTGTGAGGGGTATGGAAAGTATTGATCAGTTGGATGTGGGGTGGGACATCTTTTTGGGATGTTTTTATGCACTGATTGGTTTATTTATGCTGGATGACTGCAGTGTATTTTTACGGGATGTTTTCTTTGTATAGGCATGGTTGACTGCTTTGTCCGTATTCCAAAGGAACAAGGTTTTGCAGCTTTCTGGCGAGGAAACATGGCCAATGTCATCAGATACTTCCCTACTCAGGCGCTTAACTTCGCCTTCAAGGACAAGTACGTAGATAAATACCTGAAGTTAAAATTAGGAATTTTTGACTGCATGAGTGCGGAACCTCATTGCACTTGGGTGCATTTAATGGTTTTTGGATCCTGAGCCTAAAAAATGGATGTATCTCTGTGTTTAGGTACAAGCAGGTCTTCTTAGGAGGAGTCGACAAGAAAACTCAATTCGGAAGATACTTCTTGGGTAACCTGGCTTCTGGTGGAGCTGCTGGAGCAACATCCCTTTGTTTTGTCTACCCCCTAGATTTTGCCCGTACCAGGTAAATATAATTTGGCTGTTGAAGTGCGGATCAAAATTAGATATTTTTGTGGGGTAAATTTGACATAAATTGATTTCAATGAATACAGGTTAGCTGCTGATATTGGTAAATCTGGCGCTGAGCGTGAATTCTCTGGTTTGGGAAATTGTCTATCTAAGATCTTCAAATCTGATGGTTTAGTGGGTCTCTACCGTGGATTCGCTGTGTCAGTCCAGGGTATCATCATCTACAGGTTAGTTTTGCAAATTACATTATAGTGTTCAAGTTATAGAAGCTGTTTTTGGCATTGTATTGAAAATTTTATTTTTAGAGCGGCATACTTTGGATTCTTTGACACCGCCAAGGGAAGTTTGCCAGATCCTAAGAACACTCCATTCTTAGTCTCCTGGGCTATTGCCCAGACCGTAACAACTATCGCTGGTATCGTCTCCTACCCCTTCGATACCGTACGTCGTCGTATGATGATGCAGTCTGGACGTGCAGATAAGATGTACAAGGTAAGGGACTCGGTCGTGACCGAGGATTTGGTTATTATAGATTTATGCTGGTAAACTTTTGTTCAGGAAATGTTTTAGTCTAAAGCCACATTTTGAAAGCACTTTGAGAAAGTCGAACATCTTTTCGGTACTTTTGTGACTATATAATTTAGCCAGTGTGCCATGTCAGCTCACCAATTAGATTCATCCATTCTTGTTTGAAAATGGAATTTAATTTTTTCGTACCATAAGTGCTCTTTTGAGTGGCTCCTCAATGAAACTTAAATTTCCCTTAAGCTGCTTAAGTGTATATTTGTAAGTTTAACTTCTGAAGTTTGAGAATTCTAACAAAATTATTGCGTTTTATAGAACACCATTGACTGCTGGAAGAAGATTTCCGCACAAGAAGGCACCAACGCTTTCTTCAAGGGAGCATTCTCCAACGTTCTCCGAGGTACTGGTGGCGCTCTTGTACTTGTCTTGTACGATGAAATCAAGACCTTCTTGTTCTAAGCAGGAACTACTAAAGTAGCAAAGAACTCCCTTCCAACAACATTTAAAATAAAAATAGCAAAGATCATAATTTAAAAAAATACCTGATTAAATCTATTTAATCTGAGTAGTATTGACCGGAACTGTTTAAGTCAGATGAATAGCAGAGATAATTATGAACCCCCTGGCAAGGTGTTACAAATTATGTTTTTGTTGTCGACTTCCCTTCCTAAGTGGATGAAGGAGGTGAATAAAAACCAGATACGTTTAGATTAATTGTATTGTCTTTTTTCTTTACTCATTTGACAGGTTGCTTCACAGTTTACATTCTTATAACTTTAGCACATGAATTCAAATTACTCTTTAGAGATGCCAAACAACGCCAGGATAGTATGTCAGCATACTTAACTAATTATTATTGTTATAAATAATCGTATAGTTTTAACTGTAACTACGTTTGCATAATTCCATTGGTCCAGTCACCAATACCAACACCTTTTTATTTACCATTTTGTAATAGGGACTTAAGTGATACTACAGCTTCTGTTTATAATCAACATTCATACAATTGCATACTATCTTTACATTCCACGATATAAAAACAAATCTCAAACATTATATATTGTTTCAAGCATAAGTTACTATGATCTATCTAAAAATTACAGCCGTATCAAAATTTTCATGAGTCTTGGAACTTCGGGTACTAACAGTGTGTAGGTTTCCATGCCAGTAATTACTACAGTTGTCAACGACGGGTATTTCAGATTTTTAACTGTTCTTGATCATCATCACCACAATTCCCGATTGCTGGTGTTGCTGTTTGAGCACAGTTTCAAATGGAATTCTTTATATACCTTTGACAAAGTGATTAATAGAATTTACAGAAATTTGACGAAATCAACTCATGTATGTACAACTCACAAATAAGGATATAATAGTTAATATCAGATGAAAATATCTACGTATATATGATTCTTTTGATTATGTTTCACTTTTACGGTATGTAAAATATCGTAAATAAGCTCTTCTTTTCCATAATGTTGTGATATGTCACTCCACATATCAGTATACCTGCATGGTTCGTTCATGCAAATCTTCGTCACACAAAGTTACCTCGTCTTTTTTGTACCTCTCTTGGATTTACATCTAGGTTTCATTCAAAATGTATATAAATAATTAAAATTATATATTGCCAAGCTCCACACAAGAGTGGCTTTTTGATTGCATTTTCTCAGAACAATGTACATGTACATAGCTTACAAGTACATTTTTGCTAGTAGGACTTGTAGGTCATGGTGACAAAACGCTCACTTTGACGGTCAAAGCTATATTACAGATACATAATAATAATAAAATGCTGCTAGTGTATGCTAACGTAATGTACTATTTCGATTGTTTTCATTACGCTTAAAAATAACTCTACATGATTTGAGGAATAATTAAAATGTAAAAATGATTAATAATTTACTCTCGCGATATTCCGTAATATCGTATAGTATTAATACAAATCAATGACAATCCAGTGTCAAATATCAAATTGGGTCTTCCCAACCCTTTTAAAATATATCCAAAAGATTTCTAAGGATAAAATTTTTTAATATCTTCACCACAATCGACATCACTCAATAGTTTGAAAGTAGATGGCCGTCTAGAACGCTAAGCATGTATATATATATATAGACAAATGTGTGAAACATCAATTGTCCACAAATCCTTTACATGCGTAATTATCAGCATGGGCTAAATATTTGAAGGAAGACAAAACCATACCGAACGAGGAAACACGTAACAATCAGAAGATTAGTACAGGGAATGTATTCGCAATTTGCATTTACGTGGACGCGGCTGTCCCCATGTAACAATGTTTTTCAATGTATTTATGATACTAGTAGTAACATTGTATTGATATACTATAACTACTTTTAAGTAAATGGTTGTAAATAAATGTCTTCCAGGAAAATTGTTTGTGAGTATACTGTTACGTATCCTGTAACGTACATATAGAAACTACTTCTACACCTTAAAAAATCAACATGGTGGATACAAGTAACTGAAGTTGCAAATATTCCAGGTTTTTTTTTATCTCCACGGAAATCAGTTCAGTTCTAACTGACTCCGTATTTAAGCTTGCTGTTTAGAGACTAGTTTGGACAAATGAAAGAAATTTGATTGCTGATGTTGACGCGGAAACATGACCAAAGGGTATTTAATGTGATTGGTTTTTCTATAGCTATCATTAGGTTTCTGTGCATATATTCGAAGCCGAATGTACTGAGTTTCTGAGGCAAAACTTGTTATATATATTTTCTTGAGAAAATCTTTGTTGCAGTTGGAATGTTAGTGATCATCTGGTATAGAAGTGATCTTGAAGCCTGGAGATATATGTTATCTGTTGGAGTCAGAGAGATAACGGGCCACGATCGGATCGCTAACTGTTGTACATAGTTTCATCCTCAATGGAACGTGGAATGTCGAAGATCTCAGCATACAGAGGAGGCAGAGAGACAAGTTGATTCCAGTGTTGACGATACCAGTCAAGAATATCTCCATGAACATTGCCTATGCGTCGCAAATCACTTAGAATCGAGGGAATCCCGGTCTTGTTCAGTGAGTCGACGAGCTGGTTCTGGGAGTGAGTGAGCACAACTATAGAATGATGTGTCAAGCCCGGACGTTGAGGTGACAGCAAGCATGCACCCGAAAGGAGACCCAATTCGGAGTCCATCCACGAGGATAATGTGACCCAAAGGGAGAACAGTGATGATGTGAATTCCGACTGTATAAAGAGAGAGAGAGAGGGGGGAAAAATCCATAAAAGAATTTATTGAGTACATTTCATCTGACAAACTGACAACAGAAATCCGAGATGGATTTGGCCCACTGCAACTTACTGCTGTCTGATTGTCTCGTGTGTAGCAGAGAGCATAATTAATTTGGCACTCACGTCGTAAACTAGATCAAGATGTTGCTTGTTAAGCGTAAGTCCATCGGACAGGGTGATACTGTCCTTGGTTGTCATGGGAGCTACATGGACAGCCCACATTTCAAAGAAGCCCGATTTGATTAAAATCAATTGGTCATCCTGAGGCAATGACGTAAATCCTGGTATCCTTTTGGCAAATTCAACAACACCCTGGATGGATGAGAGCATTTCTCGTGACAACACGGAGAAGAGTGATACACGGAAATTCTCTGGAGTTTCTTGCAAATCCTAAGGATATAAAACAATCTGTTAGAACTTCCCCCGACAATATAATGATAGTCAAATAAAAGAGCCCACAATCCCTCTGCAAACATCTTCAGATTAAATCTTTACGCATTTTCTGCCACGGTTAATTTCAATTTTATAAACAAGGCTTCTATCTAACCAAGTATAAACGGTGACAGGGTCTGAGAAAGTGCGAGAAAGGCTTGCCTGCACGGGATAGGGCATTGTAAATAAAATTCGAATTCACGGATGCCTGCATATCTGCACACATACATTCAGTCCTAGCTCAGCTCGGAGGGTTTTTCTCCGACAGTGCAAAGAGAAAGCGAGTTCCCAGCTCAGCACACGGACATGTACAGATACATACATACATATAGGGCACGACATCCAGGGAAATCTCTAGTGACAGGGATTTTCCAAGGGAATTTAATAGAGAGAAAGTCCCTCACTATTTTATACCATGTGTTTTGTGAACGACATTCATGGTTTCTAGTTTTCATGAAAAAGGAAGAAAAGAGTTGTGGAAACAGGAACATGATTGTTTGCACCGTTGTGGGTTACGAATAGATACATTCACTTCCCTTTCCCCTTACCAAAGTTAGCTTTCTCGGAGTCACATCCCGAACTTTCTCTTGAGTGTAGATACAGTGCTGGAGATGAGTTTGGGTGACGATAGTTGCCAACGGGTTAACTGCACTAGTGAAGGAAGAGGACACGCTCATTTGATCACTTGCACTTGAGGACGGGCTCGTATTACTGCTGCTAAAAGAATTAGTGCTCCCACATGTGGTCGACCCTTCGGATGAACTATTAGATCCCGGGGAGGCAGAATTAGGCGTTCCATCATACGAAGACTGATCAGCTTCCGCTGAAGTTATAACTTCTCGTGAACGCTTTGGCACACGTCCGTAACGCACAGCTACAAAAACAAAAGGTTTTTAACACAATTTCCTAGCAAATGTCCCACTGTGCCTGTCAGCTCTGTCGTAATTTTGAGGACGACAGGAGGAGCCAGCCCGAGGCATCACAACTCTCCGTAAATTCCCATTCATTCTTACTGTACACATTGTAATTCTTTACTGCCTATTACTCATTTTATGGGCACACACTGAATCTCATGTAGGAAAGAGTTTTTGCTTACAATCACGAGACATTCCAACAGCAAGGCACTTCTTAAAACGGCAGTACTGACAACGATTTCGGTTTAATCTTATTACCAAGCATTTTCCGTCCCTTAAGCATCTGCAAGACAAAACATTTTTTAGCGTTTAACACAGTCCATGTCTCTCCTTCCACAATGTCACATCTACATAAACACTCATAAACAGCATTCCATTTTTACATCATTCTTCCCAAAAATTCTCTTTCTCCGAGAATCTTCCTCCAAAGTACATATTCAATTTTAGCATAATAGGAATTATTACGGATGACTATAAAACAGGGGAGAAAGGGGAGTCATATGAGTAATATATGTTAACTCCATTTCATCAACTATGGGTCTTCGTTGGCTCCAAGAGGGTTATATTCATAGATGGCGATAAGCTATATTTGTAAAATGAAAACTGGCAGCTGCCAAAGCCCCCTTACCGGTATTCTATTTGTTTTTGTATACTTCTTCGGAAAAATCCCTTGCAGCCCTCGCAAGATGTGACTCCATAATGATAACCAGAGGCTTTGTCTCCGCAGACACGGCAAGGATGGAACGACTTTCCAGTATTATTTGAATCCGCATAGGCACTCTCTAAAATAACAAAAACGAGAGAAAATTATTTATTAACAAATCCAACAAACACATCCCGTATTTTATCCTATTAGTAGTGCCGTTTGATGACAGAGACACAACCAAAGCACATCCTCCCAAAACTACACATAACAATAAGATCATTTATTTCATTGTCTCTCCCTCCCCCCCCCTCTCATTATTTTTATAGTTATTTCCGCAAAATCTTCTAGGAAAAGTCTATACAATCACATGTTTCCCTATGACAAGAGATCACACACAAGTGAAATAATTTCCCAGGAAGATTTGCAGACAAAAAAAACATAATCCGTTTATGGGTACCCTACACCCTTCAAACTCAATGATAATATTTGCAGAAGCTTATGTATCCACTGATTGTAGCTGGCTCCATCCATGTAATTGTATTCTATTTGTTTTTTGTCATTATTTGTGTTCACATATGTGAGTTTGTGTGTGAGTGCGTGTGTGTGCCATATTAATCAGTGAAGTCCCCGTCTTTATACAAGGAGCTTTCTGCAAGATCATTTACTTGACTTGGGCTATAGCTTTAATTATTTCATAATTGAATAGACCATAAGGAAGGATTACGAATTATAATTTATACAAAACATTTTGTGTGTACACTTGAATCAAAAGGCTTCTTGATATGGAGGTCCCAAACTGTCGGTGCTCTATAGTGCGGACTTTGTTAATGATTCTAATTGTAAGTTCTGACTGACTCCCTGAGCATATGCATCCACATGCCCACATTCCTTTATGATAATTGCACATTTCACACAACTGTGTCATTCTATTGAACAAGTTAATTTACATTTTAATTTTTATTAGCATTGATGAGCGTCAGGATTATTTGTTAAGTTCCGAATTATTACCATATCCACTCTTATGGACAGTCCTGACTGTGTACATACATGGGTGGTAAAACTGTTGGTGGAAGCGGTTATGGTGCAAAAAAAAGGAGTAATATGGATGCATGTATCAATTTATAAAGGGGGTTAGTTGGATTGAGACAACTGTTAGAGCAGCTTGTTGTTTTGTTCATCATTCGTGCAGTAAGTAGTTCCGCTATGTATTTTTTTCCCTTTCCTTTTGATGCCTTATCCGGGATATAGAGACGCTGCTCGTATGAAATGAAACATGCAGTTATAAACACGACGTGAGCAAACCCTGGGAACACTATTTTTTTGTAACTCACGGTGTGTTGGTACAGCATACACTATTTATCGCACATTGATCGGCCCAATGACGGCCTACAGAGTCTCATCTTTGTAATTAAAATTGTAACCTCATTATACAGTTTATTTTAGCACCAACATCTTTCACCTAAGAATCACACACATGCATGCTACAATTATTTCACTGCATCTTCCCCACTTTTTACAGTATCGTAAAGATTGAGGCAAAAAAAAAATATTTGTAATTATTTATCATGTCATAAATCCAGCCATAAGATTTTATTGGGATAGTATAAAAGGAGATGCACATGTCTAATTTTGGTAAATTATTAGTCAACCGGGGTTTAACGGCACCCCTGACCATTCTGAGTGTAAGATTTGGGCCACTCTCAACGTATAATAATTTCGGGCTACGTGTGAGTATCAAATACCATGGAATTTTCCATTTACTACCAATACGCATGTACTAAAGTTACAACGCATTAAATTGTATGTACACTTGAGCTGGAAGGGTAAAACTGCATCAAATTTTTAAGAAGCCGGTCCCTGATATTGTAGTAGGAACGTAATTATTATAGTGGTAGTGTTTCCTGAACGTATAGTAGGATCGGTGTGCGCGATTATCATAATAATTCTATTCAAGGGAAGTAGAAGAAGACAGGACTTCTGAGCATACTGTTAATGTCGGAGTAGCACACAAGTTCGAGAAAAAATTACACATTTCAAGAAAGGGTTTTGTTTTAAGTCACATGAATAATACATCCCACATTTGTTTATAAACTGAGCGAGGGGAAATGAGGCTTTGGGTTCGTGCAGAGTACTAAAACCATACGATATCTGCGCCTTGTCGTTTAATTAAACCAGACAGTTCAGCACTTTCTTGCTCTAATACGATAAAAACTTACGGTATACGGTTTGTTGATTTTTTTTTTCCTGTTCGGAAATTCTATCCCAATCAGGAGAGATACTTGAATCAATCACGTATTTAAATTCCGGCCATAGATTTAAGGGAATGAGTTTCAGCGGAGTCGGCAAAATCAAGTAATGAATATTTATGTGACTCCAAATCTGCCTCTGAATCTATTTCCTACTATGTCAACCAAAAGTTCACATGGATCTTGACTACAAGCGTAACTGTATTAAATAACAGGGAACACATTTATGTTCACAATGAAAAACTATTTGATTTTTAGCTTCGTAAGGGTTAAAAATAGGACATACAATCTCTGACTACACTTTCCCATCAATTTAGATACATTGACTCTTAGCACTTTGCTTTTTGTCATGGAGGAATCAAACCCTGTAAGAAATTATTATTACAGTCCAATACTCCTTCCCTACTAAATCCTGCTGAATTGTGTCTCAAACATAAAGGTAACCATTAGTGATCACTGGAACAGAAATCAAAGGTGGTTTCAATTCTCAATGATGGTAGAAGGAAGCTGTCGTAGAAATATAGATAATTTTAATTTTGGAAAATACTGACAGGTGTCATCTGTGATGTTAATATTGTAGATTTTTTTCTACCCATAAAGACATTTTCTTTTTCTTTTTAATGCAAGTTCAACGATTTATTGATTGAAACCTGAATGAGTAATGTGGGAAAGGTTTTGGGTATCAAATTCTCGAAGGTACAAAAGGTGTGGAGTATTCTGCAAAGTTCCCATCCTATTCCTCCTGCAGAAACAATGAGAACACTTGCCTATACATAATAGGTGTATATTAATATTAAAAATTGAAATTCACCTCCCAATAACCCATATTCGGACAGGAGACGACGGGACAAACGCTTGTCTCGAACAGTTCAAGCTCGTAAATAATAAGTTTTTCCTTTGACCAATAATAAACTCATTTCATGAAACAATGGATCACGCAATACTGTCCTGAGTGTCACAACTATTTGAAGTAACATGGAAGCCTTCCTGCAACTGGTGCTGTCATTATGGTATGGTAATATTGGGCACTCAAATAATTGCAAATAGCCGGTCATTAGGAAGAGGGGTATGTACTTAAATGGCAACCCTAAGTCTGGTTATTTAAATTGTCAGGTACGTCATTTGGAGGAATAAGACACAAAATCAGGCTAAAACATGGGATGTATCAAAGGGGTAGTACTTTGCATGTTGACATGCTAGAAATCAGATGTAGTTGCAGATGTAGTTAGTGCTATTAGACATCACAGGTTTAATTAAGATTGTATCAAGCCGACACCGAAGTAACCAGTAGCAAATTAGCAAGGAAATTATTCCTTGTTAGTTGGAAAGTGAGCATACAATGTTACATCAGGTGCAATTACGGACGTATGTACAGTCCCTGTGACTCTTTGAGAAAAAGAAAATACATGGTAATAAAAGATGCTGGGTTATTGTTAATAATCAGCATATGTATGGCTTGAAGGCTGAAATGACTCAAAACCGTACTGATATTCCCTTGTCGTAAAACACTTAGTACTATTCAGGAGTAAAACAGTAATTCAACTGCATCAAGATAAAAACCGCCCCATAAAATCATGTGTACAAACAGTTAGCAATTATATATGCATGCATTGAACATGGTCCCAACACATGATTCAACTCCCCCACATCTCCTAACCCAGGTAAAAAATAATTTAAAAAATAATTAACACTAAATAAAAATTTAGCAATTCTTTCCTGAGATTTTGCCAAAAATTTACTTCATTCCGCTAGTCTGCTAACTCGCGATACAGGGCTAAAGGGAATGGAGCAATTTCAGAGTATTTTTGCCTCATATTTTCGATTTCCTTAGGGAAAATATATGTCTTACGAAAATCATACAAAATTCAAATGAATTGCCATGAAATTTATTAACGTCCGAGCGTTCTGAATTAATTAAGGCATGAGGCGGAACTTCCAATAGTATATAAATACATAGAAATTCCTCCTTTTCCAAAAAGGACGCATATTGTATGGAGAGCTTTTTGAGCTGCTACAGTGTAATGAAAAAAAAATTGAAAAATCTGGAAAATGATTTGCAAAAAAGGGAGAGTAGAATAATTTTTACTTTCCATCCTTGTATGTGCTAAGGATGGGTCAGGTAGGGGGGGGTTGAATCATGTCTTGGCACTCTATGTACTCAACGTCTCCCGAAGTTTACAACGTGCCCAATAAAATAAACCGGAGGAGTAAACCCTGACTGAGTGTATATAGTTGAGTTGGAAATAAATGGAAATACAATAATTGGACTGGATATGCAACCCCCCATTAGTTTTCCTAATTTAAACTAATTGTTCGATCGAGAAAATCCAACCGCTATTAAACCCCTGCCTCACGCCGTCTGTACTTAGCAAGTCGTAATTTATGGAGAGCGTTCTGATTAAAATTCCACTTGTTAAAAATCCCGTGGCATACATCAGCCTTTAAGAAATGGTCTCCAGTGTCGGATCATTGAATGCATATTGTAATCGGGGATGGAGTGCCCAAGATTGTTTTTCTCAAGGAGTCATTCACATACAGAGCTCGTCAGTATGCAGGATGAGTGCATATTTGCCAAAGTCAAGGCACAATGGACGGAGTAGTTGCAGACTTTTCTAGACCTATAGGGGATTTGACTGTATTTATACACGTCTGACTGGAAAAATCCATGCGATCCCATCAGTAGAGACTCTCTGAGATGCGGAGTGAAGGAGTATGCAAATCTATATACGTTATCAATGATGAGAATTAAGTACCGTATAAGTCTTCGCGACAAGTATCCGAAATGTGCTCTTGGAGTAAAAAAAAAAGTAGGAGAGGCATATAGGATATGGGCAGCTCGGCAGCTGACTGAGGTTGGTACAATCAGGGTTCATTGTCGAAGTCAAATGGCATGTCATCTAAAATTCATGATATTCAAGAAGCGTAGTGCTTGCTACTCGTGGGACTCCGTCTCGTGTATATACCACTCGACTTCTGCCTGAATGCGGAAGGATGTTCATCTCAACACTGGATAGTCCAATGATAATTTCCTGAACATGTTTTGTCTATCAATTCTATGGGTTCCTCTTGAGGATATATAGTTGTAGGACCTACAGTAAGTATGTATGTATGAGTATGTGAGTCAGTCAGTTCCCTACCAGTGTAAAAGTCTGTATTGGGAGGCCGCCCATATGTACGTACATAGGTACATACGTGCAAAAACGACTACTGGACTTGCAATTAGTATTCATTTCCATCAGTTGTTTGCAGTTACTCCATTACGTAAAATAATTCTGCATTACCGAAGGAGGTTCCCGAGTCACACGGGGTTGGTAGTATTCTGAACGACATAGAGTCCAAGTATAGGGGAAGTTCAACTCACCAAATATCAGCTATGGGGAACTAATCATGCATGCAGAAGAGGTTGTTGTTTGTAACCTGGAGAGAAAACATGCTATTCGGGTTGTGTCGTATACGTAGATACATCAAACGTACATTTACCTGAGTTTATAATAAGTTAGCATTTTAAATTTCTCACTGGTCTCTCATAGTAAATGAACTCACACCGAAAGAACTCAGCCTCACTTGAGTCCGTGTATCAATAGTAACTTACAATTAGTAACGCAAAAAGGAGGCGCATCTCCAAGAGTGGTAATAGGTTAGCATTTTCGCTCCCTCCTAGGCATTACATACGGAGACATAGTCAACATTCAAGTTACCATTGCATTGTAATGAAATCCTCCTGAAATATGATCATAATTCAGGGGAATATTGTTATGTGCACGTATCAAAACTATAGACGAAGGCTGGGTGCGTTCATTGGTCGCGGAACCAACAGAATGTGCGGATGCCTCACTACACACTCATCATACCCCTGCACCTATTTGCATTATTTGTTATGTAGCATTGAGCCAATATCCTGTGAATGAGTGGGATGAACATATTCCTACTTTCAGGTTTGGCCAGTTCGAATTTGCATAAAAATTTCGGAAGATTTTTCCAGCCAATGACCTCAACACCCCCCTGTTTTATTGTATAGTCTTATCTGGTGTGTATATCATTCCTTTTGATTTAACCATAAGGTTTAAATACTATTTGAAAACAACCGACTATCTCGGTCTGTATCCTTGGCTCAGCGACATATGTAAATACTCATCCTAGGTCTCCCAATCTTATATACTCAGGAGTAATAAGCAAACAAACAACAAAGATTTTTTTCCCCTTCTCGTGTGCATAGTGTACAATTGTGCGTGTCTAGATAGATACATATGTAATGTATATATAAATATATAATCTACGTCTTGATGCACTCATGTATCTATTTATTTGTCCGTACCCTCATGCAATCTCGGTTGTTACTTACCTTGAAGACTATCTTGTGTATAGAGTTGTAAAAATACCGTTTGGAAGTAGTAGCTATTGCATCCGAGTCATAAAAATATGCTGGAGGTTAGCAATTTGTGTGCCTTAGTTGGATCCTGATAATCGACTGGGTGTAATAAGTGTTGGCCCATACAATGGACAATAATCATATAGTTCCTGCACACAATATTGCCCACTTAGACTATACTTGCTATATGATGGTATAATTTCGAGATGGAATTCTATTTGAAATTATCTTGAGACCAACCAACCCGTAAGAACCTACTACAATTTCACAGAATCTTACTCACCCTTCATCTTCAAGTGCTCTGGTCTGCATCTGAATTTGAGCGTAGACCTTTCAAAACTGGGAAGTAAAACATGGAGCTATAGTATCTGTAGCTCCACAATCCTACAAAACAGCTCTGCTAAAAGTCCCTGCCTAACAAAAGAAACAAGAGAAACTAGACAATGGGTGTTGTTGAGCGTAGGTAGTAATAATGGATCCAGATGAAGGGTACCTTACAGGAGGAAGACTAGAATGGAAGCACATGGGATTTGAGACCCTAGAAGATATATACATGTATGACAGAACCAGATGAAAAATATGAATCATGACTTTATGAAGTTCATCGTCCTTCTATGATTTCAAGTTCAATACAACTCTCGTCAAGAAGAGATGATTGACTTACTCTATATAACTACAAGGAAATATGTTTTCCTTCCCAAAGACTGTCATCTCAAGCTTTTCCCCATTCGGAACGACAAGATCTCACAGGGTTCAATCCTATATGCATCTAGGGCTCAATATTGTAAACAAAACCTTGAAGGCTCTTGTGGGTCGACGAACCTTCTTCAAAAACCCTAAGTATTTCCAGTTTCCCAAAGATTTATCAGCTGCGTGAGCACATTCCAGTGTCCCTTTGTACACCTACCAAGGGATAGTTACTTTCCCTCAACAGGACCGACAGGCCTGGCTCCTTTCGTAATCTGCGTCGTTCCTAGGAACAGAAGTTGTTGTGTACAATCATGTAAACTCCCTTCATCCACACCAAAGTGTGTGTAGTTATGAGAGTGCGAAGCCCATGTATTAAGTTTGGTTACTGTAAATCCTTGACGCGTCCCCAGCATTGAGTTACATACGAGGGTAAATTACATGACCACAATGGAATATCAATTTTAACCACGGTAATCCAACCTTTTAAAACTTACACAGACTCACACATCCTTCACACGAGCACGTTTACCCATACTGCAGAGGGTATAGAGTCAAAATATAATTTTTATATTTACTACTTAATCTCCCAAGATGCTTGCTCTTATAAAACTATATACAAGGGAGAGATTGTAAGGCTTAGGAATTATTATAGAGGAAGTTATAGGAAGCTTCCCTGACGTAGGGCATAATCAACACTCCCCCCCCACCCCCCCCCCCCCACCCCACCATTAAATAGTTAGTGAAACAGAGCAACCTGAAAAATAGGAATTATGATATTAAAAGGTAATTTCATATGTAGACAGAGGAGCAGGCTCGGAAGTATTTATACATCTTGCAACTTGGGTAATTATTAAACGGGATCAGTCAGAGTAAATCTAATCAAAACATTTTTATGGCCTCATGCGCCACGCAACTAGGAATAATTTATTACGAATGTAAAAGTATATAGAGTCAGAGCAAACACAAACATGTTCAGAGAGTCAGTCAATCCTTAACAAATTCTCGAACCTTGCTTAATGTTATCAAGTTGCAGATACTACATGGACTGAGGCTGGATTGAAGTTAAAACATGTACTGATGAGTAACTTAATTTACTGGGGAGTAATTGCTCATATCCTTATCACTGCTAACTGGAACTCACCCACTATAATGATGTTATCTTTCCAGACATTTCCCTACTACTACCACCATAGTCTGAGCATAGCAAGCTAGTCAACACGCACTAAATAGATTACATCAATTCACCCTGAGAAGGCCTGGAAGCATGGGCAATTCTAAGTCTTTGCAGTTTTTCCAAATAAGCTTAAATATGTCCAAGACATGAACACAGCGGGGTACATCAAAAAATAATGAAGCTATTCATTTGTACAAACAGTTCTCCATATAACAGTCCCCCCCCCACACACACACACACACACATACACTAATGAAAGCCTAATGAGAAGCTACACTCTCAGATAGGAGAACAATCCCCAGAATTTGCTAATTCATATGCTTTCCAGGCCCCTGTCATTAGAAATATTAAAGGTTGATTCCTGACTCTGCTCAAGCATTTAGTTTCCCTGACATGCTATCAGGGATACCTAAAGTGGGAGCTGTTAAGGAAATCTGTTGCCATATATTTGAAGCTATTCACCTCCTATCACCTTGGCTAGGAGACAAAAATCCCAAAACAAAATGACTATGAGCTTGTGGGGTTCGCATGTATGAAACGTTTAAGGAACCCATTCTCGCCCGACTTAATAACAGCTCAGTGGAGTATTATCGTATGGGAAATTATACCAAGATCGACACTAACCATGTCATCTCCCAGATATGACGTTCGGATTGGTGCCTACAACTTGGGAAGAATGGACCGGACCAGCCAAGGAAGGTGTAAAAGTACAGGGGAGATGAGAGAGGCACAACAAAAAAGGAAGAAACCGGTGCTCGTTGATGCCTCTCTGTACTGTACTGTAACGAATATTTCTATCCGTTACTATTGCATTGGTAACCAAACCAGTGCCTCAATATTTAATAACAATATCTGTTATTTCCGAATATTTATATTTGTAAAAATGAACCAATCAATCTATAATGCTTATAATCCTGATCAAAAGCTAGTTTTGTTCTGTCCATCACTCCTAAACTGATCTTGAAACAATAGACACGCATATCTTTTGCTATTCTTTGGGAGTCATTATTTTATAATTTGAGTTGGGAACTATCCATTGAGCCGCTAAATAGTTCCTTACAAAGCTCAACCGGGATATACCGAAGAAAGTACTACGTGCAGCCCCGCCGAAGAGAAAGTTCCCGCCGTGGGTTACATGGGAAGCCCGCCGCTGGTAGCAGCTTTTCCCCGCAAAACCACTCTAAATCCCGAGGCGAAGTGGCATCGCTCTCGAGGAGCCATTGTGTTTCGCGTTCGGTACCGCGCCGTGAATGCAGATTCCTGCCATTGGATGAAGCTAGAATTAGCGGAGTGCGGAGGAAGCAGCAGTTCTTTGCGGTTAGCAGCGCTATTATGCAGACGAAAATCCAAAGAATCATCTTTGTGAAAATATATCATCACTGCGTTGACGAGAATGCTGAGGTAGCTGCGACCATCTCTATGGCAACACATCTCGTCTAATAGTCAACTCTCCGATCACCACCAACTAACTCTTCACAACAAACATCCCGTTCTATTTTTGAGGGAGAGTTGTGTAACGAATATTTCTATCCGTTACTATTGCATTGGTAACCAAACCAGTGCCTCAATATTTAATAACAATATCTGTTATTTCCGAATATTTATATTTGTAAAAATGAACCAATCAATCTATAATGCTTATAATCCTGATCAAAAGCTAGTTTTGTTCTGTCCATCACTCCTAAACTGATCTTGAAACAATAAACACGCATATCTTTTGCTATTCTTTGGGAGTCATTATTTTATAATTTGAGTTGGGAACTATCCATTGAGCCGCTAAATAGTTCCTTACAGTACATAACTAGTGTTTTACTCACCTCTCTTAAAGCTAATGTAAGAGTGAAGTAATCCTAACGGGACTCTTTCTCTAAAGAATTCTTCAAGGCCAACACAGGAAAACATCTCGGCTGTGGTTGAATGACCCTCTCTTCTCAGTAAGCAAGTCAGTATAGATGTTCGAGAAGTATGTATGTACGTACCTTCATTTTCTTGTTGTACAACAAGACTTGCATAACAAACGATCCTATATACAGAGATGAAGGAGAGAGAGAGAGAGAGAGAAAGGAACCTCACTAACATAATCTTCAACCATCTGCCACAGACGATAAACCCATGCGTTATTCCTGCCTCTATCCTCACTATTGCCGCAATAGACTGCTGTTATCCTTCAGCTATATCCACTAGCTATGTATATGCACGTCCATCAATCACGTCGTATTAAATGGTTAGCATAAAAACAGGCCTTCCTGATATTTCATTAGTATTCAGCAAAGCAAGAGTTTCATATAATCTACATTAATTCAAAAATCAAGATACTCAAATATTTCTTCGTCTGAGTCTTGGCAATTGTCCGGAGGACGGTGTTAAACTCCAATGTACATACGTAAATTGAGCAGGTACTAATCATCCATCACACCTGAGAGCATGAGTCTTCCTCGAAAAATCTTTTATGGTAATTTCTGGGATTCCTACAATGACGTGAACAGTTCAATAGACTAAGGTAGTCCAACAAGACATGATAACAAATAACATTCTTATTTTTACTTGTCTCTTAATTTCCTGACGCTACTGAGTTTCAACTTGGGAAAAACAAAGCCTTGTCCTACGAAAATAATACTACCTTGTCGTGCCAAGTTCAGGCCGTAAGACAGATGATTCAACTTGAGAAGCAGTAATAATGACTCCAACTATCTAACGGCGTATTGGAATTAATTATTATAAAAAAATAATTGGAAGATATGTAGAAGTAGCCCGAGTCACTCTTATCTTATGACAGCCTTTGCAAAGTTCATAACTTTTCATAGATTCTTCCTTTCAACTCCATTACAGTTCGGATTAAGAATTGAAGAGAATATATGTCAAGTTGGACGGACGTAACAGGTAAAATAACTATGATTGAAGATAGGGAAATTGTGTAGGGTAGGATTAGGGAGGAATGAGAAGGAACAACAAATAGTAGAAGACCACTCATCCCATGCAGGAACCACACTGATAAATCCTGACCACAACATTTTGAGCTATTGCCTCAAATTACGATTATCAATCAATTGTCCGGACACTCGGAGAAATAACGGATTGATGTTGTGTTCCTTATTACGAAAGAAACGTCGACATTTTAGCAGTAGGTGTCAATCAATACACGGGTGATCATTCATGTATGGGAATTTATGTACATACATACATACACCGGAGTCCATATAGCTATAGCAGAGAGTGGGGAGTCATCCATGTGTGTACAATAGTGCTCGTCGTGAGACACTTGATTTGAAAAGCACATGGTAAAAAAGGACTTGAAAAAAGGTTAGCATGAAGAAGTCAGTATGCCCAGTCCATATTTTATGTGTTTGTAGCGAGTGACTACACCACTCGTACGGCAAAAAGTACGGAATTGCGTACGGTAGATTGAATGGGAGATTTTGCACCGTCAGTGAGTTACTTACTTTTTATTATTCGCCAACATGAGATTCTCTCGGTGATGGGGGGATTGGAGTGAGAGAGAAACCAAGTCTGAAAGTTGACTTGCTCATTATTATTGAAAACGGTACATTCATCAAAGTTGCATGAGGAGCAGGATTTTTCTCACTCTCGCCTCTGTCCCGCTATCATCAGAACAGAACCCAAGAATTTTTCAAGGCAAAGGAACATCTTTACTGGATGCATTGCATTGGTTGAATGACCGTCACAGGGTTATTTAATCCTGTTTCCTTTTAGATTTCCATTTCCTAATGTTATGCCACGGCTCAGGATTCTTACACTACTAGTTTACTACCGAGACGGAGACATTATCGCTACTTACACTATTACTCTTGTCGTGGTTCATTGAACTATCATGACTATCTTGGAAGAGATGTGCTGGTCTTTTGCATTTTTCCATTTGGCCCAAACATGTTTTATCTTACACTTACGTATGCATTGTAAGTATTGTCGTCGCTCTTCTCCACTTACTTTAGGCACATATGTACCCTCACACCAATCTCAACCCACTCCCAATTCAGCACAATACAATTATTATAATTAATCAAGTCTCAGTCATCAGCTTACAAGTATCTAACCCTATGTACGTGTAATGTGTAATGTACATTGTACACATAGTATACTATATGTATAGATACTCTCCCCTCCAACCAGCCTCTATAATAACAACCAGTTGGGTATATGGGCACACGACTAGACAGCCAAGTTCCTTGGTGGAGCTAAATATGTAGAGAGAGAGAGAGAGAGAGTCTCTCCTACATCTCTCCATACTCTGGATCCTATGCACCCATTAAGCTCTGTATGTAATATGTATACTATGAAGGAGAAACCGCTGAGATGCCCTGCCATGCATTCCGGATGAGCGGGTGTGAAAGAGAAATAAACTCATCTTTATTCTAATCTTCTACAGTAAAAACCATGTAAAAAAATGGTCATTAATTAATTCCAAACTAGAAATTTACCTTTCTTGATGCAAGTTGTGGGCTCTGTATTAGTACTGCTATTTTCACTTGTATCCATCGATGAGGATTCTATGACGACGCTGGGCGTATTAGACACCACACCAGGACTCCTTTGATCTCTCTCCAGCTCCGTTTTAATTGGCATTGTATTTGTTGCATTTTCGTACATGGGCTCTGTCTTAATTCGTACAGTCGTATCCATGGGTGTTACACAGGATGCGGAGCTGACCGTCTCCGCGGATTGGCTCGAAGTGGTCTTAGGAGTTGGCTTGGCTGAGACTTCCTCTTCATTAGTACTCGCACTATTTCGGCCAGGGCCAGCTGAAGTAGCGGTATTTCCTGGGTTCTCACCTCGGCTACTGGCCGTTGGGGGGAAGGAGTCAAAGAGGTCATCCGTCGTCCCGTCATCACAAAAACTGAGTCCGAAATCAAAATTATTTTGAGGGTTGAGCGAGAGTGCAGAGCCCGCACTGGGAGCACTGCTTGACTCCACTTTGAACATTTTGATGACAATTGTTCTCCGGCTTCTTTTTACTTCAGTTATCGAATTCGTCTTTCTCCTACTACTAGTTGGGCAATTCCTTTAGTCTTGCATCCACGCCGTCTGTAAGAAGAAGGACACAAGAAGTCAGAGGACATTTATAGCTGGGCAAAAATTCCGCAATTCAAAAGATACTCTACAAAAAAAAAATCTGGATCTAGTCCCTCGGAATATTTTTATGTCCCCGGCGTGTGGCGGCATGTGCAATAATTCTGACAGTCATTGCGAAGGAAATGGTAGGAATGTGACGAAAGGAGGAATGTGAGTAATTATCATTTCTGGCATGACGCTCTTCTTCAACCCTCCTCCCTCAGCTCAAGAAGTAGTTGATTACAGTAAAGTCATAAGTTGTAATATGTCCGTAGGGTCAAATTACTCGTGGTACACACAATGACTCTGTTCAAATTTGAGAGGAAAATAAAATAGAGGGGAAAAAGGTAACAGTTACTTGTGGAGTGACTTGGGGATAATTACCAATCATCATTATATGGTAGTTACATGTGTTGCAGTTATCAACAACAACAGAAAAAAACATTTTAAATTCTTTACTTGTCTAACCAAAAACCATCACTGATTCCTTCAATGATTTGCAAGATTTAATAACTCAACAATTTTTTTTTCTCCCAAAAAATACCATAGCGTGACAGAGGGGTTTCCCTTGTTCAGTTCTAACTTTGTTTCTGAAACTACGTCGAGGGTCAAAGACAGAATCGATAAAAGTTGAGGTTTTATGTATATGTACACGGAACAGTTTATAAAATAACAGCTAGCATGCCGCTACCAATAAAATACTGGCTGGCGGATGGAGGAATGAACGCAGAACGCAGGTATATAGACGAGCCGAGGATGTGCTATAAAAGTAGTCATAAAATGATAAACAAAGTGTTTTTTTTTTCACAAAATCCCATTTGAAATGTAATAACTGAGCACATTGTAACGTAACGTAGGAACATACCTACGTAAACACACTCTAGTAGGAACCATCAGGGAGAATCAATAACAATTATCAACACGTCCGGAGATTTCTCACGTAATAACGCCAGATAAGACGAACTTCCCCGAAACAAGTGCCAAGTGCCAACGAGGTAAATAAATTGTCATATGTACTTATTCTGAGGTATAGATAATAATTACTCTATCTATACTACGTATATTATTACTGTAGACCTCCCACACTACTGTATGAACGGTCCGTTTGTCTTAATGTATTTCTCATGGCAGTTAAATCTATACTATAGAAATATATCTACAAGGATTTGATCCTTCCATAACTTTCTTGTACCAAAAAAGGGAAAGAGTGTCAGATACCAAATATAAAATAGACTAACTATTACTCACTCAACGACGTTGCTAACTCTCTAGAAAATGTTCGACTCATTGAATCCACTTTTTTTTTATTTTGGTTTGACTTTTACGAATTTGATGGACATATTTTAACTCGTTTAATTCTTGTCAGCAGGGAAGTTTCAACTGAGTGTTCAAATCTATTTCCGTTCTTGAGCCATAGTGTTGAAAGGAACCTAGGAAGCATGTACCGGAAGGATTTCAGCACTTTAAATCCTCAAGTACGTACTATTTAGCTATAGTTTGAAGAGTCGAAGCCAATTAATAATAATCTCCAGCTAACATCCGGGTAAATGCATTTCATAATGAATTTTAATTTCCCTGAACAATAAAATTGATGATGTAAGTGTGTGGCACATACATCACCAGCCTTTTGGAATTAAAGTTCCAAAAGGTAGAAACAAATAGAGTCTAGGAATACGTTTCAGTTCAAAATTTAGAACACGTACAAGGGCTAAAAGATTTGAATAAAAAATGTGGACGTCTGCTACTGTATGTATGTATGCCTACTACAAATACCCTAAAAAACTGCATAAATAGGATGTTAGTTATATTATGGGGAGCCCAACAATTTTGACAGTATTTTCAGATTTCGTTCTGTGCTAATTACTCAGCCTGTCAGGCTCCTCGTCCCGTAATTTAGAAAAACAATGTTATGTTACAGTCCCTGACCGAGGAGTATTGACACGTGGTTGGACGATGGAATGGTTCTGCTGTGGCAAACCTAATAATTATTCCTGAACACTTCCCTTTATTAAACCTAACTTTTGCCTCTGTAAAGCTGTGGCCCAACAATTTTGTTATGACTAAACCCAGTAAAGTTTTTTACGACACGACTCCCGAAAACTGAAGTCGGGATTACTCGTCAGAAAGTTTGTCACAGAGTGAAATTACAAAATTTTAGCTTAAATTAAAGCCCTGCTCCTCGAATTACATCTCCGAAGTCAGCATGAACTCAACGGAGATGCTCCTGAAGGACCGTACACAATCCACAATTAAAAACCCTTGAGCCAACCGAAACTACCCGCCCAGGCTTAGGGTTTTCCTCTAATGTCGGAGCTCTCACATGATGTATGTATGTGCAGATTGATATAATCTAGCTCCTATACTATTGAGTTCCAACTTGTAAAAAGCAAATCATACCTGTCCAACAAATAAAAAAGTAATTGCAGGAAAGAATTTCATGTTCCATTCCAATATGTATCTCTCCCCATGCTATTCTACCTGGAAACTAATTCTTGTTGTGATAAGTTCTGATCACTTTACGATCGGCCTCGAACCTACACTCCCGAGATATGTCACTGGCACCGTAGGATTGTTCCGTAGGAAAACTGTTGCACATTTTTTGACAGCTCACTCCCCTATCAGTAGTATTGTTTACACTTTAATTACTCATAGAGAGACGAACTAACCCAGGGACAATTGTGACTCACTCCGGAACCCAAGAGTGGAATTCCAGTTCTATTCTGAGACCAGGTCAGTATACTACTGGGAATGTGGAGGAATGGGACTAATTGTAAGTGTGCTATTGGTGTTTGAAATTCCAGGAAGGACTGAAAACTAATTACCCAGGAACTACATACATAAATGAAGAATATGACTACGTAACTATTGGGAGGAAACGTGAGCATAACCCGGGTATCGATTTGAGCTTCACATGCTCTTCCACGTGCTGGAATCCTAAACGATTCGGTCCTCAATATCCATCCATATATACATACAAGGTTTTAGTTTTATATACTGACATCAGCAAATTACCACTCGACTTGATTGGATAGCCCGAACATTGTTTCTATTGGGTTCCGCTCCTTCGTCCACATCATTACAATGTAGTCTGTTTGGGTCCGGACGAGGAGCTGGCAGTGGTTAATGGTCGGTTGGTCACGGAAATATAATTGACTGAGCTCCGTTACCTACCTCATACAAATCCTCGTTGATCATTGATTACCCCTTGAGCATATGAATGTATAATGTATGTAGATTGAAGAGCTAGGAGAGGCCTCAGGTAAGACGAGGGAATTGATTTGAAAATTACCTTATTTTCCCCTGGTTTATAATAATCGATATCTCAGTAATATGCTGAAACCTAAGTATCTTCCCTCTCAACATGGCCCTTCTTGTATTTCTATATACATTACATGCCTTCCCTTCCCTACCCATTTACTGTAATTGTAAAGTTTGTATTTGCAAATGCAACGTGATTTTTCCTATTATGTCTATGTAATGTTGTTCAATTATATTCTGCGATGTTGTCCTATTATTATATCCCAGGCTGTATATGTTCTTCTATTATCCTATGTATGTATGAGTGTGCATGTGTGTATGTGTGTGTGTGTATGGATGTATGTGTGTGAGGGGAAAATATTCAGAGTATGTATACATATTTAGAACAACCACTACTGCTGCCTGTACAGATAAGAGTTCGTTAAACCTTCCCTCTAAGGCTTCAGTAGACAGTACTGCTAGAACCGCAAATTGCAATGGCAATGGAAAACAGAAATTTGTCCAACTGTTGCCGGTTTTATCTACGCACGAATTAATTATCCCAAGTAAATGTGTTCCTGACTCAAGGGGTGCTATTTTCCCAATATTTAAAAGGAAATGTTGTTGGTGTCATTGTGCCAGGGTTATTTATTTTCTCCACTAGGAGCAATACTATAAATAAATTCCAATACATTGAAATGTCGTCGTTTCCTAATATCTTCCGCGTTAAAAGTATTGGAGTCATAAATACTAAAAAATACGGAGTGCTAACTCTATGTATGTTAGAGACAAGGCAAGGTCTAAGTTCTCCCAAAGGGGTTTCCTTCACTACTTTTCCTTGACAAGGTTCATGTGACGAGCTGAGATTCACTTTGCTGATGACTATTTTTATTACTGTATTTTCCCCTATGCATACCTCAAGTTGGAACCATCGGCGGAGAGTATGAGAAGATCCTCGCGATATTCATTATGCATGGTTTCGTGCTCTCTGAGCAAGATAAGGACAAGGAGGAAATGCGAGTGAATCCGCAAAAAAAAAAGGATTGTTTTCATGTTTTCATTATGCTCCTCTACATTCTACAGTTCTGTTATAGTTCTGTTATGTTCATGACGAGGAGAGCCTCTGGTTCTGTTGAGACTCTATAGGGAGGAGATAGCGACTCAAGTGAGGAAGCTAGGGATTTTTTTTCCCCTATTAGATAGATTCCTGCACCAACTTTATCTCTCGTAACTTTTTCTTACGCTCCTTCAACTGCTGGAAAGGAACTCTCTCAACACAATGAATGAATTCCAGACTGTTCATTTTTTCCACAGTATTATTTTAACAGTGAGGAGAGAATTTCATGTGTTGAGAGTTTATTACTTGTAAAATTATTAGACTGGACATGTTCATTGATGCTAGTGGCTTGCTAGGAACTTGGGGGAGGATAAATAAATTACTTGAAAAAAAAAATATTACTCTTGCACAAGGTGACCGCTTATTACATGAGGCTCAAAAAACACATGTTACAACTGCCGTATTAAGGATTATTTCTCAGCAGCATTGACAATTACTTTCTACGTACACAGCACCACAATCCTCCTTTTCACATGTCACGTAGCCGTACTCCAACAGGAGCTTTGCAACTGCTAATAACTGGAGCTGTAAATTATGTTTCCTTGTGTGTAGCACATAGTTGAGGTCCTCATTGCTTGAGTTTTTCCCAGTTATGAGGACCTATTTGTGACCCATTATCAACTTATTTTGGACTGTCCTCAAAACTACATTGATATCTATCTACTCCTCCGGTTTTTTTTTTTTTAAAATAGGGGAAGAAGGGGAGGAACCTCAAATTCACTCTGATTCAATATTTTTGCTACTACTGTAAATTACATATAATTTGTAAACCAATTTCTCAAGTTTTGACACTTCTAGTCCAAAGAAGTTAGCAATTATAGTAGGACATGGGTTGTAAACGTTGAGGGTACGGGTAACATTATGAAAGGGCAGGGATACTAAATAATACTAATAATTAATGATAGGCAGGCTCTACAATAGCTCTAGTCACACACGGTAAGTAATTGGCTCAATTTGAAAAATTAATGGGAAGAAGGGCAATGCCAAGTCAATGTGGAAAAGGGAATGGGAGACTGTCAATGTGGGAAAGTTTATTGAGGGAAACCTATGTGTCGAAGGAGAGAGAGAGAGAGAGAGACAGAGACAGAGACAGGGAGAGAAAAGGTTACAGAGACAGAGGCTATTGATCAGAAAGTAATAATTACAGAAGGAGCCAAGACTCAAGTAAAAGTTCCTGAGAGCATGTGAGCACCCACACACAATAAAAATAAACGTAAGGAAAGTAAACAAGGAAGTTGGTTGAATTTTCCTCCATAAATAAAGTTTGGGAGGGAGAGACTATAATCATAAATGTGCTGCACAAAAAGTATTACCTTGTCAATGGTTCAAGTAAACACGGGCCAAAAATCCAGCTTTGCGTTGGTCACAGAAGAAGAAGAAAAAAAAAGTTGAGGGAAAATCAATGCGGTCACAGTTTGAGTGGAATTCCTTTTGATGAAACTAACTGCATGGGGGTAATATATGTACACATACAATGTGCTACATATAAGGAATGATTAAAATGAAATGAAACGCATTGTCACATCACAGGTTTGTTCTTAAACTGGCTTAATCTCCTACTCCTTGATTTCTTCCCCGTCTTTCCCGGTTGTTGGGGAAGTAGCTGTAGCTGTCGTCAAAAATCCACGAATCAATATTTTCCTCTTGAACTTTTTCCTCTCTCTCTCTCTCTCTCTCTCTCTCCCTCTCTCTCTCTCTCTCTCTCTCTTTCTCTCTCTCTCTCTCTTCTTCTTGCGGAGCTTCCAAAGAATAACTTAAGGAGAGCTTGAGTTGCTGACTCCCGGCAAACCGTAACTACGACTACAACTATTACTACTACTACTGTTACTTTTCTTATACTCAGAATCTATCCGGAGAGTCACAGAGAAATATATGCATCACTTGAGTTTAGATGTATCTACACACTTCTGACTTGAACAATTCCGTGCGGATGTAATTTGTAAAAGTTTACAATCCTCAACTTGCTATAAGACTCGGATGTGTAGGGCTGGATGTATCTCTACATGTAGGGACTAACTGGACCACGGAGGTGAAGAATTTTCACTGATTTCCTCTCGTTCAACAACTACTGCTGGGTCTGCCCGAAGAACGTGGATGTAATTGTACATGGGGGTTGAGAAATGGTGTGGAAAAGTTTAAAAAAAAAAAAAGTAATGTGTCTTGTCTACGTGATTTTACTGTACACTTGTTGGAGGAAATTTTTGATGATTGTCCTTGTGAGAGACTGTCGGAAGGCTCGGGTCTGAGGGCTCTTGGAAGAATAGACCGGCTAAGGAAGGTAGGAAGCACCCAACGGATCGAAGGTAGAGTGAGAACTGGAAGTCGCTCTTCTATAGGAGGCTGTGATGAACCAAGCGAGAGTCCCAGCACATTGCATTGAGTGTCTTTACTCTCTCGCTCCTATCCTGCAATCCTCTCGGAGTTGTGGTAGTAGTAAAGCCGTACAAGAGGTATGTAAATCCACGTCCCTCCTTCCAAACCACCACTCCAACACAACCGTGTGTACTGTAGCTAGGGACAGGAGTGCATACGGAGAGACTCTCAGCACGTATAGTTTCCTGAGCATGGGAGTCCATCACCAGAAGAGCAGTATACACTCTTCCCTCGTAGAACCTGACTCACTTGGAAGTGCACGGCCTGTCATATCTGTGTAATAGGCAGGCCATACTCATAATATACAGTAACTACACAAGTTGGAGTGGCAGTAGTGCAAGATCTTCTTCCACTCTTTCCACATAGCAGCGGCCGGATAATATAAGTCTAGGAACGTCATGTTATGTAGCTGCCACCAAAATAGCCCAGCGATCGTATGTACATACATGTATGTTTGTAATTATGTATGTATCAAATGGTGAAAAACAAGATTATAGGAGGCATCTCCAACATTACATACTCAGGTTCGAGTGTGAAGGAACGTACGACGTACGGTTAAAGGAATAGTAGGAGCAGGATGATCCCATGTGAGGATGATGCGGCTGTAAATACTATTTTAAATATCTATATACTTTGATCCATCCAACATATACATATGAATTTGATTTGAAGGAAGAAAGCCCAAATAGAATCTGAAACATATACTCTAGTCTCAACTATTTGCTGAAAAGTTTAAGACGAGAGTCCAGACATTATTGGTGCGTGTGGATGGACAATCTCCGTCTCATATCATACAAAAGGAGATTGTCCATATTTAAATCCACGTATTTATCTCAAATGACTATAATATTATCGGGAAAGATTTTATTACATGAGGAGATATGACAGGACGTCTCTCTGCCTCCCTGTCAAGAGACTCGCCAAAAGCAGTCTTTAAAGCGAGGAGCAAGATTATCAGCTTACATAAGCTCATTCGCAAATGTTCCTATGTATGTATGTTCGATCTCATCTCAGAGCTCTGTGGATATATGTACTATCCTGGGCTTGTGTGTGCGTTAGTGAGGACCTGAGGTTTGTAGTAAATGCTTATGTATATAATTATTTATATAGATATATATGTAATTATGTATGTATACTTTGTATATAGAATAGGGAGTACTATAATAATGATTGCCGCTGTAGAGGGCTATTATGACGGAAGATAAATAAGACCTTAGGAGTAAGGTTGGAGTTAAGCCTACACACACCGGTATGTATGTATGTATGTAGTGCAAGGTAGGTTCCGTATGTATGTACATACGGCCTTATGTAGCTCCCTCCAACTTGGGGTATGTTCAGCCAGAGTGCCTGTACCATCATTAACTATACAACGCTACTTGACGAGATAGACGCGGATAGTTGTTAAGACAGTAAAAATATTCATGCATGACGCTGTAATGCTATCATTGTGAGGGCACGGTTCTTTCTGGTTCTACGATCCATCCATTTGTTTACAGTTAGACGTAGAGGATTTTGGGCAAAAACTTTACACTTAGCTTGAATTAAACAGATGATAAGTTGATGCTCCGAGTCATCATCTCTGTATATACTCCTCTCTCTCTCTCTGTCTCTGTCTCTCTCTCTCTCTCTCTCTCCCTATAGCCTAGACCTAGGCCGTGTTCAAGTGTGCTGGGGGGATAAAGTAATTACACCAGATATCTATGCAGGACGTATCCACTACTACCTCTGGCCCTACTACTACTGCTATGCTTGAGCTTTTGTTGTTACCGTGGTCATTGTCATTCCCACAGGTTTTTACCTCTCTCCAAATTCTTCCATGTGCAATTCCGTTGAAATAGGTAGACGAGAAAGGGAGAACCCGTTCACAGCAGTTGGACTCCTTGTATATATGCTAATTATTCCCAAGTCAAGCCTCATAGAGCAGTTTCAATAAATTTATCAGTTTAATGAACGAAAGTAACATGGAATCATCCATAGGTTGTTAAACACGTCAAGGATTGGGAAGACTCAAGGTAGGGAAAAGTCATGTTAATTTCTAATGGGCAGTGCGTAGATTGGGGAAGAGTGCAAAAATTATAAATTATGGTCTAATGCGTTCAACAGTATTTACTGTTTTCTTGTAAGGAAACAACACTTTTCATCGATTTCAGGTACCCAATAATGCCGTTTCAAAAGATCCTAAAACATGTATGTTGACGCTGGGCTGACTTGATCCTCCTTATCACACGTACATGCATACATAGCTGCATGACAATGATTTCCCATGAGAATATTTCCACAGTTTGATGGGATAAGGAGAGATGGATTCGTGGATGTGGAGCCCATAGTTAGGGGAAAAAATGGATTGACAAAATATTAATTACTATGTAAAAGCTGAGTCGCATTATAAATGAGGGAAATGGACCATGAAAAATGATGGGGAAGTGAGTGACGGGGAAATGCAAGGAGGTAAAAATTTGACACGATCAGTTTTGTCAAAGTTTTGATCCAAAGGATTAGGATTAGTTCCAAGTTTTTCTCCTGTCAGTCCCCACGTACATGGAGCTCCCTGCTGAGCCCCTGGAACGGGAGGACCATGAATCATATCTCCTGGAATGGCCTAAAAAGGAAATTTTGATAGTTGTAATTACTCCTATATTGAGGAGACTATCTGAGTAAATATAGATATGAAGGAATCCAAATTGAGCGCTGACATTCCTCAAAGTTGGGTCGGTCTAATGACAAAAGACTCATACTCATTGTGACATCAGGAAATGACAAAACGTATGCTGGATGGGACAACTTTCTCATCATCCATGTTTGGCAGACATGTCCCCTCCCCCTCCCCCTCCTCCCCGAATTCTACAATGTTTTCCACTAATTTGGTTTTTTAACTTCATGCCCCAATTCAAACCTCAAAAAAAAAATCGAGATTGAGGTTCTCTATTTTTTTGTGGGTCCTTTCAAAGGAGAGCTCTTGAGACGGACTTGAGCAGAGGATCTCCTACTTTTTCGCCTTCTTGAAAGATTTTTTACTTATCTTTTGCTCATTCTTTACTCCTGCTCTGTGCATTGCATTGCGGTAGTCAATATCACTTTTTTTCCCTCCTCCTATGTATGTATGTATGTATGTACCTACCTAAATCTACATATAGCCTTTCATACTGGGCCGTGGCTTTGTGCACATAGCTCCGAGAGATAATAGACGGGTATGGAACCATGACAGCGGAGCAGAGTAAATGGTAGTGGTTCAGTGTGGTATAGTGAGCAGGGCAAGTACTGTACAGTACTCCGTATAAAAAGTGAGGAGTAACCGAATCTTTTATTAACAGAGTTTGGAATTAAACCAAGAAAAGGTTTTCGCTCCTTTCTATCCCCCAAGAATCTTTTCTTCTTCTTGAGGTTGACTATGGGAAGGCTGATTGTAAGTATGACGAGACGGTCAGCAATATGTGCATATGCTTAGGGGGGGCAGATCGATAAAGGAATTTTTTCAAGACAAATTCAACAGCGGGCTCAGAATATAAATATATATGGCTCTTGCTTGCAAAAGAACCTACGTGTCATCATGTGTGAGCCCGTACCGGTCCGTTGACCGATCGACTCCTGTGTATGGCAAAAGGCAACTGGAGTACTGGAGTGCGAAGGAAATTCCCTCGGATGAAATGTGCGAGGAGCTGTTTATGTGGATATGCCTGTACTGGCATATGTACTGTTTGTGCTGTGTCCGCTTGTGTGTATGTGTGTGCATGTGTGTGTGTGTGTGTGTGTGTGTGTGTGTGTGTGTGTGTGTGTGTGTGTGTGTGTGTGGATGTGTGCAGGCATAAATATCGTTACATTAAATGCCTATGGGTGGTTATTGGTATCCATAATGTATGGTTCGGGATATGTGTGTCAATACGGAGGGGTAGGAATACAAATGCCCATGTTTTCATAAAAAGGTACTATCAACACTGTGTATAGGTAGGGGGGTCTGGATGAAAACAACATTTTGCTAAGCTCGTTTTCTTTCTTCTCTCACTCACTCACGTCTTCCCAGAGATCCATAATACGGACTCATATATTTGGAAAAAAGCATTATGCGGTTTCAGTGTTCCAAGCTGTCACTATCAGTTCTAACATAAATAAGTACTTTAGCTGCCAACTCTAACTCTCCTCAATATGGAAAGTGCTCCTGTGCACATCCTCAAAGTTTATCGTCTCACTTACCTTGCAGAAGTAGTTGTAGATATATATGCGTCTGTATATTTATGTGCTAGTCATACCTTCCGTCTAGGCCTCAGATCCATAGACTATACAAGCTCCCTATAGTAGAAGTACTTGTGAAGACGGAGAGCTTCCACGGAGTAGTAAAGGATGAAGAAAGTATTTCCACTATAACAACACACAGGCACGCATCTCTTCCTCACACACTCAGACAAATCTACACCCAGCCATGAAAGCCGTCTCCTGTCTTCCTACATTATTTCACCGATCGGCTGACTCTCCCTATATAGAATCCGGCCCCTGTAGAAACATTGCTATAAGTAGATCCATCATCCATCCCCGTCTGATCCCGGTATTCGTTAGAGGGAACCATGGGACTATCTTCCGAGAGGGGAACTAAGGTAAACTGGGTTATGATCCTCCTCGTCAAGATCCTCCTTGTGTGGGGAAGTGGAGGCGAAATATTTTTACTGCCAAAAGAAATCAAATCGCGTATCCGAGCAGGGTATGAGATATTAAATAGCGATAAAAAACCTATTTCCTCCCGACTCTCACCATCCATCATAAAGAGTCCCATATGGGACCATTGTGCAGTCAAATTATTACCAACTTCTTGTGTGGAGAACCTGAAACCTTATTTACGATTTAGCTAATAATTTCAATACTGCAGAGAAATTTCATCAAATATACGAGCGCTCGTTCCAGGTCTTTTTTTTTAAACTCTGACTCCCTTCAAAATGTCTCTCTTCCATTCATTCCCTTTCCTGAAAGGACCCACCCAAAGGGACTACCGACGGAGGTCCTGACAATCTTCTGGGATTAATTAATTACTTCCAGCTTTTACTATTTGATTAAATGTAAATATTACTGTATAAGTAATTAAAATTAAATTAGTTATTAATCTTAGATGAAGGTAAAATATTTCCAAAATATATTCAAGGGGAAAAAAAAATTATATGGCTCTAAGTGAAAGAGTTATTGATGCAGAGTGTATGCAGTCCTCCGTTCAACTATTATACGATTATTGGGAAATACATTATTGAGACTAAATAAATGCACCTTAAGCATTTAATTAATTACTCTAAATAGTGTAAACATACTGCACATATCTGAGTATCGACTGGCATTAAGGACAATGATTTCTCACTGTGCAATTACTACTAGCAATTGATTGTATGTATGCCCTAGCCAAGGGATATTTGGACATTTGCTGACAGCTCAGTCAAGAGGGGGTTCCTCTGTCTGTCCATAGAGAGGTTTCCCCCTTGCCACGGACATTACACTATAGGCTCAATCAGGAGATCTTTTACAAGAATGTTCCTCAATCCGCTATCAATGTACAGTTTAGAAGGAATGGTATACTGTATGTAGGTCCAAGGGACTATGGGTGCGTACGGGAATTTATAATGATCTCCTGACACTCCATCCGCTCATTTTTATGGGGAGACGTCGTGCAGGCTGAGCCTATGGATTTGCGTCTGTCTCACATGGGAATTAAAGCTTTATATACGGAAATAACCTTGAAATAAAATTCCTCCAAGTGTATTGTTACAGTAACATTTTTCCGGTGTAGAGATAATCTCATGTTGGGGTTTTTATCGCTCACTTATCACCCATTCCGTCTGTCGAGAGTGCAACAACTTATTTGAGTAAGTCCCTCTATCTGTGGGGTATGTAAGCAGGCGCTGGGCCCGTAGAAAGATCCACATGTATTTATATAATAATTACATTTATATAGATATAGGTCCTACATGGACTCTGCCACTCAGAGCATATAGAATATATACTCTCCCCTCACATTGATATACATACATAGTTTTATAATCAACAAGTACTCACTCACTGCATGGTTACTTTACCAAATTAAGAATTTTTTCCCTCAACGTAAGGAGAGGAAGACATGGTGAAAGAGTCTTGCTAATTTAGTTGCTCCATGTACATACGTATTTATTTACTCCCAGGATTTACGTTCACGTCCTTCTTCAACGTGTAAAAAAGAAGGAAGGCACAATGACCACCGCGTCCAAATGCATCAACACGATATAATGATGGTGGTAATGATGATTATTACTATAGCGGAACTCTTGGTGAAACTTTGTTGTGGAGTTGGGTTCTCCTCATCATCAAGGCACAAGTCCGTACATTATAATTATCCCTTGAGTTCAGGAGCTCACTCTTTCTTGACTGAGGGAGCGTGAATCCCACTCCTGGTTCTTCCTGATAGTCGTAAATATTTGAATTTACTTATTAAATTCCGACAGGAAAAAAAAAAAAAACCTAACACTGGGGATGATTTAACGGGAGTTAGTTCATTTTTTTCCCCCTGATTTTATCAATAAGACTTTGTAGATATTAATTATACCCATGGAAAGCTACACTCTGTATGTACGCCCATTCCAAGCCTGCAGAGCCAGAGGAACGATATAATTATTACAGCTCAAGTTCCCATGTAGAGTCGACACATGATACACAACAAGGGGAAAACTCCACAAGAGATAGATACAATAGGAGCTGCAACAGTTTGCTCTTGCTTCTACAAAATACAGGTTTACTCAATAACTTGAACCGACCTCAGACTTCAAGCACGGCCCAGCCATCTAGATTTGGACGCTCACATAACTAACTCAAGAGGAACTCTTTGGAAACTGACTCCTTTTTTTCCTAGGAGCAACAACAACAACAACAACAACAACAACAACAACAACAACAACAACAACAACAACAACAACACAGTCTTCACTTTGTTCCCTACCCTTGTAGGAGCCCCAGTCCTTTACTAAACGTTACTTCATCAATGTTCCCAATCACATCAGATTTTTATTGGCCATTTGTTACACCTTCTCTTCGTAGTATCTATCAATATCGTATGCGTATCTGGAGTGGGATTGAACCTCCATAGTAAATTTTCTGGGGAGATTTTTCGAGACTCAGCAGAAAATTCTTTATAGAAGTTGAGATCCTATATGTCTATGTATGGTTCAAAAAATCAGAGTTTGGGCTATGGACGTTTTTTTTGGAGGGGAGAGGGGGGGGGAGGGCTTGGGAGGGGATAGTATATATGGGAAGTTTTCCCAGTGAGGCAAGAGTAATGTCATAAGGAGATACGATAGATGTTGAGGTAACAGGGAAAAAATTGAAGGTGAAGGGTCGAGAGTTGTAGTGACTTGAAAGTCTTGAGACTTCACTGACGTAAATGGATGGATGAATGGGGTAAGCTAGAAGTAGAAGTTGGTAAAAAGCCAAGTCATGCAAGGATGCTGCTTCTGTTTCAGGAAATGAATGATTCAATATTATTCTAGCATACCGTTAAAAAAAATCTATTTTTAGGGTTGTCAGTTTTATTAGTTTTGTTTGAACAAGTTGGAGAGAAGAACAAAGTGGAAATAAATTGGAGGACCTTACGAATAACAATATAATTATGGTTACAACTTCCCCTCAATCCTCCGACGTACTTTTACACACTTGTACCCAAACTATTTAGACGGGAGAGCCGGAGTAGTAGTAGTTGTCTCTTCCAGCAACAATACTATCGAAAAACTTTTTTTTATAGAAGCAATTTGTAGTCACTTCAAGAGTGAGTTTCCTCAGTTTATTTACAGGGCCGCCCAAAACTTCCAGCTGAGGTTAGTCCCAATCCTTTTTTATTTCCCCGGAAATATCTCCTCAGATCGGTTGAGGGAAAAACATTTAAAAGGATCCAAAGCTTCATCTTCATACCTAGAATAAATTCATTATTTTACTCTGGAGGGAAAAGCCACTGGATTAGGAATGACATCTAAAGCCTTTCGAAGGAAAGGTAAATCGAGGGGAATCAAATTTGAAATATGAATATTTGAATGTATGAAGGGTGGGGGGCTTGGGCTTTGATACAATTCTAATCAGTGGATTTGCTCCAGAAAAAATAATTTTACTTTGAATGATTTTTTTCTGCCCTGTAACCTTAATATTTGACTGAGGTAAATGAGGTTACATGTCCTAAATCCAGGGGAAATTCTCACAAAAAATTGTTTTCATGTGATCCCAAGTCTCTCTCTCTCTCTCTCTCTCTCTCTCTCTCTCTCTCTCTTATAGAAAATTACAGAAAAAAAAACAGAATTGACTACAAAGGCTATGCGGAGCCTGTGTACTACTCCTCGACAAAGAATATTAGAAGCAGGGGGGTTTTGTTGACAAGAAATAAGTTAGAAACCAATTTCTCAGACGTGCTTCCCTTCTTACGGCTGTGACTTTAATATCAGAGCTACTTGTATACAGCATTGGGGCCGGCATTCTGAGAGAGCTAGGGAAATACGGAAGATCAAAGGAGAAAAAAATAATCTTTTCGTATGAAATTCAAATTTTCAATTGCTTTGGAGCAATGTTTTTTTTTACTTTCGGTTAGTTTATACCCAGCCTATGGCTATCTATGAATAAATAATAAGGAAGCAATTCAAAGCATTATATCATATTTACCAATCTTGGGAATTTGGTTACTAGTATCTAATTATTTACTGTACCAGGTATTGTCAAATTATCTTGTTTTCTTCATGGTAATCATTATAGGGATATTCAATTACCCTGGAAATTAACCTAAGATTTTAGAATTTTACAGTAAATTTACAGGCACAAAAATAACTTTTAGGATTGAGTCGGGCTAATGAAATCCAGTGTGTTTTTTGAAATCCAGTGTGGGATTTTACTAATAAAAATTCGTAGGAGTGCAGTGAATGAGAAAGCTTTCGGGCGACCCCGTACATGATATAAAGTGATACGTATGGAGGTCGGAGTATTAGGTGCAATTCAGTGTATGAGGAGATAAATCAGTGTTTGCATGACTACTGAGGATCTAAAAAAGTTGACCATGGTTTTTCTTTGTACTTTACTATCCGTCCTTGTCACTGGAGAGGAGATACTGGGGAGAGATATTCATGCGGACCTTTTCGTGTTGGGAGTTTTACGAGGGATTGTCTACTTATATGTGACTAAGTCTAAGTACTACTTGAGAGTTGGGCTAAAAGAAGCATGGTAGACGTGTGGTGGTTTTATTATTACTGTACGCTGTAAAAATTCTCCCTTGTATGTAGGTCCTGGACCGGGGACTACCCCGGCGTGGAAGAATTCACATCTGTTTATGGTGAAAGGCAAAGAGTAAGCAGGAAGATTTGGAGAGAGGAAGAAGATTTTCTTGGAAGTTCCCTCACTTGCAATATGTGCCCTCCTTTCCCATGCACCGAGTCTCCCAGTGTACATAGCATAATGAGCTCGGGGAAGTCCCCCGTATAAAGACATTGAGACTGTTAGCATAATGGATATTAGAAAGGTATAAAGGGCACTGCATAATTCCGACTCCCACATCATCATTGTACAGAGCCGGGCCGAAATGCAGGGTTCATACGTGATAGGAGTAATCATTTGGGAATCGGGAAGGTGAGCACTCAAATATATGAACTTGAGTCCCTCAATAGGTAGATATAGACACACAGGTTTACCTACAGCATGAATGTGAATGGACGTGAGCGGAAAGGAAAACAAGGATAGGTGTGTGTAGGGTCCTATATGTACCGTCTACACAAGGAGCTTATAAACGAGGGAAGAAAAAAAAACGAGGGAGAACAAGATTCATTATTATTACCACACTATCGCTCGAGCCGTTACTTTGATTACCTTTCCTCCAAAGTTTACATTGCATGACGAGAAATGTATCGAATTCCTTTTTTCGAGGTGTTACAAAGTACCTGTTTTCCCTTCTCTCTACAATATAGCTGTATTTTTTCCCGTTTGACATTTTCGAATAAATTGCACTATATGTGTATATGTAGGTACAGTGTAGGGCCTATGGTACGGAGGCTATGGGGATATGTGGAGTTACATTTATATTTGTCTGACTTTAGCATAGTACGTGAAGGGAACCAATGACTTTTTGACTATATTATGTATGTGTGGACCTGCCCGCCAGTAGCCTGACAGCTTGAGAGAAGTCGTTAAAGCTCCCTCTAATACTGCATGTACGTGTACACACTCAGTCATACTTGGCCTATAATGTGTCCCTCCGAACTCCTCTCAGACTCACACTACCCGGGATCCATCTAGGTATGTGTAGGGAGTACATTGCGTATACATACGTACATATCCGAATCAAAAATGTTATGCTGGAGGTTTCATGAACGTGAAGCACAAACCATAGCTTATTTTCTCATAATGTTATGACAAAAAGTTCTGCTGTAATAAATTCTTGAGTGTAGCTCTCTCTCTCTCCTTCTCTCTGCCTCTTGTTACCTCTCTGTGTGGAGCCAGGACCAAAGTGTAGAGTCAATTTCGGGAGGAGAAGGAGCCCTTGTAGGAGTGACTGTGACTGTGACTGGGTGTGTGTGTGTGTGTGTGTGTGTGTGTGGGGGGGGGAAAGATGAATACTCCGTACTTATGCCTGATGCATGACTGCTCAGTCTCTTAGGTGTGTGAGGACATTAAGGGACATTATGAAACCTGTAAGCTGAGCCTCTTTCCATTGTAGATGGATCTGGTAAATTAAAAGTTTTCTTGTTATGACTTGAAGAATTTTCATTAGGTAGTAAACTGGAAGCATATGGTTTTGAGCCGAGTTGAATATTAAGTATTTTTGAATTTATGGACGAACAAGCAGATGAACAGTAACTTTCCCCGCACAGCCTAGACATTGAGTGGAGGGTTCTGTAAGAGAGTGCTTGGGAAAGTTGTAGTCAAAAACTCCAAGCACTTCCCGTCATAGCCCACTCTCTCCCTCCTGTTTCTTTTCTCGAAAACTTTATGCATGAATAAAAAATTTCAGATATAAAAACCGGCACATCAAATCAACAAATGACCTTGCTTGTTACTCCTAAATTTTAACACTTCAAATGTGAATGGATCCAAGGGGTGAGGGATAGATAGATACTCAGAGGTAGTAGGAGGAACGGCTGCGAAGGGAGAGTCGGAGTGGGGATATATATCTATACTTGTGCAAGAGTTGGGAAAGGAATATTTATACAAGAGTTACGGCTCCTCTCCACTGAGCATTTAATTTGAGGCCGAGTGTGGTCAGCGGGTTCTGGTTGAGTGCTTATTAGGTCCTCGGAACTTAAATATTCGGAAGGAAGCAGAGTCGAACATTTGTAGAGCGTGAGGACAATACGCATATATCCCGGTGACACCACACTCATCATTCAATATGCCCATGCATGAAGCTGTTTTGTAACCAAGCTATGAATGTAGTTATTGTCAAATGGTGTGAAATGGTGGATTTTCTAAGGGCGAAGGGAAAAGAATGTAAAAGCCCTTTGCATTGTGTGGAATGAAAGGTGAAGCACCATATCAATGGAATAATGTAGCTACATTTACCTGCACAATATGATGTGTCTGTTTTGTGTGTGTGTGTGTGTGTGTGTGTGTGTGTCTCATTCGAATTTCCTTAACTTTCTCCCAGCCGAGCTGCCTCAGTGTCTGTGCATATTTCCCTCGGCCGCTCGCTCCAGTGCTACTAGTATCCCTATAAGGCTAGCCCAGTTACACCACACTTAAGGGGAAGCTCAATGGAAGATTGGAAACAAGCTTTGGATGAGCCCTCCAATGCTTTCTCTTACTATATTCCGAGCAATTGCATTGTGTGGACTAGCCATCGTGGTGAATGTGCATAGAGGAGCGTGTAACGTAAAGTTGTGACTATACATCCGTAGGTACATGCATGCTGCTCCCAGACATCAATGTAATGGCATATACACTGCCACATGCACTCGTATGGGTAGATAGGGACTGATGTGCAGAGCAAGTAGCTTCTGTAGTGGGAAACTGTGAGAATAGTGCTGGTCCAGTGTAACTATATAGGGCAAAAGTATGAAAGAAAAGTACAAAAGGAATACCTGCTGGTAAAGAAAGGACACATTCTTAGGGTTTAGCGCAGTGAAAGCGAGAGAAACTCAGAGTTGAAGCTAGCGTAAAAGAGATTGTGGAAGAATGACGCAAGTGCGCAAGGGAGGATAGGGACCCAATCAACGTGGGCCTTCTGCAGCATGATTCTCAGTCCTGAATACAGAACCACGGTGCCGTACATATGATATAGGGAAAGAGAGAGACAGTCTTCTGCAGAAAGTGCTCCTGGTATAGTCAGACGATCCGGAGCCGTTGGAACGAGTGGAGCACGTTCGCCAACTTTCCTCGTATCTTTCAGAATGGTGCTTCTATTGGGTTCAGTTGATCAGAGTCAAGCGGAGCAGCACTGACATCCAGTCGAGGAGAAAGCTGGTTCTCAAAAAAAAAAAACAAAAAAATTTTTTTTTGGAGAGAGTCGGTGAACAAAAGTGATCTTGTTGTTTTGTTGGGCACCATCACCATACATTCAGCTGGAAGAACGAGGAAGACAAAATCAGTCATCATTCCATCATCACTACATCATGGAGGAAGGCAGAGAGACTTTGGCTCACCGCCGCCGCTTTCCTCACGGTGACCCTAACAATGGACACATCCATTTGTTACTACTACTATTGTGAGCCAAGCCAGTGTGTTCCTCAAATTATCTGTGAAATCTCTCAATGACGCCAACTCTAATCAACCGCATTCTTGCAAGAATGTACGTACTTGCGTACGTCATGCTGTCGTTTATCCTACTGCTCAAATCTACATCTTTTCTTGGAGTGTAAGTTAAATTTTGTATTTTCATTAGCTGCTCAGTTGACTCGGAGCTACTCTCTCTCTCTCTCTCTCTCTCTCTCAAAAAACTATCCCTTATCATGAGAAAGACACGGAACGCAAGTTCACTCTCCACGAGGAGCGTTCCCTATCACTAACTTTCTCCATTTGTAGAGTTCCTCGGAGCCGCTACTTGCGCATCTGGCTTCGCAATTAATATTATTTAGGTGTAGGTTTCTTCGCATGGTGCAGTCATTTTAATTGTTTACAAGCGATAGCTACTTTTTCTCACGGCGGTGACAGGTGGAGATGTTCTTACTTCCAAGGGCTCCTCACTCTCGGAGGATCGAACTTTCCCCCTTTTGTACGGGACTGATCACAGGGAGTCGTTTTTGACTGTCTGTAGTTATTTGGTTCCTTTGACCTTTCCTCTCGTGACTTCCAGAGTCGTGATGTTCAGAGTGGGGGAAAGTCGGGAACATGAAAAGTTTTGGTCTTTTTGTAGTAGAGGAATTGATGGATGCGTTGTAAAAAGGATTTTTTTTTGTGAGTTATGAATTTTTAGGAAATCTTTTCAAGGAGGAGGGAGGGGAAGGCTTTATTGAAATGATAATGAAATCCTGATGAATCACTTACCTCTCCGGAACCTGAGAATATGTGCAAGTGTGGAACAAACTAATAGACTTGCCTTATGAGAGGCTATAGATGAAGCGCGATCGTGTAAATGAGTTCGCGTGTGTCCTTTCTCTCTCCGGCTCTGTCAGTGTTTTTTTTTTCTGTACAGCATGAAAAATTGATGCACACCCAGATATTTGGGTCAAGCACGTACAAATCGCCCGTTAACCAGCATCGAATCACCCTTACACATAACATCTGTATAGGACTTGATTTCAAGTGCTGCATTATGTGCAGAGGGAAATACAAAAGAAAGTCAATACCTAACTATGAGGAAGTAGAAGATAAAGGGAGAAACAAACTACGTGCATGTCGGGCCGAGCAGGGAGAAGCGGTCGGTGGTGGTGGAGGAAAAGAGAAAGTGCGAAAGACAGCACGACTGTATGCTGTCGATATGGTTAGACCGGCTGGAAGCTCTCCTTAATAAGGAGTCGTTGGACTCAATCGTAGCAGTTAGCTGGAAACAAGGGTGTAGGTTTTTGCTGTGAAAGTGAAAAGGCTCGTGTTAGTGATGAGAGATGAAGTTATGAGTGCTCCCTATGTACACACACACACACATGGTGAGACGTAGGGATATCTACTTTCTCCTCGCAGACTCAAGCCAGGGTGAAAGACTGGAGCGTATTGGGTTCCGATGGGGGAAGAATATCTTGCCAATGTTGTTCAAAGCCGAGATGTTGAGAGATGTAGGATGAGGAGATTCGAGAGCATAGGTCACGTAAATTTTGTCCAAGTTACAGTAATGCTTGTGCGAAAAAATTTGGCAAACACTAAGAATGGTATATGGAGCATAGAGTGTGCCGGATAGGAAAATCAATACCAGAGAAGCGAGAACACCGAGTGCGCAGTGTTTGTTCAGGAATATGTCTCTCCACTTCTTGCATGTTCCTCCCCGTCCTCCCTCTCACTCACTTTCTCTCTCTCACTCTCTATGGTTAATGGGATAAAATCAGCTTCATTTTTCATTGCCATTTGAACAAATTTCGGAGGGGGACTCGTGCAAGAACTTTCTCCCGTTTCTTTCTTCTCTCTGTCCATGTCGGAGGAGGAGGGATGGTTGTCTAAAAACACTGTAGGTGTTTACTATTTGGATGAGATTTCTTACTTGACTTCCTCTCCTCCAGCATTGATCACAGAGGCAAATCAGAGTAAACAGTAACGCACCCAGCTTCCCCTGAAAGTCAGCACATTCGGCTTAGCTTCCCGATAGTTCCCTCTAATGCCTCTAAGCTCAGTACCCTCACCATGCCTAACGCATCGAGAGATAGATACCTACAGGAGGACGGAAAGGTATGACATTTTCCGCTTCTCTCCAACTCTCCCTGCTTTCACTGCTGAGGCACCGTCAGGAGAAGCTCTTGACAATCAAGAGCCATCGTATTCCTTTTGTGTAGCTGAACAAGTGTGCAGATATGCCATACGATATTAATACGTTCAAGTACCACTTCCTACACTTTGTTAGTAATATGTTGCCAAAACGTGAGGAAAGTGAGAGAGAGAGAGAGAGAGAGAGAGAGAGAGAGAGAGAGAGAGAGTAAGAGGGAGAGAGGGAGAGAAAAATTTGATTACCCTGAAACCTGTTTGATGTGTCTGTATTGACTATCAACTCATCTCACTTGACGTGAGGCCAGGGATGATTGGCATTATAAATTGACGCATCAGGTGAAGGAAACATCTTCCCGTGAGTAGCTCTACACTTCGCAAACAAACATTTTCCTTTTGTTCATCATCTGCATACAACATTCATTGCCCTCTATCTTCCCATCTCTCTCATCACTCCGCTCTGATCACTACCCTACCTTCTCTTCCTTCCTCATCCATCGACTCCATCCTCCCGTCCCCGTCCACAAACATTGGAGAGAGTGAGCGGAGCTCCCAGACACAGAAACACGTGCGGACGGACGGAGCCAGTCAATTTGATAAAAGTTAAGTCCCTTAAGCTTATACCTCAGCTCCTCTCTCTCTCTCTCTCTCTTTCTCCCTTGAAAGCTACGTAGCTTTCTCCCACTCCGAAGGTCGACACACACCGTTAACTAGTACCTACATCCGGGGAAAATATTTCTGGCCATTTATACTTCTCATCACCGCAATAATAATCCCCAAAGGCTTCCTTTCTACACTTTCACTTTCAATCATTTTACATTGTTCTCTTCAACTGTCCAATTACCTCTTTTATGCACCTCCTTTATCTCTCCCAACACCTACCTTTTAAGCGCTCTTCTCACCTCCCGTCTCCATAGAGCTCTTTCCCACCTCACCAACCTCTTTACAACCCCAATTATCTCAATCATACCTATCCCATACAGGTTCGGTTGAGGGGGTAAATCCTTATAAATCTTAATTTATCCAACCTGTCCACTATCCTTCCTCCATTTCAACCTGCATTCCCGCCTTAAATCCGCTGGGAATTTTCCCCACAAGTTTCCCTCCACCGCTAGTCTCTTCCCTCAAATTAATTGAGAGCTGTTACTAAATTAAAAGCCCTTGACGCCTCACAATACATTTTCCTACAGGAAATAAACTTTCAAACTTATAAATTTTCAACAGCAAGGATAATTATTCTAAATTGTTTTTAATTTCACTAGTGACAAGGAATATCCCTCAAAGGAGAAAGTGTAACTTTACTAACCTTTATTGACCACAGGTTCAGCAAACTTAGAAACCTAGCGTTAACAAAAGGCAATGTGAGTGTATTTAGGTTTTAGTTTTTTAAATTCTAAAAAAACTTGTTCGATTTTGTACAGAATCAAAACCAGCTGAAAATTTGGAAGTAATATTTTCAGAATCAAATAGCTTCTTTCAAGAGATTGAACAAGGTGCCAAAAATTTACTGATACAGTTCTGTTCAAATTTTGTCCTTTGCTCTTGGCAAACTACGTAACTCACACTGTGAAATTAACTGTTGGTTTAGATCTAGTAGTTAGAAATGTAAAAATTACATAGTAATATTCGAAATCTTTTATTTGCTTCCATTCGACAGAGTTTTTAAAGAAAGTTGAGCAAACAATGACGGAAATAACAGCCCTTTAAAATTACATGACGCAATATTTACAATTGAAACGTTGGGTTAGGTCTCTATAAACTGATTTCTGTGTGCCTACAAGTTATTTTCCTTTTAAATTATAGATATTTATGCATCGATCGCTTGTACGGAAACTATCCCAGTCAGTTGGTGACACAAATGCCGGGAGAGGCAAATTGAGTTAAAATTGACAGCTTGAGTTAATGCAATACATTAGTTCACACAATTTTCTATTTAAATGAAGTGTTCCAACATACTTGGGAAATATTTGAACTGTAATAATATTTAAACCTAAACTCACCCACTATACTTTCTTCATTAAACCCCAAATTTACTTTCCAGTGAAGTCCATCCCTTCCATTAAATTGTTTTAGTGTGTGAGTAATTGGAAAATAGAGAGGCCAGAAACAAACATGAGAGTATACATACCAACATAAAACATTTCTCTCCCTTCACAGAAGGAAGACCTAAATTTATTTATTATTATTCAGTCAGCCAGTATCTTACAATTACAATTAAATTAGGAGGCCCATCTCTATTAAATGAAAAACTTTCGACTTACATTATGTCCTCTGGAAATTCAACCCAGAATACTGTCATTTATTTTATAGTAGGAATTATACATATTAGAACATATAGATTATGTACACTAGTCCCTTCCCCTATAGTAATCCAGAGTATTCTGTACATAATCTCAACGAGAAAACAAAACTGACACTACATCAGCTTCAATTTAGATTAGGATTAGTTTGTTCACTTACTTGGGTAATCTATGGGAGGGGGGAAGTGTGTGCATACGTATGTACATACATTTGTGCAGAGCTGCACAAGAACAAGAAGCTATTTGAGGAGCCGTCCGTACAAAATTCCTAATGTGGTTGAACAGCAATTCTCTCCCTCTCGTTCCCTCTTGTCACTGCTAATTTGCAAGGCGATTTTTCCAGGGAGGGCTATCTGATTGAATTTGACATGATACCATGAATTATTAAATACTCCACACCTGTTTTCTATCTTTTTTTGGGCGTGTAGCTCCCCATGAATTAGGTAGCAAAAAAAAAAGTTCCTCAACCTTTCCTTCTCCTTCAACTTCTCTTAACGCCTATGTAATGGAAAGCACTTCCTCCTCCAGACGAAAGGAGCGGGCTCCTCACCAGTTCTTCATCCGTAGGATTTCATATAAGAAATTACATTTGAGGGTAATCTCTATGCATAGATCAATTTGGATGCATAGATCTAACTGGATGCATAGATCTATCTAGATACATAGATCAATCTAGATATAAAGATTTATCTGGATGCATGGATCTGTCTAGAAACATAGATCAATCTAGATACAAAGATCTATCTGGATGCGTACATATGTGTGCCGGATTTGTAAATTCCAAGGGACTAATTGTCAGTAAAATATGTTGTGCACATTCAAATGTTGGTTTCGAAAATTGAAGTTGGGAAAATCCCTACGTACACTACGGACCCCATCGAAGGGAATTTTAGCCGACACTGAAGGAATTTATTGTCCCATGGAAGATACAAATATAGATCAGGCATTACAGAGACGCTTCCCCCCATTTCATAAGTAAAGGGCTATATTTAATAAGTGAGAGTAAGGGCTGAAGAAAGCGCCCAGCACAAGGATAGATGATATGATTAATAAATGATAAAGAAAGCGTTCCGTCCGCGAACCAGAAATAATGATTCCATTGGGGCACAACTTCCTCCCTGATTTATAAAGAAAGGTGGAGGGCCTTGATTTGTGATATAGGAGGTAGTTTCTCTTGAATAATAATTATGAATCACTTGTCATGTCTCAACTCTCAACATCCCGACTGTAGCTCTCTTCCATTAAAAATCCCTGGAATAATAGGCCCATGAGCGGAACCCCATCCCCTGAAGATTTAGAGTCAAGTGGGAAGAAAGTAAATGCTAATGCTCCAATGATTTTTATCCCTCCTATTTATTACATTTGGTTACATTACAAAAGAGATTAAAACGCTCAACTCTCAGTTTCCCTCGTCAACATGGATTTTAGCGTGTAGTTTGGCAGTAAAGATGGTTTCAGAGAGGGAGAGAGAGAGAGAGAGAACTCCACAGAATGGTATTACTCAACAACTTGATCTAGATTTAAGGTTCAGCTATTGTTAAGCTAGCTATTTAGCTAGATTAAAATGGTTAGCGGGGGAAAATCATAGGCTGGAGAAAGTTTTACAGAGAAGCCAGTCCCACAATGGATATGTACCCTAAGTATAATTATATGATACTAGCTCTCCAGTCAAACCCGAAGGAAATGAAGGGTCCAGCATGCATACCAATTGCTATATCTTGTGAAAATGTGAAAGTATCCTGTGTGATTAGGAATGCATTGCGATCACAATAAGGAATGGAATGTTCCATGATGTCAATAAGTTAGGGAAATTCTGCCAATAATTCAATTTTATTGGAACGCCGGGGCCCTACTGCGGCCTCCCAAAACCACCAGTAGTTTCACCAGTAATGGGAATTTGTCTAATTGTTAGTTTGATTATGGTTAAGCCTCCGCCAGATACTTACGGCTGGAGCGGCTACGGCTTCGGAGTCCCTCTAATCCTGAACTTTATAGGAGATGAGTAGGAATTAATACGAGGGCGTCAACTTGAAACCACTTATGCTTTGTATTACTGTAATTGTTGAGTCAAGAAAATGAAGGAGTTGCCGTCAGAGAAAATACAACTTCCGGACTCGCCTCTACTTAACCATGCGAGGGAGAAATCCAGCGGAGGAATCTTGATGATTTAGTGATGTCCGGATTTAGACGTTTTATTCCAAGAGAATCTGTGAGGATTTGAGAATGCATCCTTATTCCTTACAGTGTGCCACTAAAAAGGAAGATGCATGTACGTGAAGGAAAGTAGGTTTTTGCAAAGGGGATAGTTACGAGATGAAGAGTTAGAGAGGCGAGAGGGAAAGAGAGAGAGAGAGGGAGAGAGAGAGAGAGAGAGAGAGAGAAGAGAAGAGAGAGAGAGAAAGGGAGTTAGATAGAGTTGGAGCCAAAAAGAGAATGGATCTGGAAAGGAAAATAGTATATGGAATCTTTTTTCCTTTCTCTATCCTCTCTTTCTCTGTCTTGTCTTCGACTTGGCCAAAGGAAGCTGGGTAGAGGAGAGTTTCACGCAAAACACATATATCACGTCCATATTCTCTTGTATAAATGTCGACATGGATTCCGGTGATGACGCAAGTGCGCAGTTGCTGCCGTATGAGCAGCATAGACAACGCAAATCTCATCTCCTCATCTGGTAATGCCATGCAGATACATATGTAGATAGATAGGTCCTCCGTCTCCTGGTCCCTTCAGTTGGTGTTTGCTACACAATATTATATCTACTCAAATGGGAGCAATCTTAACAAACAAAATAATCTGAGAGAGTGAGAGAGAGAGAGAGAGAAAGTAAGTACGTAAGTACACCAATAGCTTTCTCCGTTAGTTCGTTGTCCTTCGTCTCTCTCCCTCTCACTACTGCATATAAAGATCCGAAATGTTTAGCTGGAATGGACCTCGTGCGATACGTGCAGGTGCTGAGATTAAAACATAAGGCAACTGAGGATGTCATGTTCCCCTTAAGACATTTTTTACATAAAAACTGACTGTTCCTGCCCGATATGGTTTTCTTTTCCTCTGTTGTTTCCTCAAACCATTCCTCCCCAACATTTTCATGACATTTCTCACCAATTGTTTTCCCCAGAACTTTTTTTACCGCTCTTTTCGTCACCTCAAACTCTCCTGAAGCTCTGCCTATCTCCTCCCTGAATCACGATATTACATGTGGTCTACCACTGCTTAAACTTTCCCCTTCAAAAAAAAAAGGTTTACTTTTCTCCGTTTACTCTCTCTCTCTCCATAGCCCAGCGTTGGGGTTTAGTAAACGTTCCATTAAAATGACATGTAGCTCTCCTATAGTCAGAGCCAGAGACACAAAGAATGAGATTTCCGAGTTGTTTGTATTTATTTCCTTTCTCCAAAAATAATTACTCCTGTTTTTGTCCTGATGATGGCTTTTGTTTTGGATCAAAAGTTCCACCTCAAAACTTTTCTTCTTTTGGATTAAAAGTTTCCTTCCCTCTCCCTTTGGTCATTCTCCTCTCCTTCCACGGGATTACAAGTTTTTGAATAAGGTGATATTTTTCTTCTCCTTTAGTTCCATTAAGGGGGGATCCGGATCAGTTTGAATTCCTTTCCTTATCAGTTATTTTCTTCCTAATCCTTTCATACGAGTGTCTTCTCATTTCCCGGGGTCTTAAACCAGAAATCCTACAATCACCTGTACTGTTTACCTCCAAGCAAGCTACACGAGGATAGTCATTCTGAGCCGGGTGTAGGAAAATAGGTTCTAAAAATAAAACTATCACATTTACTATTCCAGCCAATTGTGGAACCATTCCAGTGTCAGTGTACAGTGTCAATTTTTAAGTTCATAAAAGTTTCCCTTAATTTTTAACATTCATGACACTATCCACGCATCTACCCAACTGGAACTGCTTTTGAAAGAGCCTCTTCCTATAATTGGCTAATTCGGAAGTGAGGGTTTCTCATTGAAGTAGGAGGCCTTCGAGGTTTTGTCCAAGTCAACCCTACAACGGTTTCCGTAGTTTTCATGGGAAAGGAGTAACATTTGAAATAGTAAACAATGAATGGAGACTATAATGTCTCATCAGTCGTTGGAGACAGAATTTTGAAGCGGTGTAGTTTTGGTAACGGTTCCAAGAAACCCGAGCAGCCAACTACAAGTTTCTAAGGCTTCACAGTCTAAAGTCAATAAAGAGTTGACGGGAGATAGGGAGTTTTTCACCTGACGTTTTCACTTTTTCACAGGTGCAATTAAAGTCACTTGGTGACTCTCAGACAGGAGAATGTTTAACTCTTTCACTCTCCCTCTCTCTCTCTCTCCATCAATGACTCACTACCTCCTCTAAAGGAATAGCATTAGCTGTGAGGATATATCTACTGTAGAGCCAGTGGAGCTTCTGTGCGATGGTAAATTTGGGTTAAGCTTTTAGCATTAGTGGAAACTACAGGGAATTAGCAGTCGAGTTTTTGGAAATGTACAGGGCTACAAGGGGATACATACGTTGATGAGGGATAGCTGTAACGTTGTGATAATCCAAGTGTTTGCCATTTGTCTTGTGTTTCCCTTCTTGGAGAGTTGTTTTTTTTTTCTCTTGGATGTTTTCAGTGTCAGATTGTAATGCAAACTTGGTCCTAACTGCTGTGAGATATCTATCTGTAGGAAAAAAGTTTCCTCGCAGCCCTCCGCCGAGAATTTGAAGCTCCATTTATATGCAGTCTTTTTAGACCATACAGATAGTGTATGGTATCAAGATAAACAGAATAGGTCCCCAAAGTTTAGACATTTCTGATGGTGTGGTATGTGTGTGTGTGTGTCTGTGTGTTCGGTGTGTGTCTATACGTATCTCTATGTTCCTGACTCTATGTATCTCCGTGTTCCTCACTCTCTGGAGCAGGACTTCGGGTGTATGTATGCACACGGTACAGCAAGGGACAGAAGAGACGTCGTGTGAGTGCGGACTAAAGAAAATGTACAGAACAAATTTTCCGCTGTGTTGGTAACGTATCGATTTCTGGATTGGAAAGCGGCAAGAGTCATTTGTCTTTTTCGTGTGATTTGTTTAGTGATATATAGGGTACAATGTCATGACTCTAGAAACATGATATGATTAGACATTCAAAAGTAGTTTTTCAGGTCAAGCATGGGACATGCAGTCAAATAGCAATGGGGAGAATGGGGTGTCTCTCCAAGTAGGTATGGGCAGGAGTGGAGATTATTATACAACTCATACGTGCAGGGCCCCATTACTACAGTAACTTTGATGCTCTGTAGTAGGAAACATTTTTGGCAATGTGTTCCTTCCCTACCTTGCTCAAATTGGCTCCGGACCTATAACCCACACACACCGTCCACATATACAGACAGATATATATGTAGATACCCAGCCCGAAATAGGACTCTTGGGCCTTTCTCCCCTCCTCTCATGTGTATCAAAAGCCACGTGTGTATGCATCTGTTTATATTTTCCATGCATGTACTTTCTTTCCGCCCTTCATCGTCTTACCTTGTAGACATTGAATGCCCCCACTACGTGAGAAATGCCTGAGCTCTGAGCAGTAGATTAACATCCCAGTAGTAGGACGTACAGGGGCTTGTTCTTATGCTCCTCCGTTTTTCTCAAAGACCTACATTTAAATCCAACGGTAGTTCCTTCGGCCTTACTTATTACTGGACTATAATAACTACAGGTACACAATAGCTCATTGTATGCAGTGCATTACCATGGAGTCAAAAAATATTATATTTGAGAGCAACAGTAACTCTCTCGCAGGAGAGTATGCAGGACACTCCGACTATGTCCATAAAACAGCACGGAGAGTCTCACAACTTCCAGAGCCAACACATTCGCCTAAAAATTTACCGTTGCCTCGTTTTTCTGTGGGCTGTACCTCTCTCTCTCTCTCTCTCTCTCTCTCTCTTTCTCTCTCTCTCTCTCTCTCTCGCTCTCTTTCTCTCTCCGAGTTTGTGTGTGAGGAAAGATGGAATGTATGTCGCTGTGAGGAAAGCCTTTCTCTCTCCTTTCCTTTCCTAAGAATATTCATACGCAAAGCTCCTGGACTCCTACCTACTTACATTGACTAAGCTAGCTCGTAAGTATGTTATATGCCTTGTTTTCCTCACCTGAAATTTCTTGGAGTGGCTCGCGCTCAGGTACCTTTCCTCTCTTTAGTTATGCATCGCTGGTCAATTGAAATAAGTGTTTTTCTAACATGGAGCTATAGGTGTGTAGCTGCAGATATCTATATCTATACTGACACCCCCACACACACACAAACTTCAACCTACACATGTTCCCCTTCGATGTTGAATTAATGAACAGGAATTAGCATATGTTGAGGTGCTGGAGAGCTGAACTAATGATCTGAACTTGATATCAAGGAGTACTAACACCACAGGGGAAAGTGGCTCCTTCCAACTTCCCCCCCCCCCGTCTGGTTTCAGAGGATTTTCCTCGAGAGGTAACAATGCGTAGGAAAGCAGATGTGTGAAAGTTGCTTTCTCCTTTGAGATGAAACGACGATGTGCATGCAGTTGTGTGTGTGTGTGTGTGTGTGTGTGTGCAGTATGCTCTTTTGCGGTTGCAACTGTTGTGTCTCTCCTTCCCAGCGTTGTTGGTGTCAGCAAGCTGAGAGATAGAGAGGAGCTCCGAAGACAGGAGTGTTGCAATGTGAGGAAAGGAGAACAAGTGAGTGTCATCAAGAACGGTAATCGGCTGATAAGAATAAAGAAGATATTCTTAGTGGAAGAACGACGACCAGAGGAAGTTGCCAAGAGAGAGAGAGAGAGAGAGAGAGAGAGAGAGAGAGAGAGAGAGGGAGAGCAGAGAGAGAGTCTGCAAGCTATTTACATAATACAAGTATTGATCTCTTTAGGAATAAGCACGCTTATGAGAGATGAAAAGATGAGATTGGCCCAGCAGTATCCGGCTAGTCATCGGTGTTATAGCTATCGTTATAATTTTCCTATAGGGCTAGAATAATAGTGTGCAAAACACACTAGCAGGAGTGGTCGAGTAGGTGGATGATGCTGACGGGGAAGAGAAAAACCAAGAGAGGCAGAGTAAGAGAAAGCAGTGCGTCGAAAGATGGGAAAATCAATAGGGAACAAGCAGTGCGCAGAGTAGTAGACGAAAAGGTTAGTACACAGAAACTGCTTGCATTAGCTTGGCGGTGTGGCGGCGGCTGATGCCCCATTTCATACTTACAGCCATCCCAGTCAACCTATTTTTCTTCTTCTTCTTCTTCTTCTTCTTCTTCTTCTTTCTTCTTCTCCTCTCCGTCTTGTTATCTCCTCCAATTGCTCATACACAGGCCACCTACAATTGTCACATGTTCCCACTTTACTTTACTCCATGTAAACCACCGTGTTTTCAGACGGAGCATCCAAACTAAAATGAATAGGAAATAAGTAGGTGTCGGAGTGGATTGGATTGTAAATATTGATTCTAGTCCATACAACTCCCGGACAAATACTCACGGAGATATACTACACGCACCGTCGTCTCCCAGTCCTCCCCCGATTCATTGCCCTTTCGGATGGGATCGCAATCCTCCCGTAATTACTCAATATCATATATAATCCCATAATGTTTAATTACTATCCTCCTTCCCCCCAAAGTCCGCCTTGGAACCGTACAAGGAAAGAATTCCACTATTCATTGTCCCCATAGTCTTTCATCCTCTCTCTCTCTCTCTCTCTCTCTCTCTCTCTCTCTCTCTCTCAATACCATATGCGAAGCTTTTGTTTTTCACATAATCGAACTGCCTCCTTCTCCACAATTAACGCATAGTTGAGTGAGGCTCATTTCAATGACATGGGTTTCTGGGGCATTACACATTGCTTCCAATTATGTATTTCTTGGAACAGGATTTAACCATACGGAAATTCCTGGAGCCATAGGCTGAGGACGGAGAAAGCTATTTTACTTTCACCATATAGGACACTTGACTTCCCTTCTTTCCAGTGGGATATTTTTAACCGTCCGTGTTTTTAACGTCCCTGGATCCTAAACCTTTGAATATGGAACTCTGGTATAGTTGTAACACGCTCCAGGTTTTTGGGGCTCTTGTAAAAAAAAAATGGGAATGGTGAAAGGGAAATGATGAACTTTGGTATTACATGAACTCAAATGTATATTTTTTCCATATGGCTCTGTCAGGAGTTGAGCCAACAAGGCAGGCTAGGGAGTGTGTCTGTGTTGTTGGATAAATCCAGGTCTGAGGAAACAAATGACTGTAGGAGGTTGTGATGTGTGAGGAGTGTTGAGAGAGGATGTCAGGACAGGAGGAAACTGAAGTAAAATAAAATGCTGGGAGTCCCCAGTTGTTGGAGGAAAAATCAGTAAAAATGTCCTCTTCTAGGAAAATAAATTATCTTTCTCACCTTCTTCTCTCCCCTCGACAAGCCTTACGGAGTACAAGTGTTTCTGATTTAGTTTGTGTAAATAACATTCAGAAAAAGTGTGCTCAGGGTTGAAGACACTTCCCATCTCCCAGACACACAAGTTCCAGAATTTTCATTGAGGGGGGAGGGATGGGGGGGGGAAGTATACAATATTGTGAGACAATTTGTAGAAACAAGACTTGGGGATCTCTGCTCTGGGCTTCCAGAGGTGTAAAATGAATCCTTAGGATTTACAGATGTGACTGACGTCGTTTTATCAGTCACAGCAAGCACATCGAATCTTTTTAGTCGTCACATATTGACTTCCCGAGCCGGGGAATATTTGACTAGGGATGTACCGTGAGGGATGTATCTATATGCTCGCCAACTACATGTTATCAATCCTCCCCGTCCCAAGGAGACATAAAGGGACATGTCGTGGAGGAATGGAATTGTCACTTTATTCCCCTGCCCCTTCCCCCCTCCCAATCTCCTCCAAGTCATAGTGTACGGAGCCACGTCCCTATGAACTCTCCGAATGAACTCTGTATGACCGAATGGACTCCAAGAGTTCTTGCTTTGGTCATACCTTTGCACCAGTCATCAATCCCCCCCTGAGTGAACCATCCGATTAAAAATAGGAAAACACATCGGAAAACTTTAATGAATAAGCCCATTAACAATCCATTACTGATGTAAATATTCCATGTTTGCTTACGATTCTTTTCTTGGGAAATTACAGATCAGCTCGCGGTAACTACGAAGCTACCTTCTCAGGCCGTGAGCTGGGAGACCAAATCACCGAGATTCTAAACAACATTAGAACAAATTATGATAAAAGAGTTCGGCCCAACTATGGAGGTAAGGTTTAATCTCCTTTATCTTAGTTCAAACAATCCATTCATTTTTTTTATTACTATAATGATCTAGAAATGAGATTCGGTAAAAGTAAATATATTTTCTGGAAATTCTCAAAAGTGTAATTTCTTCTTCTCATCGAGTGACTCCAGGTCCTTTTTTCCTCAACAGCAGCTTTCATTTTCAGAGTGAAAGCACTCATTTGTAAATAGAATTAAAACATATTTTGAAAAACAAAATCACTTGAGGGCTTTCACCAACTAATTATTTTTCCCTTGAAAACAAATTACGTGATATTAAATACCTTTTGATTTGAAACATTAGATTTTAGCTGGTCCCGTACCTACTTTCTAGTACAAGTCCTCGATTGACATAGATCCTGGAATTCAGAGAATATTTGAAAGACTGGGATATATTTTGATGGAGAAAAGATTGTTCAAAATTAATATTCTTTACTTCCGCAGTAGCTTAATAAATGAGCTGTAGACCCTGAGCTGGTACAGAGTTCTGATTTTGAAAGCAACTCCCGTTGTGTTCAACTCCAGGAACAGGAGATAGTTATCAGGAGGGAGGAGACATTTGAGGATATGATTATAGGAATATAAGGAACTTAATAATCTTTTGATTTCCACCGTCCTCCCCGTCCTCTCCAAGAGTGAGAACAGAAATGACGGCTAGCTTAATTATGTTCCTGCAGAGAAGACATACATAGGTCTAAGAGCCTCTCCACTCCAAGTCCATCAGCTGTAGCTTCACTCCATGAAATTACCTGGTTGAGAATGAAGAATGACACTGTTGTCTCAATTTGATTCTTGAATAGTAATAAATCAGATAAGGTCTCTCCGATACGTCATGGCAGTCAAGACAAGTCTCATCTTTCCTTTGTCATTAGATACTATACCCTGACTTTGATATTTCAATGTATATTTCAAGGTCAATGAATCCCTACTCTCTTCCCTACTTTTCTTAAATGCCTCGTTCCCCCATAAGGAGCTATTTCAAGGCCCAGTTCCCTTTGGAATACTGTCACCCCACAAGGGAGTATCTATCTAACTATGACGGGGGAAAAAGTGTGGGGATAAATTCATTATCATATTAAAAATGATAGTCATCAATGATTTATTCAAATACACATATGAGCTATGCCTAGCTCCGGGAAAAGAATATGAGGAAGTTCCTTAATGGGGAAAAAAGTAATGACGAGAGGGAAGTTTGAAAGGAGGGAGTCATAACACATAATAAGAGAATTGGGTGAACAGAAAAGCGTTTCTTCCACAACATTACACTCTCGATAGTGTTTATACTTTCTCCTCCCGCCCTAATGCCAGGCTATATCTACATAGACGACTGTACGGGCCCTCAAAGTAGGTAAAAGTAATTACCTTATATGAGAGTACTACTTTCCCTTGTAGTTTTTCTTGTGTTGATTTATTTTGTTTTTTTTTTGGGGGGGATTCGGAGAAAAATCCATTCCATTACTATTTAATGACTGGAAAGTACTGAATAAGTCATGTTCTGTAGGGGGCTCCAACCCTGCATATACATATACAGAGCGGAGACTTTACTACTATAGGTATATGAGAGGAATCCATAGGGGAATATTAAGGGCTGTATGTCCCGACTTTGGGGAGTGGGATGGAGGAGCATACAGTTATAGATACAAGAGTCTTGTGATCATTTGGTTGTTCCTATATTGATGAGGCTACTTTGAACCATGAGGAAGAGGAGGATGTTGGTTTGGTATCTCTCAAGTTTCTCCAACTCCTCCTCCGTACCACGATTGGCATTCAACCAAAGTTTCCCCAGCACAATTCCTCCCTTTACTTCATAGATAAATGTATGTATGTACGTGTGTGTGGATGTGTGTGTGTGTGTGTGTGTGTATGGATGTGTGTGTGTATGTGTGTGTGCAAGTGATTACATATGTATGTCTGCCCGGGCATAAGATACGAAGGATCCAGGATCTCTACATAGCTCTTCTTCCTCTTCCCAATGAGTGGCTCATGTTTTTCAAAGTAGTCATTTCCCATTACTAATTATTTGAGTGGGGAAGATCAAAGGTTAACTTGTCAAAGTCTAATCCTGGAGGATGAACGTATTGATCTTTTGTACCTATGCAAATCGGTTGCTCTCAGTAGGCTAAACCACTACTTACCCTCAATGTTAGGCGGATCCTCGGTGTTGAAGTCTATCCAAATAAGTCCTAAATCTGCCCCATATGTATGGAGACTACTTCAAGCCTTACAGTCAAGTTTGAAAACTTGGAGGACTACTAAATACAGAATACTTAATACTTGAGTACTTGCAATACACTTGAAATCTACACTTCATGTGTACACACCAACTTTCTCTTGACTTGTGTCAGCTCCAAATTCCAAGTTATTTCTTGAATACAAACTGTTGGAGAGGGGTAGGAGTCAAGGGATCTATAGATACTTTATGGGTGGAAGGGATTACTACTATTAAATACTTCTTGTTTGTCCCCATCATAAGACGGGGATCGAGGGTGTCAGAGGGACATATATTGGGATTACTCTCAAGGAGTCTCAGGGAGGACAAAGTAGTAATAATTGTAACGCACCGCACCGTCTCAGCGCTCTTTCAAATATCTCAAAGAAAAAAAAAAGAACCCTTGATTTGCCGTGACGATCGGATCGGCTTTCACATTTGATTTATTATGATTGAATTGATTGAACTATGTAATATTCCGAGTTTTATTTTTACTTTGAACTCTCAGTTCTACTCAGACTCTCATTTTGAAGAAAAAAAATTTATTGTAGTGTAATTAATTTACAATTGGAAACAAAAAAATATATGAAAATTGTCATGAAAGGGCTTGATAGTCACATGAGTTGGGTGGTATAATATAAGGTGAGCCGGTGATGGTTGGAGTGACCATGTACGTCCTCAGCATTTCCTCTCTCTCCGAAGTCGAAATGGTACCAAAACACACATAAACGTCAAATTGATCTCTCAGCATGAATTTGTTATTGTTAGAAGCAGCTACCAATATATATTTGTATCATCATTTTAGTTTGACAATTTAGCCTTCTTGTTCAAAATTCAAGTATTATTCGTGACCAGCCTGTATTGATCTATGTCCTAGTATGAGCAACCCAATCTTCCCTTGTTTTCCTGTTTTTTTAAAAAAAATTATTCCCAGTATTTAGATATTAACAATTTAAAACAAAAATATCCCCATCACACGTCCTCACTGTGAGTAACTCTAATCCTAATAATTATAATAACACCCTTGTGTTGTAGTCGCAAGTTTTTGTAGATCTGAAAGGGACAGATGTTTCCGTGGTTTTTAATTTAAAACCCCGCTCCCGGTTTTTTGCTAGAACGTTTTACTCCCCCCTTCCCCCAGGAGTGATGATTTTTTTTTAGAAGTAGAGTTTGAATTTGCTGTCATGGTTTTTGAGTTGAAGCTCCGAATTGAATTTTTATTTATTTATTATTGTTTCGTTTCCTTATATTGTCTCGCGTAGTAGAGTCCAGTGACCCATCAGCTTCTCATCTCCTAGAGCTTCACGCACTCACATGCATCCCACGGTCCCACACAGTTTCAAATATTCTAAATACAAACACAAACACAAACACAAACATAAACACACTCCACTCAATCCATGACAATATCAGCCAACAGAAATTACCTTTGAACTATGGTCCTCACAATCAACTTTGACACATTTACCTTCAGCCTTGTGCTAGCAAACTCAAATTTTAGAAACATTTCCCGGACATTTTTAGTAATTACGTACATGATTTGAAATCTTAATCTTTGATTTTGCGCCTGTACAAGCATATATAAATTTCCTTTATTTAGTCACTTACAAGAATAATTATTGGAAACAGTTAAAATACCAAATTCCCTGTAGTATAATCAAGTTCAAGGATTTTAGGAATATTGAGATTCCGTGGAGTAAAAATGATAAAGTAATCTCAACTGAGTTCAGTTTCTTTGCAGCAATTTCCTGAGACCTTTGGTCATTTGGTGGAGAAATTGTTTTCCAAAAAAGGGAATAGTATTGAGAGCAGGAACTCACGTAAAGTCTAAGGAGAATTAGAGGATCATAGGACTGTAGTCGGAAATGAGCATGTAAATAGTATATATACTGCTAGTAGCACTCCTTGACGGTGACTTGTAATAAGTTTGTGTCCTATTAGTCCTACTTGACATTTGCCAGTCCACCTTGAGCTTTGTTGATCATTCAGTGAAACCAGTTACGGGTTGATTAATGAACGGCACGAGGGAATTTGTTTCTCAGTGTAGATACCAGTTCAAGATTAGATCCTTTGAGGGAGATAAGTAAGTCCACAGAAAAATGGGACGTGTGTATTTGCCATGTATGCAAGTCTGGGACGGAGTTTTGACTCCCAATCAGGAAACAAAGATAGGGGACTTTCAGGTACTTCAGAGCCGACTAATGTTCCTGTCTGAGATGGGATGACCGACAGGGAAGGGGCCGTTCAACGTGTGTAAAATATGTCAGACTCTACTTACATTAAATAATGTGATAATTATGCTCAGACCCCGGCGTTGCACTACTTGCGTGTCGTAATTACTTGTAATTTCAATCATGTATACACATATCCCCCCAATGTACACTCCAATCCTGTAGTTAGTACTTCTCCCGGACTCATTCACCCCGAGAGTCCCCAGAGCCCAGGGAAATACACGCAATTAGATTTAAACCCTGGACTTAGTACTCCGTCAAAATTAGCTTAATTTGATGGACTCCCCAGTCATGTGGAGATTTGTAAGTGGGACGGAGTACTGACGATATTCCGACAGTCCCCTTGAAAACAAAAATCAAGTTAGTAATCACTCCTGCCTTTAATATCAATCCAGTCCCTCTGTAATCAATCATGACAAGTGCATGAAGGAGTAGGACTTTTTTCTTTTCAAGACGTTGTTTGCAATACATGCCAGTCAAAAAATAACTTTCCCTCAGAGTTGACACGCAGTCCAAGTTTTTACTTATTCAATATTTTAGGTGAAATCAGGGGCCGTGAAATAGCTAAACAATATTAGACTCACTCTCTTTCTCATTATTACTCTTCAATCTTTCACTCTGCCCGACTCATTCCCAGGGACTAGGGAAAGCTGGGTACATAAACCTTGGGAAAGTATGAATGAAGTAGAAGGAACTCCGACTACAAATAAATAGCAGAGAGAGAGAGAGAGTGAGAGAGAGAGGAGGTTGTTGATTTCTTGTTGATTTCACGTCGTCGTTATTATGATTGCAGCACATGAAAGTTCGGAGCATAAAAACAAGGAAAGTATTTGCATGTTTGATTTCACGTATGAGTACATATTGTAAAATGTACATCGTCACGTGTTTTTCATGTGCACTCTCCCTCTCTCTCTCTCACTCACTCTCTCTCTCTCTCCATATATAAGTGGAACTTTGAAATTTTACACTTTTGCTCCAGTCTGACCGTTTACTATATTCCCTGAAAGTTGTGTGCAGATATTTGTGTTGGGACAATATACCTGGAAAATTCTCTCACATATTTCCCACCCATCAGGTACATGCTAAGGTATGCATAGGTAAACACATGCTTGACATAATGAGGCTAATGAACAGATGCTTGAGTAGGAACCATGTAAATACATAACTACACATAAGAACAATAATATATGGAAACTTCCCTCTACACACGCTCAACTCAGTTATTTCAGTTAACTCCTTTACTCAATCTGATAATAGTCAAAGGCCAGAGTCAACCATTTGATGAGAATATTTTTCTAATAAGAATCTACTACTTTTAAAAATCTCAATGAGTTTAAAATGTATTCTTGGATGGTTGTAAGTTCTAGTTTGAGTACCTATGTACATTTTTCCTTCAGTCCAAGACAAAATCTCACTTGTTCAAATCCACAGAAGGCCCTCAGGATTTCAATCCCTATGATTTAAAAGTTTCATTTGACTTGTATCAATATACATTTAGAGACTTATCTGTATACCTCGTAGATTTAACTCAAAGTGACATGCATTTTAATGCAAGTGTAGAGTTCAGTGCTGATAATAGGATTTCATGAGCTATCAAGAGCATGGTTCGGATTCCTTGAGTTTTGACCCCGACTGTCGTCAAAGTTGTTGTTCAGTTTACTATTTACATTCACTACAGTAGAGCTCCTAGATCCTCTTCTGCTACTTAGTTTCTCTTGTACAGTTCTTTCTTTAACACCCTTAGGTACAAAGACACAATTTTCCTAAAAAAATACAAATTCTTATCAGTTTAATCATATTCCTGATCAATTGCATGCTTTATTTTTTTTAAACTTATTTACAGGGTTAGTTGAAAATTATTCCTTTTTTTCGTAGAACTAACTTTCAACATGGTATGACAATATTGACGGGATAGCCACCAACCAACCTCTTAATCTAATTGAAAAGGCGGGAGTGTCTCCGACGACAATGCACTTTATAATAAGATACTATACAATAGTGACGTTGACCCCAACAATTTAATTCAGTTACATAAATATTAATTCCCTGGTAAGAGTCTCCCCTGAAGTCTCAGGATAATTTCAGGGCACAAAGTTTTAGAGAAAGGGACGTTTCTGGAAAATATTTTAGGATTTGGAAGGTAAAAAATGGAACCGAGGGGGGAATAGCGTTGGGTACAATGTGTCATGGAATGTAATTTTTAATGACATATGGATGATAATAGTTCGAGCAGTAATAATTTTATTCCAAGTATAATTATTACTCGCGGAGGTATACGTCAACTACTGGGAAAGACTTTGCTTGTAAGAATGTAGCTACGGTATTAATTTGAGATGATTCTATGGACTAATTAATATTGATTGGTTTGATCAAGAGGGGAATAAGAAAGGTTGATATTGTATACTATAATCAGGTAACCCGGTGGTTGTGGGGGTGACAATGTATGTGCTCTCCATCAGCTCTGTCTCTGAAGTCCAAATGGTATCCGATCCATTCTGTCCTTTAAAATTAACTCTTTTCTCAAAGCCAACTTACTAGTTACTGTACTGACACTATATCTATATCTAATATTATCTATATAATTTTTTTTTTACTATCGAGAAAACAAAAAATTGTTCTTGAGAGAAAAAAAAAACAAAAAAGAACATCAATGTATAGGGACAACTTCTCAATTTCTTTTTCCTGTGTAGATAAGTGATTATACAGGATGAATTTTTCAAAACATTTCTCCTTCTTTCATCTGTCTTTCACAAATATAAGATTCTTATTTAATAAAAATAGAATTACTTCATATTTTCTTATTAATTAAAACTACTTGGTCAAGCTGCCGGATGTTTTTGTTACCTTCTCATAAAACTTTTAATTTCCCCCTTGAGTCTGGACTTTTCAAAATGTTGCCTTTAAATTTATTTCCAAGAATACTCCTGACACTGGGTATTCGAGACTTTGTATTTCTTCCTGTGGCTGTGAAGGTTACTACTGTGGTTCGACTGTAGCCCATGTGACCCTCTGTCAGGTCGTAGCTTTTTTCTTTAACCTCTCTGTCAAATCATACTAGTGAGCAAATGCCTGCCTATACTATACTATTATACTATCTACTGCTGCTGTGAGTCATGTGAGGAAGATCCTTCCCCCTGAGGAGGCTGCAGAATAGACCGATGTAGCCACTCCACTTACTATCATCAGTAAGAATTCCTTTTTTACAGGGGACTTCTAACCCGTCACCACGACACACTCTGAGTAATTACCCATGTGTTTGTGCTTCAATGTATGTCATTACATGGACGGACAGGAGCTCCGACATTTTCCTCCGGAGCAAGAACAACACTAATTTTAAAACAAGGGAAATCTTGGAGCAGTTAATATATGAAAGAGTTTAAAGATCCTTACAAATTCAATGAAGCTTCCAAATCTTTTAGTAAAAACTTTAGCCAGAGACTAAAAAACTAGAAGAACTTTCCGTTTTGCTTTGGGTCTCCTACCATTTATATCCCAGTTCAGGGGGAATTGTATGGACTGGAAGTTCATCTCATAGGAGAGAGTACAAGAGTACAGTTTCGTAGATGAGACTCGGATTTTGAATCAATTTCCCATCTACACATTGTCCTTGCCTCACCCAAATCATCCCAACATTGAAAGTTGACAAGGATGAGAAATATTGGGTTCATCTGTTGGGCTCATCTCGGATGATATGAAAATAGAACAACAGACACTGGACTAGTTACTGTATCCTCTTGAATATTTTCTTCTCGTCCATAGTTTCCCTTGATCTTCGGCTTGTTCTTTGATACACTTGTCGTTCCTGTTGTTCTTCTTCCTCGACTTCTCCCACTACTACTGTCTCTCCTGATGCTGGAAAAACAATGTAGTGACTTCTCGCCTCTAGTAGTCTATTGCTATAGCTATCTATTTGTCCCTTTGAGACTTGAGTCTTAACTGTGTGTGTTTGTGTAGACCATCAATTTTGAAAGATGTCTCCAGAGATAATTGTAATTGGGAGAGGAATGAGCATTACCTCATCCATACCATTCGTGAGAGCCTCCTCAAAGAAACGATCCCCAAGCCTTGTTTTTGATCTTCAAATTATATTATAAACCATAAATGTTTCCCAGTCAATCCTCTGTCTTCGGGGACAAATCCAGTAGGACGGTATTTCCCACAGGAGCTGTAGCTAAAGCTAGACACCCCTCCCCCCTCACGTTCAAAAAAAACAAGCATTTAGTTCTTTCCATGTATGTAACTTTCTATTTTTCTTTGGTTAGTAAATACCCTCCCCTCTGGGGGAGGGATGTGGGAATTTCCCCTCCCTCATATAAAATAAAAGTCTCTGTATTAAAATAGACTATAGGGACGACAAGGGAAGATATACACACACAGTATTGTACGGAACTGAGGCAGGGAAATGATTATAGTAAATAATTGTTCAAGTAAAACCCTTTTTGTTTCCATTTTCAAAGGAGAAATAATAATTTCATGTTGTTTCCATATATCCCCCTATAATTGTGTCTCGTACACTAGTGTCCTGTAGTACTGATAATGATTAGGGGAGAGGAAGGAAAAAAACAGTCGGAGTTTTTTTTTTGCGTCATCTCATTGCCGTAGTCGTATCGTATCATCGTTATTTACTCTCATTATCATTATAAGTTTCTCCAGGAATGATTATGAGCTACAGTGTCTACTTGTAGTAATTATAATTATTATATATAATCCAATTGCACAAATTTAAGCACATAATTACAGCTAGCTCTCACGTACTACATCAAAACACCTTACACAATACTCAACCCGCAGTGTTGGTTGCCATGGCCGTCTGTATATCTATATATTCTTTTTTTGTAGCTATGAACTTGTCATATGCCTCTCCTTCTCAGTCTCTATATCTCTGTCTATTTTATTTTGTCTGTATTTTACCATGCTCTAGTTTTAATTTTGGTCTTGTAATATATTTATAGCTACTTCTCTTCTTCTCATACTTTTTCGTTATACTGTTTCTCTCTCTCTCTTTCTCTCCAAAAAAAAATTCTCTAAAATAAGGGAACAGACAAATGTCCAAAGTACTTTTTTACGGACTTAATTGAAACGCCAGTTCCCCTTTCAAAATTAAATTACACAGGAGATATGATCCTCTCTCTCTCTCTCTCTCTCATACATTAGCCTCTGTAAACTCATGTCAGGGAAATTTTTTTAAAGAGTTTTTTTCTCCTCCCAGTGATACAAATGCTTTTGTCATCAAGAATTTGGCATGCTGTCGTAGTAACTTTTTTATTTCCCTTTTTCAAAGTGTACTCTTCTCTTTCTTTCTTTCTTTCTTTCTTTCTCGACTACATTATTTTCATATGTTAATTGAACATCCATCTGTTCAAGACTATCCTCTCCCTTGAATGCTAACTTGTGTTAAAAACTCTTACTTCTTAGTTTTATTTTATATAGAATATATTTGTAGTGTTGTGTTTTCTAAGTACCAAGTAGGAGAGTTACTGTTATTACAATTTGTTTTGTATGACTTCTCATAGATTCCATCTCATACCGCTTCATTTCAGCTTTCTCCCAGAATTTTTAAAGGATTTCTTGGAAAAGTATCTACGTTTAAACTTTCCTCTGTGTTTTTTTTTTCGCCCGAGAAGTTCCCACAGAAAAAAAAAAGAAACTTGAACGTCTCTCTGAAGGTTGTGAATGGAAATTTTGCTTTTGGAATATTTTAGTAGTAATTTTTCTCCTAATGGGCTGAATACTTTTTCCATGTATGTAAATACGGGGATAAGTTTTACATTCCAAGAATACTAATGATAATTGGGGAGCCGTCTATTATAGTAAGGGGATTTACCCACTGATTCCGAATTCAGACTTGAACTAACTACTTTGGGGAATGTCAAGTTGAGGAGGGGGGGGGGATGGAAGCGGTATGGGATAGACCTATGACATTGCTACCAGTAAATGAAAATAGTTTTTAGGTTACAATAATATTATTATACTCTCTCTCTCTCTCTCTCTCTATCTATATATAATTATATGAAACTCTTTCTGTCTCTCTTCCCTTGCACTTTGCTGTCTCTTTCTATAAAAACAGAATCACTATATTTAGCTAGCTAGTTGGTTTATCCTTTGTCTATAGACTCTATCTCGCCTAAATAGTTTTCTTGTCTTTTTCTTTCTCTCTTGATGTGTACCGTCGGACTTGACTTGATTATGACTAATGTTCTGTTCTGTGTGAAATGATCACAAGGATTTCACGGTGGATTTTTACTTCCGACAAACATGGACGGATCCAAGATTAAAATTCCAAGGACCACCAAATGTTAATACACTCTCTGTACGTTCTCATTTCTTCTCCTCTGGTTTTTTTTTTAATTCTAATTAATTAATAAGGATAATCATTCATAATAATAATTCATTTCTATTCCTTTCCCTTCAAAAATATGATTCCTGGAACTGTACGGGAAAAATTAATTCCATGAATTCTTCTTTCAATGATTCTCATATCTAATTTTAATTAAAAATGATTATCAATGAGTGTTACAGACATTGGGCTTTCAAATTGATCTTAATCTATTGACATTTATTCCAGGTTGGCTCAGAATTCATTAAGACTATGTGGGTGCCGGACACCTTCTTCGGTAATGAATTGACTCATTATTTTATACTGTGACTCTACACGCTGTGACTACATATATTGATGAGACTATCTTCAATAATAATTATTAGATAATAATATTGAACTTAATTAAAACTATTCAACTCCTGTAGACACTAAGTAGATAGGTATAGTAGAGGGGGGGGGACCCCCATGGGATTACTAACACTTCCCCTCAAGTTTTTGTCTCAGAGACGGAAGTAAGTGCCAGAGAGTTAAATAATTGGGGGAGTAGAAGTTAGTGGGATATTTTTGGGAGGAAGGAAGGAAGGAAGACTCCGCAAATAAAATATTTGGAGAAAGGTGTAGGTAGGCCAAGGAACATTGAAGCGGTTTTGAGGGACATAGGGTTATATAGGAAGTATCTTTGGATTGTACAGCCCCGGAGGAACCAGCCTGGAAGGATTATTTGATTGGAGGTTTCGAGTGAAAAGACTGACATAGTTGTAAAACCCTACTTTCTCCGGCCCTGGCTCAAGAAAGAGTAAATAATATGGAAAGTTTTGAAATGAGAGGAACTAGTTCCTTATAAGAATATCCCCAGTATTAAGAAAGTTAGGTTAGGATCAATACTCTTGTTTTAGAATGTAATATAAAAGAAGAGATTTTAATACGGACGCGAGGGAAAGTGAGGACAGACTCGCAGCTGAGATTGAGGAAAGTTGAAGGGAAGTCTTAGGATCTTTAAAATAAGGGGCCTATTAGAGTATCTATCTGAATATGTATATCTACGTGTTTCCTAACTCGTAAGGATTTTTATTTTCGTACCCTTCCTGCCGTCTACGGACTCCTCCACACGGAAGCCTCTTATTTCAATAACAGATTATAGTGGTTTGGTTCCTGGGTTTTGATAACAATGTTAAAAAGTTCTGTCCTCTGAAATTCCTCTTGTATTGATTGTGATAATTTTTTTTGCTTTCTCTCTCTAACTCTCTCTCTCTCTCTCTCTCTCTTTTCTAGTGAACGAGAAAAAATCATACTTCCACACAGCCACCACTTCCAATGAGTTTCTTCGGATTCACGATGACGGGAGAGTTCTCCGATCGATTAGGTAAGGGAGTATTCTCTTTCTTTCTTTCCCCGGGTCCCAGTGTATTGAGGAGAGTCTCTCCATACTCTAAGTCAATCTTCATGTTTCTCTCTCCTCTCTCCGTCTTTCTAATTACCGCCCACATTTCCATTACCTCTCTAAATCGAAACGATGCTCGAGAGGAGTATGAGAGGAGACGGAGTGAGGGAAAGAAAGACGTTTCGAAGCAGTTTCTGGAAGGACGGATAATTGTTTCCAGGACAGCTGACTCCAGCCTTTGTCGCGGCCTGTGAGCATGCTTTCTTTTAAGTTGATATCCCCGTTGTATTGTTACGTGCGTGTCGCCCTCCTTAAATGTAGATAGTATATATCACTCCTCAGAAGATCTACCTCACTCCTGGATATACATATCTATACATATCTTCTTCCTCTTCCCAGAAAAAAAAATACTTTTTTTTTCTCCCAAGGAATCCCCTCACGTGTAAATACATACAACGGAGTTCTTATACATTGCATAAAGATAATTACATGTGTACTCAGGCCGCGTGTGCAGGAGCCCATGACAAATTGTCTCTGCTCACGTGGATCTCTACCTCCCCGACAGAATCAAGTTAAACCTAAGAAATTATCCGTCCAAAAACCGCCGAGGGAAAGAGAGAGAGAGAGAGAGAAAAAAAAAGAATTGAGGTTGTCCTCGGGAAGCAGTGAACATGTGTTATAATGAGTGACGAGTCCCTCTCTTGTTTCTTCTCTTTTCTAGATTGACTGTGACTGCTTCTTGCCCTATGAATCTGCAGTACTTCCCTATGGACAGACAGCTTTGTACCATAGAGATTGAAAGCTGTGAGACACTTTCCCTTCTTCTATATCTCTCTCCTACAAAAAAAAAACAAAAAAAAAACAAAAAAAAACTACCTATCTACTACTAATTAAATAGTTGTTTAGTCTCGTCCCTTTACTAATACTCCAACTTCAACCACTTATTATTATCGTTATTATATTAGTCTGGCCGTATTTTTTTTCTTCGCTCTTTCTTCATAACAAAACAAAAAAAAAGCTCTACGGTTGGCATTTTGGAATTTTGTTCGCAGTGTTACTATCAAAGTCTAAATATTATAGTTGACACGTTATATGGCCACGTTGCTAAATCTCATCGTCCTTCAAGGAAGTCAAGTGGTCAAAAAAGTCTCTGCACTTACTTTCTCCAGGACTGTTCTCTAGTCTCAAGGAATCCTCCAGGCTTTTCCTTTTTTTAGCAACGGGGCCAATACAATTCCCTCCGTCCACATTTTTCCCCCCTGAGTTGAATCACTGAGCATCGATTTATCCAATAACACTATGTTCTAACGAAATCTATATATATCTAAAGTCTACCCTTTGAAAAAGAAAAAAAAATGTGAGGATAGTTAGAGAGTTAGAAGAATTTTAGGGGGATGATATCTATACATATGGATTTAGTAGCTACACAAAAATTATAGAACGTAATTTTGTTTCAAGTGTACAGTAGATAGATACCTATAGAGAGAGAGAGAGAGAGAGAGAGAGAGAGAGAGAGAGAGAGAGAGAGAGTTGTTCCAGAATGTATGAAGAGTTTCCACTGGAGAAATGTACCAGTGCGTTGGATATAGTAGTAAATTGTGTAAGTCATCGTAACTCTTCCTGGTTCTCCCTCAGCCCAGAGTCTTTCACAGTCCAAGTATTTTATTCCATCTTATGTCGTTATTGCTGTTGTCTTTGTCATTTCCGTGCCTTTTCCTAACAACAGTCACTCCTGTCGTATGCATGTGTCCCTAAAGGTTTCCTTCTGTTGTTTTTTTTCTCTTTTCGAAACACACTTCTTTCACTCCTCACTCAGCTCCTCATCCTATGAGGACTATAGTAGTTCTCAGAAGTTGTGAATGTACTCCTTGTCCTCTATCTCCCTCTCATCTCCGTCCCTCACGTTGTTGTAGGTCTGTAGTGACACAATTGGGGGGGAAAAAATACAAACTGCTCCATAACTCCCATCACTTGTCACCCTATATCCTTGATTTCTGTCACTGGAAGGACTTCCGAAGATCCCGCTGAAAAACTAGATGAGTCATGAGTGGGGGGAAGTACTAGGGATTTAATTTGTTCCAAGCTGTGTTCTGTATATTCATCCGGAAATTCCTCTTGTTTTTTTTGTTGTTGTTGTTGTGTGATTCTACCCCTCCCTAACTTTTCTCCTCCAACAATTAATTTCCTTCCCAAAAGTCTTCAAACGTTGCTTTCTCCCAAGGAAAATCTAATCTTTGAGGAATTTCCTAAGTAGGAGAAAATGCAATTATTAAAGCCTTAAGAGTAAAAAGTCCGACATCAACTAAATTAGTTTTTTCAAGACAATTCTTTTTACAGACAAAAATCCTCCCTCCGCCCCCCCCCGCCTCCCTTACTGTCACTACTAAATACAAGGTGGTATGTATCCATGGGAGAATTGGTAGATTGTGAAGGATTTCAAAATTTTGTTGTTGTTGGGGTGGGGTTTGGGGGATCATTTGATATGCGATGATCGGAGTGCTCTTGGGGGGAGATGGAACTCCAGAAGTAGGAAAAATCTCATGTAATTGCTTTGTTTTAAACCAATTATTTTTGAGCACCTTCCTCAAATAAGTCGACTTACGCTCACTCTTCGCTATCATTAGGGCTCAACATCCAATCAAAAGTTTACGGACTGCCCTTCTTCTCACCATTTGATGTACGTTGACTTCCTCCTTCTGATAAAATTCTAAGTACTTCTAATCATTTAGTAATAGCCACTTCCGCTACAATCTCTCCTCCACTCTAAATGGTCCGGCTTCTATCTCTATCTAAGAAGAGAAAAGAAGTTGTACATATGTGCACAAGAGGGAGTCAAATTTGAGGAACTTCTTTAGAAACTAAGATCCTCTTGTCCAGGTTAGGTGTCATTAGGGGAGTATCACCGGAGCTATGGGATGATTTGGTGGGTGAAAGCCGGGTTTTTATTTTTGTGTAGGGAGATCTTCCGTAATTATGTGATGTTGCTCTCAGGAGTTGGTGTTGTGTGTGTGTGTGTGTCTGTGTATGTGTGTATGTGTGTGTGTATGTGTGTATGTGTGTGTGCGTGTGTGTGTGTGTGTGTATGCTCGAGAGTCGCACACACCGTAATTAGTGGGTGAGATAGAAGTGAATAATTCATACCTTCAGAAGAGCACGTAATATACTGTGACGGGAAGGTCCCTACACCTATAGTAACATACATGGGCTATAATATTAATGACACAGTAATGATGTCTGCATGGAAGGGAAAAATTAGAGGTAATTACTTACTTTGCACAGACAGGGCGGAAAAACTATGTCAATGTGCCTTGGATCATTACTTATGCTGTTAAATGACACTCCTGTTCTTGCCTCTGTATGTTTCTCGGGGATATAGACACATAGGCTCCGAGCCCGGTCCGCGTTGTCAAGTCTCTCCTCCGAGAGAGTTTTATTTTTGTTCAGCTTTCAACTTATTTTTCATCACGATCTCTCCTCTGTATAGTTCTACAGTCCTATGTCTACTCCATTGCTGTATAATCAGATTAAGTGTGCCGTTCGCTGGAGTCAACTTGAGAGGGAGAGAGAGAGAGAGAGAGAGAGAGAGCCAAGTCAGAGATTAATTTTGGTCCTCATCTCTCCTTCGAAAGTATTCATTCTGCCTTGAGTAATATGACGAAGCTTTTAACCTCCCTCCCCCCCTCCCCAGTAAGTAATCCAAGAGTGTAGAACTTATGCAGGTGCCCATTAAATATTTTTGCATGGATTTACTTTCTCAAACTTGTATTGCCTCGCCTCTTGAAAAAAAAAATTAACCTTTACCCAGAGAGCACAATCACTACTACAAGATCAAATGCCGAAGGTAGAACCTGGAATTTTGTTTGGGACGGGGGAGGGAGAGAGAGAGAGAGAGAGAGAGAGAGAGAGAGAGAGAGAGAGAGAGAGCTCAGGAGTGAGGAGAAAGAGATCCGGAGCCCAAGTAAGTGAAGAGGCGAGAGAGGGAATGAGAAAATAGGTTGGAGAATAGGAACAGCACTTGGAGTAGGAAAACACTGACATTGTGGAAAGGATTCTATTTGTACTCTTTCCGCATTTAATGAACCACTTGATTTTTCGATGAAGGTAAATGTAATCTCATTAGTAATTCAAAGGACTCAAAAGCTCTCGCTCCCTCTGACTTGAGCTTTAAAAAAACAACCCATTATGCATACTCATGGCAGGAGGGTGTACAGGGAGTCAAACAAATTCCTTCTTTCCCAACTCTAAAAGTAATCTCCATACATTTAAGTAATACTCAACGAGACATGAGCTTTCTCTGGATGTTCTACACGACAGGAGGAAATTGACTGCTACATATTCGCAACTCATTGGGGCTCAGAACTCTGAGCCATTTTTTTTTGAAAACAATATTTTTCCCACACATACCAAATTACTATTGTTTACTCACACACACAGGCACACACACACACACACACACCACATAAACACATACACAGAGCAAGGGGAGCCAATGCACTATACATGGGATTTTTCTTCCCAGTACCTTAGCCAAGGGATAAGGACAAGTTGACAATGACATATGCAAGCGTTTCTAGTCAAAGTACAGCACCAGGGAAAGTACCCCAACCACAGCACCTCGCACACTCCCAACATTTCATGTACAAATAATAATAACGTGCGCGGGTAGGGAAAACTGTAATGACTCTAAAATGACATAATTATTATATTTATGAAAACTCCCTGGGCTCTCAGGGAATGACAAGTTTCTGCCGAGTTCCGAAAAGTAGTAAAACATGTGATTACTCCTCCTTCATCAACTTTTTATTTCCTGGGTACTTTCAATAAATGGATTATGTCCGTTTATTGCTCTGGATTTGACACCCGCTAAAGCGTCATTATAATCCTCTAAGTAGTAGCGAAACGGACTCACTCCCAGTACGCTCCCTCACACAGGACCTCACTCAGACGGGAGCCTCACACAAGGGTAACATGCCAGTGGGGTATGGGGACACTTACGGGAATTTGACATGCCCATGGAGATACATATACTATATACATACGTCATTACAAACACCATCCCAAAACCCACGTCACAGGGTGAGTAGTTATCTCGAGGAACATTTCGTGGGAAAGTAGACAAATCTCTTGTAGACTCCGTGGGTAAGTGGCATTTATGGACAGGGATGCAGTGGCAGATAAATGCGCAAGTCAACCATTCCTCCTGTACCTAGGCTAATGTACAGTCTGGATCAGGGGAGAAGTCAGGTCGATAATTGCAGGACTGGTCCGGGGTCCAGGAAGTTTAGAGAAAAAAAAAGCAGGGATTTAAAGATTTTTTTTAATGACTTGTTATTCTTTATGGGAATCTTGGGGTAATGTGATCTTCAATTTTTCCTCTCCTTTTAATGCTCTGGATTTCTTGAGCTAATGAGTTTATTTGTTATGCCGGAGTCCGTACTGAAAGCTAAATTAGTGTATCTCCAAATCCGGGAGGGCATAAGTTTTCACATTATTCCCTTAATTTGAAGAATCCTGGGTAATCCTTGAAAAGCTTAAAATTCAATCACCCCAGGGCTTTGGCTAACTTCATTAGACCTGAGCCCTTTTATTGTTACCACTGTGTCGCGTGGCTCATTAGCAATTATGAAGAGGGGACGTGGGGAAAGTCCAGGATTTTAAACATAGCCTCAGACTCGGACGGTATATTTATAGACAGTGGTGTGAGTTCCCTCCGATCCCCTCCTTTCCCATAGCATAAGACCATAAAGATAGGGAAGTGCTACCAAGAAAATTGAGGGGAATCGCTGGTATTTACCTTCCAGTAAATCCTTTAACCGGTGGAAAGTTGGGAGAAAGTGAGAGTGCCAGGGTCCAGCTATGCACATGTTATTTGGGACTCGTACAGAAAGAAATAAGGATATCCGGTGGACGCTTCTTCCTTTTTTTACTACAACATATGACGACTGCACAAAATTTCCAAATAAAAATCTAAGAGATAGAGACTTGGAGAAAGTCAAGTGTATATACTACATCCTAACAGTTTTTTTTTTCAAGGCAATAAGTTTTCCTTGATGGCAAACTGTTTGAGTTGCGCTTTTTTTTTTTTTGACTTTGTCCACTTATCTCTCGGGTGTGGTGAAAGTGAACGTGTCCAACAATGCTCCAAACGTTGGAACTTTTCCCCCTAGAATTGGCTGAGTAGCTCTCTACCATGTCTTCCCTCTGTCGTGCCTTCATCTCCCTCCTCCCGAAAAAATTCTTCCATTTGTATTTTTTTGTTGTTGTTGTTATGGGAATTCAATTCATAGAAGTTTGGGCTCCGCTCTTGTACACACAACTTTGTCAGTCAGTCAGTCAATCAGCGGAGTCACATGAGAGAGGCAGCATTCAAATCTCTTTTTACCAACAAACCTACAAAAGATCACACATACCCCATCCTTCAGTCTGAGAAACTATTTACTGTCCTTGTTCAACCTTCCCAGCTTCAAGCTCACTTATCAAAGTACAAGACTTTCGGCAACACTCCAGTCGGCACTTGTACACTTTCCAAAAAAAAAATTGCTCACTCCCTCAAAAAGTATCGTTACGTGAAGTGCATGGAGGAGAGAGAGAGAGAGAGAGAGAGAGAGCAGGGAAAACAATAATAATTGTCACATTGCTAAAAGAATATGGGAGCTTTCCCCTCCTCCCTCCCTCCAGTTTGACACAGTTGACAACAACTATCCTCATCTCTTTCACAATGGACACCCCTCTGGAAGATCCTAGTTCGGAGGAGACAAGGACGGAAAGCTGATTTTCCAAAATGAATATCTTGTGGTAGTAAAAGGAGAAAGTTAGTCCTTTCGGAAAAGTTAATGGAAGCTTTTTTTTCCCCTCATACTTCTGGCAAACAAAAAAAATGCATGAATCTTTCTTCCTCATGTTCTCGGATATGGAACTAAGGAAAGATGGATGGGTGAGTATATGTTACAAGAGGGAGATTCCAGTTCATATATAATATATCGACTTTCACAACTCAAAAACGAGATGATTTACATCATCTCTGTGTGTATGTGTGTGTGTGGGTTTTTTGTGTGTGTGTATACCTATGTGTGTGTAGGTTTTTTGTGTGTACGTGTGTGTGTGTGTGTCTACGTAGATATGTGTGTGTGTGTGTATGGATGAAATTACATGTATATGTTCGCTTCTGCGGTAACCGGGCTATTCAGCAGCCGTCAACTTACTGACTACATCGTAGGAAGTGTGCATTGACAGGAGTCTAAGGCGGGCTTGGTGCTGGGATGTAGTATTTGTAGGATGGAGGGTATTATGGAAGGACGTGTAAGATATAAGTACACCGTATGTACCTACATATAGGGAAATGATACGGTTGCAACATCAGACGCAGGGAACTTTGGGTTGGGGTTTTGAGACACGTCCCAGCCCATAGTGGAAGGAACGACTGGGGATGTGTGGATGGAAGTGGAATGGTACCTATGGAGGAATGGTTCCTTCAGTAACATTAACTATATCTAAATAGCATACTTCTTCCGGCACATCTCTTTCCGTTGTGAAAGCTCTCCATAGGTTGGCGTATCGGTGCATTTTGACTAGCCTCTCGGTGAGTTTTCATTCTGAGACATGAAGAGTCCTTTCGTTTCCTTGAGTTCCAATCTACTGTAGGGTTTTTGAAAGGGATTCAATTGCAGAGATATTCAATGCTCACATGGCCATTCAAAGATTCTGTTAACTGGAAGGTGTTTAAGATGGAGATAATGATTCAATATTTTGTCATTTCCTCCCTTCTCCTAATTTCTATTACTTAGCAAATTCATGGGGAGGAGGAGGGGGGGGGGAGAGAGTAGTATTTTCAGTGTGGACAGATACAGGTTGTAAAAAGTGACAGGCCTTTTTTTTTTTGCGTGACTTGGAGTGTAACTTCCCCAGGAGAAAGTTTTATCAAAAAATTAAACTGTCTTCGCATTCTTTTCTTCTTCGTCTTCTTTTCCCCAATATAGGAATTCCACTTTTTTTCCCCTCCTTATAACATGTGCTATTTTTAATCTCCGTCACCGTGTTGTGTGTGAAGTAGGAAAAGAGATTTGAGTCCTGGAGAGTTGGTTCCGGGGAAAAGTTGAAAGTTGAAATTCGATTTTATCCTCAAAGACACATCGAGTGGGGAAAAGTAAGGGAAAAGTTTGAGAATTGCATAACTTAATTTCCAAGGGGGGACTAAATGGCCTGTTTTTTTTCCCATTCTGGGGTTTAAAAAGTTTTTTTACATACGATGTCATCATATGTGTCCCACATAGGGATCTATAGTTCCTTGTACATGCCTTGGGATGAGGAGAGGAACAGAGAGACCTTCCCATCAATGTACTCCTGGAGGTAGCTTCGTAATTAAATATGGAGGGAGTGCGCAGGCTGAGAGGATGTGATTCTTAATGATAAGTTTGACTTCCCCCCCCCCTACACCAGCCTCACACATAATAGGAGATTAGAATTTATCCCATGAAAATATATGTCAGATCATAAAACCGCAAGTTGTCACTTGACAATTACATTTGTCTCCACTTTCTCTCTCTCTCTCTCTCTCTTTCTCTTCATCTCTCACAGCCGAAAGCCAAGCGGTTTTCCTGGGTCGCTTTTAATAATGCAGTCACTGGGGATGGAACTTTTCTATAAATGAGAGAGAGAGAGAGAGAGAGAGAGAGGGAGGGAACCTGAGAGAACGATTGCAGAAAACAAGGGAAATTTGACTCAATGTTCCCTTTAGTATTCTCATGGGAGTAAATGTTTCTAGCGTCTTGTTCGGGAGCTACCTCTGAACCTGAAATTTGATAGGATTTCAAAGCCAACTACCTCCATTATTTTCTCTTCACACCTCGTTCTTTTCTGTATGAATGGTTTAATTTGAAATTTTTCCAGTCATCAGATTTAATGTAATCGATTTCCAGTTTCTCCGCTCTTCCAGCCGCTCTCCCTTTCCATTCCCATACTATAGGAAATTATATCCCATATTTTTTACTACACAACTCTCTCTCTCTCTCTCTCTCATTCACTGATTTCTCTTAATGTGGAAAGAAGACTTGGGAAATTTGCTAGTATGGGAGACTCCGGGCGCTCATGCATACATGATGCTATATATCGTGTCGATGGATTTTTCCTTATGCTCCCATTCCCCGGGTTCCAAGAGCCAGTCAGAGCAAATCCATAAGGAAAGCTTTCTATAATTATACATGGGTCGCACGTATGCCCACACCTTAAGGTTTCCACCCCAAAAGTGTCAGAAAAATAGCAACAGACGGAATAGGCAGGTTGGTAAGTCTTATCTCCCTCTCTTTCTCCAAGCCCATACATTATCGTCAGACTTGTCCCACAGAGGAACATAGCTACATTCTAATGAGTAACCTTTCCTCCAAACATACATGGTTTTTACTCCGAATCGTATCGTGTACTTTCTCTGATTTCTCCTAGCTCACTCACTCCGTTCTACAATTTCAGGGAGAAAGTTCAAGAGAAAGTCGGTGTCCATCCTGTGTGACCTGTTTATTTTTCTAAATCTAAATTCTTAAGTTTGTTCAGAGATTTACAAGTTAGATTTCTTCCCCTCCCCTCCCCCTCCCCCCACCTCGCTCTCCTCTCCCAGACTTACTTTTTTTCCCCACTCTCTTTTCCTTCCTCCATTTTTTAGCAGTTCTCACGCTCACGTTCAAAGGCACGTCCGACTCCTCACCGTCCCAATTTATCACACCCTTTTCTGAACAAGCTTTCTTTGTGAGCGTCTCTAAATAACTAATGTTCCTTGAGGAGTTTCAAAGGTTACGGTTAAGCATTCTCCTCCTCTTCGTTCCTTTTTGTTGTATATTGGATATAAATCTACATGCGTAAAATTTATATGTACGTTTTGGGTTCTCGGGGAGCTCCCCTATAATATTTTAGGTGTAGTTTTAATCATCCAGGGCTTTGAGAAGAGAAGTGATGACCTTCCCCCCATTGTAGGAGGGACATTAGTGGTTGACTTTGTAGAGGAATGATAATTACTATTATTCTAAATGCAGTGGGTACAATTTCCAAGTTGATGATGATGTGATGAAATAATGTTCTATTTAGCACTGAGAGTGTGGTCGTGTGTGTGTCAATGATGAATGGTCAGGAATTAGGGGGAATTTATCAAGGGGTTAATGATGATTTCTCCCGTGACACACAGGCCTGACTCCCATAATACTCCAGGAAGCCAGGGAAGGGGGGAAAACAATAGAGTGCATGGAGAATTTGATGCTTGTGTGTGTTGACTACATATATATTTAATTATATATATAATTATAATTATATCTATGTAATCATATAATTAACTATACTTTAGTATCTAGTGATAGCTGGGGATAATTGATGTTGTGCGTTAGTTGGGTACACAATGCGGGACATAGAATATCAATGGGCTGCCGGTGCGAAGTCCATCGGGATGGCGCAAGTTCAACTGCCTCAGTTCACCGTCTTGGGTCACAGACATACCCAAAGGCACGTCCTACTCTCCACAGGTATCCACTGGCATATAAATTTTCAAGTCGCGAATAATTTATACCACACAAATTAAATTTAGATAATTACTTATAGTATAATTAGATACCTAGAGAGCAGTACTCTACCTAAGTAAGATCAACTTAGACTCTTTGATTTTTCTCAAACCCCCTAAAAGAATTTATAAGCTAGGTCGAAAAAAAAAACTACTACCGTAAGTCTAAGGATTATTTATTCTTTCCCTATTTTTTTTTTAATATTTTGAACCCCTAATTTTATAATATTATTATGAAATATCGTTGAATAGCATAGCTTTCCTTCTTCTCTGACGGATGACTCAAGACGAAATAATTTATTTTATTTTGAGCATTGATTAACAGCCGTAATTTAATTGTTTGTTTTCCTACCTCATAAGAGCCTCTAGCGCATAAAGATACAATGCAATGCAATGCTCGGCAATGCAATGCAAGTAGCAATATTCTCAATGCAATGCGTAAGTTTTTGATTTTGTTACTTCAACGTGAATGTCTCTTCTTCTGTACCAACTGTGACTATTGTGTACATTTGAGTCTGGATTTTTGAAAAAAAAATGAACATTATTAATTGTAGTGCTGAGTATACTTCACCTGTCACTACTCACATCATGACAGGTTGAAAGAGCGGAACGTATATACTTTGAATCTATATATATGTATTGTAGTTAATTACTTTTGCAAAAAAAAAAACAAAAACAAAAAATCACACCACAAAAAAAAACTAACGGAAGAAAGACTTGTGTATATGGGAGGGAGGGAGAGGGTTGCTTCACACACGGGAGGAAGGTGGGGGAAAAAAATCTCACAGTAATTTAAAGAAAAAAAAAAGAAAAAAAAAAGTATGTAAAGGCGATTGTGTATGCCTTAAAATTTAGCTAACTACAAACAAAAGCTGTAGCTCTGTATCTTGTACTCTGTAAACGTAATTTGTAATATATTATTTAGATGTTCGTAAAACTTTCCTCTGTCTGACGACACCATATGCGGGGTCCATTTACTCTATGACCATGTAGAAAGCATTTATATTTACAAACTTTATATTCTATATATATCTAATATATAGTGACCGTGCTACCACCCCCCCCCCCAAAAAAAAGGCAGCAGCCGCTTCACCGAGTAGCCACTTTTTATTATTGTCTCACATTGACTTACTTTTTTCTTTGCATGCCATTCAATTTACGCTGAATACACACCGTCCACGCGTCTGTGATCCAACTTATGTGTATGTTTCTATTCTTACGTGCTATTTCGCGTTGGTGAGTGAGCGGAGGCTATGTATATCTAACTACTATTCTCTTGTCCTTCATCTTGTTTCCCTTCTCAAAGACTCCAACACCAAAAACGTATGTACAACTTATCATTTACTGAGTGAGTAGTGGGGATGGACTTAGCCGCAGTAGAGTCCTGGCATCAACATTCTGTAGAGAGTACATGTAGATATATATATGTAGAGCAAGTAAGTGTATGGGGGGAAAAGGAGAGCTCCACTATATATATATAAAAAAAAGACAGGGAGAAAAGCAAACGGATGCTTATGTATGTCCTCACGATATCTTTTATATTAGCGTCAGTTCCCAACCAAATGAAAGCTATTTGAGTTCCTTCTGTCATCTCTCTCTCTCTCTCTCTCTCTCCTCTGAATAGGCATTCCAGTGTTGAGGAGTTCCCCCCCCCACCCCTCTCTCTCTCTCTAACTAGGTCCGGAGCTCATATGTATTCCCATGACCTGAACTTTCCTCAAAACTTGTGGGTTGTTTAGTGAGTCTTAAATTGCTCTGAGTCTTGTCTTGCTCCGATTCCATCTCACACCACATCATGTAGTAGTAGTAGTCCGGAGTACAGTAGTAGTTGTAGTTGTTGAGATACTAAAACATTACGAGTCTCCGAGTGAGACGGATTGAAATCAAGTTAGTCATGTAGTTTTCTCTTGGATGTGAGAGAGTCCCTGGGTCTCTCTACAGAGAGAAAGATCCCCTTTAGTAATTGAGCTCTATGTTTCACCTATGGTGTACTATTCCCTCAGAGGAGCATCCTGGAGTATGGAGATGCATGGGGTCAGAGTAATCCTGGGGAAGTTCCTCCTCTTGGAGTCCGTATCTATATATATTCACAAAAAAAAGAGAGAGAGAGACAGTCCTAGTTAATAACTGGTAGCGAGCCAGGATGAGAGGCAGGGCCAGAGAAATAGAGAGAGAGAGAGAGAGAGAGAGAGAGAGAGAGAGAGAGAGATAGGGAAAATAGAGAAATTCAATGTGTACTAAGTATGTACATTGTATTATATGAGCACGAGACTGATGATTTGCTTGACTGACCGCGTGTCTCTCTATCTGCACCCTCTCATATCAGAGTGTTTGCAGAGTGGAAATGACAATTGTCGCAGATGTGTTTTTGTTGTTGTCCACCACGGATCGAGTCGCCAGCCATTGGTACTAACACTGCGAATGTAATTGACGAAACTGTCATCACTGTAGAGTTTTATTATTTACTTTTTTTAGTTCTTACAAATATTATTGTTGTTGTCGTTGTTGTTGTTGTATGTCTGAGTTTGATTCGGAAAAACCACGTACTTGTGCAATGTATTTTGTTTTTTGTTGGTCTTCTTTCTGTTTACTGAGCGCTTATGAATTGCAAATTTGGGTGCAAAATTATTTAGTTGGCTACACAATGTCGGACATCCGGTACAAATGGCAAAAGGGACATAAGTCCGTTGGCGTCTCCCCTGACGTGTCTCTGCCGCAGTTCAAAGTTCTTGGGTACAGGCAATCGGACGTGGAGATTTCCTTGACCACAGGTTATACACCCGTTCACACGCTTTAACAACCTTCCCCTCCAATAAAAAAAAAATATTTCTACTCTTTAAAACTTTACTCTATTTCTTCTTCTTCTTCTTATCTTCTTCTTATCTACTTCTATTTATGTATCCTTCTTGTATCTGTATTCTTCTTGTACTCTTCTTGTATTCTTCTTCATCTCACCCAAATTCTGCTTCCCAAATACTTCGAGCCCTCTTTTTTAAACAAAAGGAAAAATTGAGGAGTACTCCGAATTCAATACTCTATGAATTCTGATCAAATTGTTTTTTTTTGTTCTCTAAAAAAAATACTTTTTTTCTCAAATACCCTCATTTCATGACAACTCTTAGACTTTTTCCAGACGTTACACCAACTTACGTATTATTGTACTGTTTAATCATCTCTGTGTAATTTTTATATCTTCATTGATAGCTTTTTGGAAATTAATTTATTTACGAGCACTTTTACACGTCACTCACTTAGGCACTTGAGAATGCCGGGCTTCAATGAACGCTCGCTCACTCACTTTCAATATCTTAATAATTATGTAATCTACTTTTTGTTTTGTTTTTTTTTTCTTAAAAATATAATTATATACGATAGCAACAGACCCGAATACAAGTCTACAAAGTGTAACTCTCTACTGATATTTCTTTGGTTGTAGTTTTTTTTTGCTACGTTTAGATATTAGATCTTGATATAAATAAATATTATATGAGTAATTTACTTCTATATACACACAGAAGGAAAAAAAAACATGGAACAAATAGCACTCTTTGTCTGTAATGTCATGTCACAAGATTGCTTTCCAATCTAATCTCACTCACGGGTTCACACAGTCAGACTGGTAGATTAACGAAAAAATTATCCTTGAATGAGTTTCCAAGGCACACGTTTTTTGCGCCCGTTTTCTCTCTCTCTACTTTTTGGATATATACCTATAATAAATTATATATAATTATGTAAGCTACAGTGATATGTACTCATATAATTGTTCCAATTTTTCATAGACGTTCAAATTACTAAAGAAAAATTTGTTCTCGTATTATTTCCCTTTTTTTTTATTCCGTAGTTTTTTTTATATCCACAATGAATTTTGATCACTTTTCCATTCTCTCTTCTTCCATATTTATATACGTAGAGCGTTACTAATCTCTTGTGTCTAATCCTCGGATTTCTCATCTTCTTACAAACACACACACACATACACATACACATAGACACATACATACACACGTCACCATTTATCTCCGTCCAGGCTGGATCCTTCATGAATGCTTGACTCGGTCTCGAGTCTCTATTTTTAGAGGGTAAATATGTATGTAGACGTCTCCGGGAAGTATTTTTTGGATACTTTTGTCGGGGATACCATATATATATAGAGAGAGTTTTTTATATGAACTTGAGGGAGATAAATGGTGAGCGTGTGTGTGTGTGTATGTGTATGTTAGTGTGTGTGTGTGTGTGTTTGAGGAACAACGTATGAGGATGATTTTCTTCCTGATCTCACAACGTGTGTGTTTCATTGTATACCTTTGCCTTGAAAACTTTTGTCGGGTAATCGGAGATAGAACAATAAAGACGAGAATTTTCATGCCTGTTCCTATGTTGTTAAGTGTGAATTGAAATGATTGCCTGAGGTAAGGTGAATAATGGTATTTTTGTAATGATATGATACTAGGAAATTACTCTCGTCTCGCCTGTCAAATTCAGTTCGTTCGATCGATGGGTTACTACCTGATTCAAATATACATCCCCTCTGGACTCATCGTTGTTATCTCGTGGGTCTCGTTTTGGCTCAATAGGAATGCGACGCCCGCTCGAGTTGCTCTCGGTGTGACCACTGTAAGTGACGGTTGGAGAAAACTTGCTTTCTTTCTTCCTCTCCTCAGACTATTCTCCCTTCCTACCATACATTACAAATTTCTCTCTCTCTCTCCACACACCAAATTCATCCTCCTTCCTCATGCTCCTTCCCTGACGCTGTATCCACCTCAGACCTATCCCCTCTCTACATCGGCCTATAACTCCAAACTCCTATGGGCCCCTCCATACAAATATATGTGTGTGTAGGTGGCTGACTGGGAATTGGAGCTCTGAAGGTATTGCCTGTAATGTAGAGACATTTCATATATGTATACATGAGTATATGGAGGGCTCTTTTACTTCCTTAAACTTTTCCGACGTCCATTGTTCACTTGTCACTGTGTGGAGAGGGGAAGATTATCGGAAGCACACCCAATGGGTTTCCCCAACTCAAACTGAAAATGACAACTTTCTTTCTTATCTGGATGTCTCCTTTAGGTGTTGACGATGACAACACTTATGTCGTCCACAAACGCAGCCCTCCCCAAAATCTCGTACGTGAAATCCATAGACGTCTATCTAGGTACCTGCTTCGTCATGGTCTTCGCCTCTTTGTTAGGTAAGTGAGTCAGACGGAGGGGGACTGGAAGTAATTACTATGTATTCTCAAATGACAGGGAGACTCAAGTAGGACTACTGAGGGAGTTGTATGGAATTTCCCCTGCATTTGCAAAAAAACAAAATTACTCTTAGTGTAGTATCTATTTCAGGGAGAAAAATGTAGTTTCCTCGGATTATTAGGTACTACAGTCAGAGAGGGACATACATACATAATTACCTATTGGTAATTTACCCTCCATGCCTACTCAGACGTCCCTCTTGAGAAAGTGACAATGCTGAGAATTGGGACTTAAATTCCAGGAGTAAGTAGGGACTAGTCCTAGTCTGCATTGAGGTAGTGCCCAGTTACTGTATGGAGCACACTGTCCTCTCAATCCGAGTGCATGGAGAATTTATATAATTATGTATCTACATATATATAGATATATACATATGTGTAGGAAGGGAATTACAAGAAGTGTAAATCCTGGAGGTGTGCATAGTATACGTAAAAAATCCAGGTCTGTTTTTTTGAGGTACCTGGAGTAAGTGTATGAGTAGATACGTTACATATAGATATATAGATAGATATATATATTACCTTATAAATTTTATATATGACTAATGCAGAGTACGCCACCGTGGGTTATATGGCAAAACGAATCCAAATGCGCAAAAATAGGTTCCTGGCTTTACAAAAAATGGCAGAGCAGAAAAAAGCTGCCATGGATCATCATGACGAGCATCACGCAAAACAAACAGTACGGCCCGTTATAAAAATCTCTCTGGATTCTCCAATTACACTTTTGAGTTGTTGTACTTGCGACCTATTGTTTCCACCAGTTGTTGCATTGTTATTTGGTTTCCAAATATGGTTTCCTTTGGTTCTCTCATTTCCTTCCATGCTCTCAAAAACCTCCCGGGACTGGGTGTGGGGGAGTGTGGGAGGGTTTTGTTTAATTTGGTGTCAAGAGTAGACGGTTTTATTTGTAAATTACTATTCTATACCTTTTGCCTTCAATTTGATCCAACTTATCTAGGAGGTTCGGTTTAAGGTTCATGATCCCAAGTCGTACTCGAAAGGGGTGGGTACGCTGGAGAATACGGTGAATGGTGCTCGTGGTGGTGACGAAGAGAATCCTGCTCATCCAATCTTGCCACCCGGCAAGGACATTAACAAACTATATGGCATTACACCCTCCGACATCGATAAGTAAGTACAGGCCATCCGTACTCTCCCCCTCTCATTTTGATATAATCACTCCGTTAATTTACCACTTACCTCCTCCTCCTCCTCCTCCTCCTCCTTATCACTCCTCTGCATGTTACCTTCCACGGAGATTAACCCCCCCCTTCCCCACCATCACCACTAAAGCATAAGCCCACTCACATTTTTCGGGGGCAGGGTTTTCCCCTCCGACTCTAATTTGTAAGTACGTCTCCGTTTACACTGCCTGGTCCTCCGCTATTTTTGTATACCTTCGGAATTCCCTTGTAACACCGCACACAGATCCCTTTCGCAGAGAATGTGAGCCAGGGAGGAGGAAGTGCTCAGAACGATAACTGTAGTAGTACTAGACCTTCCTCTCAAATCCGAACCTATAAACAAACGGGGAAAGTCCAACGAGCTTCCCGAACCTCCGATCGGTCTCTGTCAATGCCAAATCGGATGAGGGTAAATAGGACGTGTGTGTGTGTGTGTGTTTGAATATATAAGTATATTTATATAACTATTCTACATGTATCTATGTACCATGTGCCTTGTAATTTAGCAAATTGTTATCTCTCCGGTCTGTCCTTACTTTCAGCGTGAGTCCATACACATGGCTCTTCTGTATCTATCAAAGTAATCTCACGAAGCTAGTAGCATTATAGTCGAAAAATGCATTTCGTGTGTATAAGTTCCCCCCTTCCCCCTCACATCTCCCCCCCCCACACCCCTCTCCACGTTATACTCAATATCATGCATCTTGTCTAATGACTAATGGAATAACCTGCAGGTACTCCCGTGTCGTTTTTCCTGTCTGCTTTATTTGCTTCAATCTCATGTACTGGATCATCTATCTGCATATTTCGGATGTGGTAGAAGACGACCTAGTTTTGCTAGAGGCTACTACTTAATGACAATTGAGTAGGAAAATTCCAAAGAGACTCCCATCGTGTACAGTTATTATTATTATTATTACTATTATTATATACGAGGATCCGACATAAAATTATTAAAACTACAATAGAATAGTTCCCAATATGACGTTCCCCTTGTGAAGATGAAGAGAAAAAAAGAAGTGACAGACATTTTGGCATTAAAAAAATAACAAACAAACAAACAAACAAAAAACAAAGGTGCAAGTGTGATCCTATATAACGTTCTACAGGAAGAAAAAAAAATAATGCACATTACCTTCAAAACGTACATCAAAAAATTATCTGCAACACTAAAAATACTCACAGCAATACCTGTCTCTACCGAATACTGTTATTACTACTACCTTTAAACAAAATACGACTAAAAAAAACATGTATTACTTTATAGTGCATATACACGACTCCAACTGCTAACTTTTACATCCAGGATGCTCTGTCAACCATCCGTACTACAATTAATATAGTAAGACACAACAAGTTCATGTCAAGAGACCCCAAGTCAAAAGGAAAAAAAAAACTGGTAAAACATTCATAATTTTTCTGGTGAGAATCTGAACAATTTTTCAATGAGACTATTCAAACGAGTGTGAATGCGTGCGTTTTGTGACTGTGCCGACGACGGAGTAACTGTTTCTAAAAACGTGGGGGGAAAAAAACGAGAAGATTCGTGAACAAAAACTTACCAGCTATTAAATATTCTATAATATACATCATCTTTATAAAAACTACTGTCAAAAAATAAACTTCTCAATAATTAAGGGGGGAAAAAATTTACCAGAACAAGTTTATAGATACCAATGGTTTTGAACCTTGAATACAAACAATAGGTCATGTCACACACACAAACATGACGCTTGATGCTGCTGAAACTACCATTTAAGTTTGATATACATATAATATATACTACATGATTAGAAAAACGACGCGACATTTGTTACAATACTTAAAAACAAAATACCTTCCTTGAGTTCACAAACTAAGAGAAACTTCAATGCGGGACGAACTCTGGAAAAAATATCTACAAGTTTCAAAAGAAAAAATAAAAAGAAGAAGAAGAAAATCCTGCGCAACTTGTGAAGAGAGAATCCTTCTGTGACAACAAACACTTTTCTCTAACGACTCCAAAGTGTGTGCATTGTTGGCCTTTCGTTGGACGAGAATAAAAAAAATACTACTATTAATAATTCATACGTGACAACGCTGAAGCACGCGTGCAGGATGTCTAATAATATTAATCTAATAACTGCTTCCTTAAATACTCCAGTGGTGATGTGGTGATGGACTCCTGACGGAAGGAAGATACGCGGAAAAAAAAACTAAGATTTAATTAATTATATGAGAATTATTATCCGATAGTGTACTTTGCAGACACACACTCTCGTTATACCAATAAAAAAAATAATCAGAGTAAATAGGAAACAAAGAGGAAGGAAACAAACGGTGACTGATGAACAATGGGACACTTGGTTTCAGTGAAGGTTCTAAAAACATACAGACAAACAGACAGACAGACAGACAGACACACATCCATGCGGATAGTCTCAGACCTGCATTCATACAGACACAGACATAATAAACACACGTAAATATATATATACTTTTGACGACAACTCTGACACAAGCTCCTGTATACTTTGAGGGCGGAAATAACTCCGCACCGACAAGAGAGTTCATCTTTATTATCGTACAAGTTCCGATGTTTAAAACAATTTGCTCATCACTCACACACTACTACTGAACCTGTAATCAAGTTACATTATTTTTATCCTTACTGTCTCCTCCAGGAAGAAATGGTTGGACTATATGGCAATACTAAGTAACCGGGATATGGTCCTCTGGTATGTAATAATAATTATAACCCCTCCCCCTCCCCCCTCCTCTCAAAATGTATCTTGACCCCAGTGAGGACATACAAATTGAGACTCTAAACTTTTATCAAACCTACAGTATGAACATGCTATTTACTCCATACGTGTATGTACATATTTACTCTATATAATTCTACGACTATATATACATTATATAGGACTCTGTACATAGTCTGTATAAATTGTATATGTAGACCTTGATTACCCATTCCTGCTATTATGCTACGTACTCCTATCATTATTACTATTATTATTACTCCTATCATAATAATTCTCCTCCATCCCTGAGACTGTATCCTTTAATTTCTCGAGAGAGAGACAAAAGTAATAACTCATGATTCTCCATACCCTTTTTAAAGCATACACTATCGTGGATTTTTTACCCCTCGTTATTATGCTATAATCAATGTAAGGCTCGTTCTGTTAAACTATAATAGTAGATACTCACTCGGCCGAACACTATTCAGAGAAAGAAAAAAAACTTCACCCGTGTGTCTGTATTCTCATGCATACTTCAGAAGCTATAACCTTAGAAGCCCCAGGGATGAGAGTAGGGATTGAGGATGTAGTCTGACATCACACTCTCCCATAGAGGAGATGTGTGTGTGTGTGTGTGTGTACCCAGGAAGGAATTATTTATCCAGATAATTATTACGTTTATTATTGTCGTTACATTGTCAGAGGGACGACAGTGGTACGGAGCACAATTGATCCCAATACTCCCATTATATCCTTGACTCCTATGTCAGACAAAAGATGAAACATATTTATATATTCCACCACACTCTATTGTGTTCGAGAAACTACTACTTCTACTATTACTACTACTACTACTACTACAACTACAACTACTACTACAACTACTACTATTACTAATACATTTGATAAGTGAGCATTATTGCAAACGTCAGTTGAACCTTGCATTGTTATCGCAAGCTAATCCTTACATCTTCTGGTAAACACATTACACCCAACAAGAACGTTTATCCGGGCTAGAGTCAAAAGCAGGAAATGAATCCATAAATGTCAAAATTTAACTGTAGCACAAATACACACCACAACCATCCAAGCACATGATTCGGTCCCCTGGAATATACACACCTCATGCATACAAATGGATGAACATAGAGGCAATGCTTCACACACATACACACACACACATACAATAATGCATACTCGTATGATTTGTTATTCACGAGTTACTTCCCCAAAATCCAATCTGAGGGAAGGAAACTTTCCTGAAGGATACCACAAAACCGTCACTTCAAATTACAGAGTTTTTTTTTTTTTTGTAAAAAACTTGAGAAAAAATTCGAACTTTATTTATTTTACACGCTCTACAAAAATACATTAGACCCAAACTATTATTAACTTTGAAGTAGAAGCTACTCCGTCACATCCATCAGAAAATAGCTGTCTCACAAATAGGATACACCCACTTGGAGGAATATAGAGGAAGGATTATGGAGGAGAAACTACAATTTGATTTATTCCTTGAAACACACATCCTCCAAGTACATAAGCATTATTGACGTACTTGCAGACATGAATGTGAACATGAGGAGTTATTCCCTTGAGTGAGTGAGTGAGTGAGTGTGTGTGTGTGTGTGTGTGTGTGTGTGTGTGTGTTATTATGAAAATATTGTCTTTTCCAAAAATAATCTTCCTGTTTGTAGGAGAGAGAGGGAAAAACTACCAGTAAATTACTACCTAATGGTAATAACTTCTCATGGGGAAATAGGGACTCTTTGAAGGTTCGAAGGTTAAAGTTTTAATATTTTGTGTGGAAGCCAAATGTGTGTGTAATTATTACAGACGTTCTTGAGTCAAGTGAACAAAAAACAATGTGTAATCATAAACTACAGATGAATTATATTTCTCTTTCAAAATAATGATACATATTTTTTTTTCTTTGAGTCCTCAAAAGCATTAATTACGGACGGAGTGAGCCGACAGATTACAGATACATTAGAAGGCACAACACACACCTTACAATATGCATGCATTTCTCCTCATTATTTGTCTCACAGTGCCCCAGAATTTAAAAAAAAAACAAAGTTCTAGAGGAAGACTATATAGACTTGACAAAAGGTTTCTGGAACAAGGAGAATATTAGACGACTGTTCATTGCGGAGTTTCTCTAAATAATGTTGGTTGGTTAAAATTATTGACTCTAGTGATAGACAATTACACGACTTTGTAAAATTTTTTCTTGCACACGAAAAAATAAAATAAAACTAAAAATAAAATAAAATAAAATAATAATAATAATAATATAACCATTTTGAGAAATTGCAGCACATCAAACGTTTTTATACTTGCACTTTGTTATCAAAGAATAATAATGACTTCAAAAAAGAACCCCTCCTAAATAAACACAGCGGAAAACGTCTAAACATGATTACTAAGATTACTAGGATACGAATATAAAAAAAAAGTTACTTGTGATTTGTATATCACTAAAATACATGATAAAAAAATAAATACAAAGAAATGCTCATTTTATATAATGATCACTCATTACATTGAGATGTTGAGTAAGAATTTACAGTTTAGGAGACTATACTAATACTATATATACTATATACTGTAGCGTACTACTAATATTATTGCTATAATTACTACACGAGACAAATATTAAATGTAAATTGTAACAAAATTAGTACTTGGTATGATTTTTTGGTGTGCTATGTAGCTGATGTTGTTGATGATGATGACGATATGATGAAAAATAATGATTGACAAGTGGAAAAAATTTTTTATTAAAAAATATGTTATAGATGCAAAAAAAAAACAAAACAAAACTCCAAATTTTATCCTCTTGAATGATTGTTATGGATATGCTCACATTTAATTATCCTTTTTTTTTTGAGTTCCCCCTCAACAGCGGCTCAAATTTCCATGAGTAGGTCATTGATACATAGGAATTCCCATTTTTTGAAATTTATCATCAACAACTTGACTGGTGTTTCTTAGGTGTTTTGACGTCTCACATTTAATAATAATTATCCCTACCCAATGAGAGAGTCAGTTTGGGGAGTGGAGGGTGGGGGCACTCCTCTAATTTACAGTTTGCTCTCTCTCCCTCCCTCCCTCTCTTTCTCTCTCTCTCTCGTTCTCTGTGTCTCCTAATTTACTACTTCTGTCATGTTCGTTTGCCGATCGTTCCGCCACACTAACATCCAATATATTATCATAGTGCAGTTTAGCAGCACTCTCAAAACGGAAGGGAAGGAAACAAGAGGGAAAACTCATGGAAAGCCAAGTATAATTACTCGACATGCCTCTACATATGTAGAGAGTCAAAGCCATGGAAAAAGTCAGTGAGGCAGACGAGTTCCAAGTCAAATTTCCTCTGCTTTCATGACTCCGCTCCTTCGAGTCTAATTAAATAATTATGTGCGCCCCGACTTGTCACTCTTAGTCAATCCAACGGAGTGTCACTACAATTTTGCCATTTACCCTCCCCTCCCCTCCTCCTCCTTCTCCTCCTACCCCCCTCCCCATATAATCACATTTAGACAAAAAGTATATTCAAATAATTCAATAGTTACTCGAATCCTGTGGATCAAGGAGGCCATCACACAAGGCATCTACTCATAGGATCATCCCCATAAAGAAATTGTCATGTCATTATTCCTACTAAAACAAATAGCCTTATGTATACTGAACTTACGGATCGTATCCATGGCTACGTCTATTTTTACAAAGAGTCTAAAATACTGGACAGGAGGACGGTTCAATGGAAACTGATCAGAGGGGGTCAGTTGAGACATGCCTTTCACAGTCTTACAAAAAAAAAGATATGATAGCCCACATAAATATTTCCATAGGAATTTCCTTAGGAACAGTAACAAAAAAAAGGGGTCTATGTGTGTGTGTACTGTACTGTTGCGTATACTATTACTCTCTGGGTATATACATGTAATAATGACTGTCTGAATTTATCTATGTACATGGAGATAGATTTCTTATCTCTGTATAATAGGTATTATATCTCCAACCCCAGAAACTCCCTCCTTGAGGAGGAGTAGGTAGATTCCTATTAATACATCATATTTGCAGACTCTAGTGGGATTTTCGGTCTGGCATGTTTGATATCTCTAATAGTCGGTTAGAAAGTCAGGCTTCAACTTGTGTTTACCGTAGCTTCACTGTGAATAAACAAGTTAATGGATTGCCTTTATCTTTGCATAATTACTCAAGAGTTTCACGAAATTGCAATACGAGACTACGGCTGTTTCTTGGATTTGCTTACCAGTGCCTACATTAAGACAAGTTTTGGAGTCTCATCTAGTGTAATTATCTATTTACCTTGAGTGAGTCTATCTCAATGGGAGTCAGTGTCATGATGGACGTACATACATATGGAAGCACACTCACTATACAATAAGTGATTAGGATTTTTTTTTGTATGTTCAGCTGTCAAATTGCACTTTAGCAATTAAATCTAGACTCGGAGAGAAATTTGGGATGGGAGGATTTCCAGGACTACAGTATTGTTTCAATTTATAGAATGCAAAAAGATCGAGAATCATAGTACTAAAAGTGGGGTATACCTCCACACGTGTGTCCTAGATGTTAGATACATATTTAATGGGGGACTTCTTGAAACCTTGAGAGGATATTAGTTAAAAATAAAGGATAAGTCTGGAGAAATAATTTAAATGCTTATGGATTTCTGGAAATGATGTCTGTTTCTTCTCTCCCTCCCAAACCTCACAACCCCTCCCCTCTCCCTCCCGCCCTCCCCAGTATATAACTACTCTGCCTCGTGCTCATTCATCAGTAATTATTATTCACTTCTCAGGTAAAACTCACACTCTACTGGTTGAACAAATCCTTACTATATGAATATAAACAAAATTACATTTCAGCGAAGGACAATGTGTATACTGCTTTATCATCCATGCGCTCTCGTCGTATAAATAGTAGTCATGCTCATACATTAGAACTTGAAGGTAAATGTATAAAGATATTAGAAATTTTGATAATGAGGCCAAAATAATATTGGTGAAGACTGATCGTCCTTTTTTCCCTATCGGGCTCAATTACTTGGCTAGGGAGCTCGGGGTGGGGAGCGTGAGTGTCATTCATGAGCCCAACATGTATGCTTGGCTTTCTATGTATGATTGAATTTCCGTGGATTTTGCAATCATATTTCCCTGTAGAGCAGAGTAGTAATTCATGCTAACATATATTGATGACATGGAGTGAGGCGGAATAAGAAAGGGCGGACATCTCACGTATACCATTATTGCCCATATGGTGTAAAGGTATGAGCCTCCGAGGAATTTATATGTAGGGCAGAGTTGAAGAACACAAAACCCGAGTTCCAGTATCTATTCCAGCCTTGTCATTTATTTCTATCGAAATTTAAGTAATCTCACGAAAAGGAGGCCCATCGAACAATTTATCCACAACTTGGAGGATTTTCACTCCGTGTGAACAAAAAAAAAGGAGTTGAGGCCCCCCCTTATTTACCAAGGTGAGATTAAGAAAAAACAAATCTTTCTCCTCCAAGATGGATGTTTTTTTTTTTTAAAAAGTTCCATAGTTTTAAAGGATTTACGGATCCAACATAGATTTACCTCTATAAACCCTTTGAAAGCCCTTTGACGGGTGGTGTAGATTATGTGTGACATTACTGTGACAATTTTTATTTTGAGAGCAGAAGAAAATCCAGCCCTTCATTTTTGGAATGGGAGTTGATTATAACTGACTACAAGTTAAAAGTTGGTTCAAGATTAAGAGTTTACTCAAACTAATGGCTAAGTTTAAAAGTTTAAGTTGGATTTGTTTATACGGACGGGTCTACTGTATAGTAGTAGTGACCCATGTTAAAAGTAAGTACTTTAAAAAAAAATTCCACACATTGGGAGGAACATCTCTCACTGCTAACTCAGTGAGGGGGGTTTTTTTTTTTGAGGAAATGTTAAAATGAATGGGAATAGAATGCGTTGATTGTGTCTCTCTGCCTTTCGAGGTACTGTAAATTCTAGTTAAATTCCTACATTATGTATATGCTATGTATATATGTAATGGTATCAGTGATACAGTACTACTACAACTCCCAGTCTCCACTTCGGTGAACGACCTTCACAAGGATTGTGATCAACGGACTTTACATTCAACGATGCTCTACTAACGGGTCGGACTTTCCCCTTCAAACATATATATATGTTTACGTCATGGGAGTATCTCTATAGTTCCACAGTGGACAATTCCACTCCCGACGTCCCTATCTACATATACCATCATCCTACAGATCATTACATCTCTGTCGTGACTACAAGCACACAACAACAACAACAAAAAAAAACCAGAGCGACACCTCCTCGGAGAAGGGAGGGATGGGACTCTATAAATGAATTTAAACAGTGAAAAATACACTCGTTCCCGTTAATCTAAAAATTATATACTAAATATATCCTCTACATACATAATTACTAAGACTCTCCTGGCGGACACTACTACATCGGCGGACGAATTTACTAGCGTTTTCTATCCTTCACACAGACACACACTCACACAGAGACACACACTCACATTTTCGTTTTTTATTTGAAGGTGAATGGACAGTGTACTAAAAAAAAACAAGAAAAAAGGAAAACTCAATAAAAATAATTGTGCGACAAGACTGAACGAGCGAATGCATGCGAATGACTGTAATCGGATCGGGCCGAATTTGTGGATCTACAAAAAAAAAATACATAGACTCAAGAACAGAGGGGGAAAAAGGAACTACTGTGACGTAACTGTACAGTATATTTACATTATGTACAGGAGATGCAGATCGGACAACGAATAAAAAATATTGTTGGGAGAAGGGGATAGGAGATAACGCTCCAGGAAATATATATACCTCTAATGGTATAGTGCGGGAGCCATCGGAGACAGAAAAAAATTAATTAATTATGTAACTTCTACTAACTGTACTGGTGGGAGAGATGGGGGGGAAAAATGGAAATTAACACCCATCGTTGTCCATTGAGAGAATGGATGATTGAGCCGGAGACTATACATAACACTGGATGTTCTCTACTCGTGTAGCTGTTCGAAACCATGAGTGCATGGAATTTATTAATGAAAATAAAAGTGGATACATTACATGTATGAATCACTCACGAATTCACGAATTATTTCTGCATTCCATATTTTTCCTAGTTCATTGGTGCATCTGATTTGTACGAGAGAAAAAAAATTATTTTTATACTACAGCTCTTTTTATACAATGCTCTTAGAAATTGTCTACGGAATCTCTACTGGAATATTCTCGAGGAATTTATCCCTCCGTACCCTTCCCCTCCTGATAATTTCAGGGAAGTAAAGCAATCACATTGAGGTAATAGGACTGGAACTTTTAGCACTACAAGCGAGCCATTAGCCCAAACTGTGAGGAGCGTGGGGTGTATATGGGAGAGAGACTTTGTTTCGTCCAGGATATAATGGGACGTTAAAACTTTCCACGGCAGTGTAAAAACTTCATAGGGATATGCATTTCAAGGGGGGGGGGGGTGGAGGGAGGGAGGGGGAAGAAGCTTTTTCCCTACAAAAATCAGATCCTGCATTAAAGGTTAATGAGTTTTGCTTGGGTGAATCCCTAGGTATGGGTCTTTACATGAAACTAGGCTAAAGAATTTTTTTTTTCTCGGGTAATTATATGTCAGCCATGCTATTTGGGAAATTCTATGAAAAATTATCTCCCTGCATACTGCATATACATAATTACAGACACTCAGATACAGAGGGGCTTCATGGCCCTGGCATAAGTTCATACTATATCTACAGACGTATGTATGTACATACTCCCCTTCACCCCCCCCTCCCAAAAACCCACTCAGCCACTGCCATTTTATCACGCTTGTGTACATTTTGTAGAAAGCATTTGATTATGCAAAGGGAAAGGTACGGCCTGACGTTGGAGGAGAGATTAAAAAACAGGGAGGATTTCACAGGCGGAACTAAATAGCGTTGATGTGGGTGTTTCCGAAAGCCTTGCTCAGTCACAGCAGACGGAGACATTGAACTGAGGAGATCCTCAAGGAATTTACTTTTGATTGTGGGACCCACAAGTACTTTTACAATGGATGAGCTCACGGTATGGAGAGTACGCATCTACACATGTGTGGGGGTATCTAATTGTAATAATTATATCTATACAAGTCCATTATAAATTGGAGCGATGCATTTTGAGAGAGAAGACACAAGAGAAGTCGAACTTGACTATGAGACTGACCCTCTCATTTTCCAGTTAGTGAGCAGCCTCGTTGAGAACTATTGCCTGGGAGCATTCCTATTTGGATTTCATATATAAGGACGAATATACAGAGTAATTCTATAAGTACGAATTTGTGAGGGACTATATTCAGCGTTCTTGTATCTAACTGTATAATTATACATAGTTCGTTCTTACATAGCTCATATAATAGAGATGGTCAAAAACAAAGAATTAAGTTCATGGTTTAAATGTAAAAATAAAAGGTTTTCAGGGAATCTGCAAAGGAATTGCTCTGACAAGGGAAATACATCCTTGACAATGGATAATGGACAGTTCTACACTAGAAAGGATTTTTTTTTTGAAGATCCATCTGACCCAACTACACTTGACTCATTCAGCAGACTCTCGCATCTTGACAACAACACATAAGAATGCAAATCCTGGGCTCATTCAACAATTGTGGAGGAGTTGAGAACAAGGGCTAATTTCCTACAAGACCAATACTGTACAGTGCTCTTTTGTATGCCAATATTAAGGATGGGATTCCCAAAGAGAGTTTTGGGGAATTTGTGAGTGATTGGATTTTATCGAGGATTTTCGAAACATAAGAAATAATGCAGCTGGAGCTGGGGAGAGCGTGGGAAGTCCTAAATGTAGCTACCCTCAAGTGTTCCGTTGTTGTTGGATCGGAGATCAGAACAGGAGTTAAGTTCTCGCAAGTCAATGGTTTTCTCTTAATAAAAACATGAAACTACTGCATCATCTCTTACCCTATTTTGTCCTCTGGTTGTTCGTCCCGGTCATCTCAAATCCTTTGGAAGGAGAATCATCCGGACTGGAAAAGGTAACTGATTTTTTTTCTTATAAATTATTGGGGTGGGGGGGGGGTTTTGAGGGAAGTAGTTCCTTTCTTTGGGTGAAGCTGGAAGAGTAAACAGGGGGTCAGTCAGGAAGGATGGGGAGCATTGGATTTGGCTGGGCTCAGGAAAAAATCCCGGGATTCATAAGAGAAACCTTCGTACTCGGACTTTGCCCCAGTTTAAATCTCTGGTTCAATTACCAAAGTGAATAATTTATGGGAAGTCCATCAACCAAATTGGCTCCTATGATGCTGGTGCGATTTGAAGACAGGCCCCTGTAAATAAAACAAGTTCCAAGTTATTTCTGTAAATGTTTGAATCCCACAAATTCCGTATTCTTTAGAAAATAGTTCAAGGCACATGGAACTTCTTTGAATTTGTATTCTCCAACTGTGAGCATTTGAGATGAAGATACTTTACAAAGATGCCTTCATATTAGGGAATGTTTCAGGCCTTCAGAGGAATTTCAAATGAATCCCGTAAAAAAAAATTCTTCCCCTGTAGATACACACAGTAGAACTGTTGGCTAATGTCAGTAATTTAGAATTAAACCCAGAGTTTTTTTTATATATATAGAGTATTTATACTTTTTTTTTTTTCTTGATTTGTCTATTTTTATTTTATTTATTTTTTTGGTTACTACTACTATTTTTACCCCGGGAAAAATTTCCAACAGAGACAGAAGTCATTAGACATGGGAAAAAAAAGGCGGCAAGTGTTTCGGGAGGACTTGACTCCTCTACTTGGTGGGAAAATTCCCAGTGGAGCTTTAGAATGGACTCGCCTGATGTTTAATAATTTGGATTCAAGAGGCATTTCAATTCCGGATGGTTACCTACCCAGCAACGATAGAATTCCACCCGAAGGCACCCGCACTGAGGAGAGCCGCATTAGATTCTTTAGGCAAATCCATAGTAAATCAAGTTGTGACTGCAAATTAATTTCACCCTACATAAAGTACGAAGGAGTGGGGAGAGTCCCATAGCTTTTGAATATATCCTTCCTTGCGGCTTCAGTATTTTAAACGTACTGACAATGAGCGTGTATAGCCAAACCTGGAAAGAAATATTTCCATCAATTTTATCTCTCTTGCCAATCCAATGAAAGCTCAGAGCCTTCCATTGGAATCTAACAGGAGCTGTTTGACCCACACTCTTTTTTTTTTACCCCAATGTCTTAAAAAAATATTCATTGCCAAACTTAGGACATTTCCCTTCCCAAGTCCTTGAAAATATTACTTTTACAAATTATTCAAAAGGGGTGAGTGTAAAGAAATAGAACAAATTTATCTTTTAACATTCAGAGTGAGAGGTGAAAAAATCCCCTCAACTTCTATAATAATTCCCTAGTCTATAATTAATTTTTAGAGGTCAGGCTGATATACAGGAAAATTCAATGCGGGTCACATAACTTGTAGTCCCACTTATCTACAGATATGATTTGGTTTAATTCCTCTGACCCATTATTTTCTCAAGAGTACTGTATTTCCCCATCAACAATGATTAGCTTTTTTGACCCGTTCCAACAATAATAATTATTCCATTACTTTCATAATTTCTTTTGATTTATATTATGAGGAAAAAAAAACTAATATAGTTCTTGAGTAGCCGGATCGGGTTTCATGTCAATTATGTGTATAATTATGTAATTGTGCTCGAGTCATATACAAAGCAGGTCCCCAGCTCGGGCATAAACTTTTGAGAGATAAGTTTATACTTGGGAATATTTTGTGCGAGGTCCTAGGAACTCAGAACAGTCCTCGGTGTTATCTAGAAATAAATAGTCGGCATTAGTTCATTTGGACTGCATGCATTTTCACAATTTGTGTTCCTTGTGTGTTTGTGTATGTGTATGTGTGTGTGTGTGTGAGAGAGAGAGAGAGAGAGAGAGAGAGAGAGAGAGAGAGAGAGAGAGAGAGAGAGAGAGAGAGAGAGAGAGAGAGAGAGATTGGGGAGCTGGGAGCAGGATACGTTTGGTAATTTAGGTGACCGTTCTTGCTATCTAAAGTGCTGTTACTGGAAGTAGCAACTCCTTCGATTGTGACCTCCCCCTCCTTCGCCCTTTTTGAAGGTTTAAAATTATGAAAAGTATTTATCTCCTGCATTTGACATGTTCGTGGTAATACATTGTGCACAGTAATAACATGTTGGTTCCACACATTGACACTACTTACACGCTCCGGAGTCCAGTGCTGCCGTCCCGAGCGGGAGCAATGGCTGCCGCCAGGAGCGCCAACAACTCGGATGAAAGGACGGGAGAGAGGAGAAAAATTGGAATACGTGTGTACAATCCCGAGCCAAAGAAAAAGATGGAGAGGGAAGATAGCGTCGGAAAGGAGCAATCAAGAGTGATTCAGTACCAGAAGCCACGAACCAACCTAGAAATACATGTTTTCTCACCTAAAGAAATGAAAAGACTTGAGGAAGACTATCGCAATCGTCTCATAGATGAGATCCTCTCTGTGATGAAATCTTTACAGACTGAACCCATCCGTCTACCGTCCTCCTCCTCCTCTTCACGGCTGAATCATCCTCATGCTGTTGAAATTCAAAGGAGAGTTATGACTCATTTGAATTCTTACAAAAGACCACAATTATTCTCAAACCAGAGATGACCCAGTGTGAGTTCTCACTCACAAATTCTCAATCCTCCTTGAGTTCCATATGTTATTCAACTATACCTATGTATAGTATATTGTCAAAGATATTTTGTATTTTGTGTTTTCAAAGGTTCGAAGTTATTTCGATAAAGCAGAATCCAAGTTCAAGTCCAATAAATTACGGCATTCAAATATGTACTATTATAATTATAATTAGAACCCATGAAAAAATACAACGATTAAAAAGTTTGTAATATCAAAAGAAAAAATACTCGTATTGAGTCATTGCTTATTCAAGTGTAAATTCATTCATTTCAGCTACTGATTTCCAAGAAAGAGTGAAATTGCAGAACTTTCCCTAGAAGTTAAAATTATGTAAATGTATGAAGGAATTGGGATTTTTATGGGGTGGGGAGGGGGGGGTGCCTGGTTCGTAAATAATAACATTACGTAAAGAGATTTTATTGAGAGTAAAAAAAATAGGGCTTTTTGAACTTATTCATCGCTTCCTCATTTTTTTCCCTGTTCCTCCTCGTGTATAAAGTTCTATTATGTTTTTGTCCAAGAGGAGTGTAAAAAAAACAATATCATGTAATAGACACCATTGATTTTATTCACGAGTCGTTTTTTTCTCAGGCCATTTGAAATGTGTAGATACCATTTGGCCTTTTAGATGCATGCATGACCCTGATAATCTATATCAAGAGAAAGAATTGAATCTCGTCTTACGCCTCTTGGAAGAGGCGTAAGGATTGAGTGTGGATTCTATTTCCAAAGTTTAATCCATTAGGACATATGCAGAAGACCTCAAGTACATAGGGAAGACATCCGTCACTATAGGGCTCTATGGAAGATAAATATATGAGTACAGGTACATTTGAACAAACTGGATTACAAGTTTACCCAATGGCATCACTTGACTCTTCCTGAAAATATTTGTTCAGGATCAAAGGACACAAGGCAACTATGACTTTTCATTTTCCTTTCGTGAACTAGCAAAGTATCATATCACGGGGCCATGTTTGTTTTTGATACCAAGAAAACATCATTTGGGAGAGCTTATATGAGACGGAGTGATAGGGAGGAAAAAGTAATGCATAAAAAGTCACTCACAATCTCTGACGTTCTCTAAAGCCAGGGAATTCTTCCTTGAAATTTTCCCGGGTAAACATATGTCCTTGTTGAGATTCCGCATTCCAGGAACCTAAGAAACTTACGTGGAATTTTAAAGGTCATCTGTCTCCTTTATTGATTACAAAATCCAATGACTTTCTCCCCCCCCTCTCTCCCTCTCCCCCTTGAAAATGTAGCTCCGGGATTTGGAAATTTCACTCTCTGTCTAATAAAAATCACTGAGGGATTTTTTCTTCCTGATTTGAAAAATCAGGCTCCCACGGAGAGCTGCCTATCAGCCCCAAAACTCATGTCAAGTCTGGAGATTCCTCCTTGAGTTTCCCTCTCCTTGATAAGGAACACATAACTTTTGTTAATCACTTGTGTAACTCTCCTTTGAGTCCCAAACTTGTACCCTACTATATCCCTCTATAACTATTTATAACTATCTATACCACCGGAGTCCATACATACAAGATGAAGAATAAACAATGAAATTTCCCTCCCAGGGAAGTAACAAGTGACTGTCTAAAATTTGATACTAAATCATTAAATCTGAAAGTGAAACCAAACTTGAACCACTTACAGGAAAGTAAATCCACAGAGGGGAAGTGTAACATTGGCCCAAACCATAGTTTAAGCTATTAGAAGGTTTCCATCTCGTAAAAACTTGTCCCTTGAAAAAAAAAATAAAACAGTGGGTTCGACATCCATGAAGTCTGGAATCATCTAGGATTACTAAATTAGAATAAATGAATTGAAACGGAACTATTAGATTAAATGGTATTTTGTTAGACATTCCAGGAAATTAAACCCAGTAATTGGATTTTCTTCAATTCCATCAACTCAAGTAAAAGGGATCAGCCATCATGTTTTCCATTAGATGATTTCTCCGTCATCCCCAAAAACCCATGTCAGGAGAGAGGGGGGCTCAAGCCTGGAGTATACACCCTAGTGCTGTAATATAATGAAGTTAATACAATTACACTCCACCATAACAAATGTATAAGCTCAACGACAGAGCTTCTTTATTATGAAAATGATTCAGGTGGAGATTTACCGACTGGGATATATTTATTCCCGGAGAATTTATTATTTTTTTACAAGGGAAGTAAATAATGGTTTGGTGAAAATGAAAGGAGGGCTTTGGTTCCTTCACATATAGACACACTTGTCTCTGACATACTATAGACATCAGGTACGTAGTCCTGTGATGGATGTTGGAATTTTCCGGGACGGAGCATTACATAAATTGTTATTTTTTCTTTAAAAAATCCTTGGTCCTTGTGTGTGTTTGTCTGTGTGTGTGTGTGTGTGTGTGGTGGGACTGCGCCAGGAGATGAAGACTGGATCCATAAATTTCGAATGCACTTGTAACCCAAGATTAAATTAATAAAGGGACACAATTTCCCCGTTTGTTATTTTTTACACTTACATACAGGCGTGCCGGGAATGTCCATATAGGCCTGGGAGGAGGGATGAGTATAACTTATAGGAAGTCTCTCCGAATCAGGAAGGGAACTCTCAAGTGCCAGTCTGCTAAGGAGGAAAGACTGAGAGAGAGAGAGAGAGAGAGAGAGAGAGAGAGAGAGAGAGAGAGAGAGAGAGAGAGAAAAGTAGAGAATATTTGTATGAAGCGATTTATACCCTCACCTCATACACAGTTCTTTCATTTCTTCAGTTGCATTAACTGTCCTCCATGGCATTATAAATAATTCTGAGGATTTAAGGAGCATATGAGTTGGAAAAAGCATCGCACCCGAAAAGATGAAGGAGAAATAACACTATGTAATCTGTATGTATACACGGGCTGAGGCATAAATGTAGAAGGGAAATAAATGCGGTAAATTTCGTATTCTTAGGTTTGCCGCAGTGAAGATTTATGGACGCATTTTTACTTCCAATATAGTTATGTACCATCTCTCCCGTCCATTCCTGGAGTATATGAGCTGAGAGGGATTTTTTTTCCTTACAGGTGCCCCACTACTCTCTCTCTCTCTCTCTCTCTCTCTCTCTCTCTCTCTCTCTCTCTCTCACTCTCAAATGCATTCCTCCTTTTTATACAGATATTCTTCGAATAGATTATTTCAGTCCGTCTTTTCTCTTGTTCATCAGCCTCTTCCTCCTTTCGGGGAAAGTTGAGTGGTAAAGTGCACTACTGATTTTCATGAACATTCTCAACTTATCCCCTTCAAAGAGAATACCAACTCTGTATAGGTAACGATATGGATACCCCAACTTGGGATCTACAACTGCACCCGGGTCTCAGGACATACATATATCCCTCCCATGGAGTCCCTATACTGTTGTAGTTGTACCTATGACCAAGTGAAATCAACGACAAGGTCCCAGTCCCCTCAAGAAGTCCACCCCGTCCATATAAATCCCAGGGATCTATATCTATAGTCAGTTGATTTTGGGAGTTAATCCAAAGTGGAGGTCCTCAGAGAATTCATGGACTGAATATTTGGGGGATGAGTATAATCGAAATGTAACCTGACCATCGGATTTGATTTGCATTCATTGAGTCTGTCGGATACTCCGATCTCGTTCCAGCCCACAAATCCCCATAACGTGACGCGTGAGTCCAGCACACAGTTCACGAACATTTATAGCAGTCTGGTCTCAGATTCCATGGATGGCTTTTTCCCTGGCAAGCAAGCAAACCACCAATACAATTCTACATTTCCCGGTTAAATCTACCTTTCCTTTATTATAAAGTATGGTCAATACCCATGGATATCCCTCTGCTCTCTCGGGCCGCGTACATATAGATACATACAAGGGTAGCCCAAATCTGTGCACACACACGTTGGCATGAATGTGTAGCCTCCTCAAAATATCATGAATGCATGTATGTAATTATATGAGTACACAACCCCCCCACACAAAAAAAAATTGTAGGAGTTTTGCAGGTAGTCAAAATCAATTCACAGAGGTTGTATATATCCAAAGCACCCAAAACTCTACCGAAGGTTGGGGCTACAGTCAAAACTCCCGAACCAAATTGAAGGTAACCAAGTAAAAAGAGCTTAAGAGGTAGGAAAACAAAAAAGGTAGGGAAGGAAACTAGGGAGAAGTCCAGAGAGTAAGGGAAACACTCAAGAGCTGAAATTTGTCATGGGAAAGCATTACAGAGCATCTTGCCATATTTTGTAGGGGCTCTGCATTAAAAAAAAAGCTGATCAAGGAAGAAAGCTAGGTCTGAAATGTGTTCCTTTGTGGAAATGTTATGTTTTTACCTTTTGTGTACTACTTCTTTGTCTTTCCCCTCCGCATTGTTTTCTTCCGTTGGATGTTTGAGGAGGAGGGGGAGCCGAGAAATTTCACAAGTTCCTACATGACAATAACATGTTTCGTAATCATTATGCATAATTTTATGGGGAATATACTATAAAAGCCTTCCCAATGGCAGAGCAGAGGCATTAGAGTTCAGCCTTGTGGTTACAATTTGATTCTACTCTGACTTACACTAAAAGCAGAGTTTTGACGGAGAACGAGCTGAAAAATCCGTTGGTTTACATTGGGCGAGAGAGAGAGAGAGAGAGAGAGAGAGAGCTCCTCGTCATAAAGTTTTCACCCGTCAAGTCAGGCCTATCGGTTATTTTGGGTACAGGTGGATATCCATATCCACTTATATTTAGACACAATTCCTGTACATACTAATACATTCCCCACACATGCATATATGGGTAAATGCACCTTATTCATCAAGCGCTCTGTCATATGGCGTTAAGTCTCCCTGGTGACCATGCACCCCGTATTTACTATTATAGGACTTATGTGTAGGTATAGTGGGAGACTCTGTGTGGAGATTGCTATTTCTCCATGCTGGTGATGTATGACCCAGAGAGAGAGAATTCAAAGGGAAAAGGGGAGAAAAATGTGTATCCAAGCCCGATCTGATAAGGTGAGGTTGGCGTATGCAAATTTTTCCATTTGAAACCCAACCCCTTAATACTTTTTTGAAGAATTACAGGCACTTGAGAGGAATTCCATGGAAAACGAGAATAGTGCGTGAAAAAGAATCCGGGAAGGTAATAAAGGTTATACGGAGTGCGATAAATGTTTTCATTTTTTAATTCCTTGGTCACGATATGCTGTTATCCTCTACTCTCAACTGTTGGAAGAATTGGTGTTAAAAATTTACAACTACAATTCTGCTCAGGTCCATTTAGTGAACTTTCCACACTCCGCCTAACACACTCTCTTATTTCCAGTTTCTTTCAAAAAGACCCTCTCCAAAAACTTGTACTCCAACCACACTACTACAATCTGAATTTTTTTTTCCCTACGAAGAAATCCCATTGGAAGTTTCAAATTGGTCCGGTGAGTTTCACAAAGATTTTATTACACACTTAAGTCCCTTTCTCCTGAGTAATCTCATTTTTCTCCATGGGAGTTTTTAAAGTCACTTGATTTGAGTCCCTAGTTAATTATGTTCCTACACTCCACTCCAATTTTCATAGCAATGTAACACTTTGACTCATCCCAGTTTCCTTCCCTTGAACTCCACCAAAACCCATGGACATATTCTCCCATGGATTTCTCTCCCACTCACCTCTCTGGATTTTCTAAAGGGGAAGAAGAAGAGCAAGAAGAAGAAGAAGAAGAAGAAGCGGGAAAGTAATAGAGGCATGAAAATATAAAACCAAGTAGGCATCAAATGAAAATAGCTAGATTGCTCCCGTGGTTTCCAAGAACACTGCACACTTTACTTGAGGCTTCCCCCCATCAAACCTACACATACCGAAGTACTTAAAACAATTTACCGTCGTTATTTTCCCGGGCAATGGAAACCCAGAAACCTGAACGCATTAAAGTTCAGGAAAACATTAAAACAGGACGTAGCAACTTTTATTTCCAAAAGGGAAGGTCATTTAATCAAATTAATTTCATCGGCTACAAACTATAATGCCCGAGAATCCTTTATTAACCTACATAAAAATGGTCTCAGAGCATATAAAAACACATATTGTCCGGCCGAGTCTCATTGTTAGTACAGACGTATCTACTCCTGGAGTCCCATCTTGTCATCCAATTCTTACTTTCATTAGTGGTAAAAAATGAATTACTACAAATATTAAAATTCCGATTTTTACTCCCTATAAATTTACAGCGTCCTGATAACAATCACGTGCTGGGATGGATCACGGCGCTGGTCCAAGCCCTGATAAAAAAAATACATTGGTGGCCTTGTGGATTCATTTTTATTGCTTCCCGTTTGTTATGCATGTACTCGTGAGTAATTTTCCCCTCGGCTGGTGTTATTTCCCTTTTTTCTGTTGTTGTGGTTGTTTTCCCCTCAAATGTGTTGTTTATTTAGTGGACTATTGGCACGCACATTTTTGCTTTTTGCTGAGGTGTCTGGGTACATATGAAACGTCATAATTGTTTTTGGTTTAGTTCCACAATATATTAACATATTTTTTGTGATTTTGATATTTTTTCCCCAAAAATTACAATATAAACAACAATAACATTAAAAAATAGTAGGAAGCTATGTATGTGCAGGCGGACATATTAAATCACAATATTTTCGCATGGGTTTCAAAAGTAATAATAAAAATTCACGATTCACACTTGTTGTTCCAGACGGGGAAAATGTATGAGTCTTATCTCATAGTAGTTTTGTGGATGAGTGCATCAGTATCTACGCACCCTCATGTCTTTGAAAGTCTAGGTTGTTTATTTTCCACGTAGTAATTGTCAGTCTCCAAAGGCAATCCTGAACTTTGCCCAGAATTTCTTCTTGAGACTCGGGCCAGGAATACAGAAAGAGTGTACTGAGATAAATAGAGAGTCTGTTGGTATGAAATAGGGATCGAGGGATATGCTCATACATGAGGATAGTCTTGGATTGGCAAATGAATGATAAGCTCGAAGACAGCTGGAGTATAGCGTGTAATTTTAATGATAGATAATCTAATTCCCGGATCCTTGGCAATATTTGAGGGCTCATCCAGACTCAGGGAAGAGTCTGTGAGAGCGAAGGTATTTTCTTGAAGAACACAGAGAGAGAGGGAGGGAGAGTGAGTGTGTGTGTGTGTGAGAGAGAGAGAGAGAGAGAGAGAGAGTCTAGTCCTGTTTTTTGAGCATTGATGTAATTAAAGCATCTCTATCACAAATGGAAGCTATTGTATGTATTGGAACATATTCCTTATGTTCGTCTCTTGTTTATTTATAGTCGGGCTGATGAAGGAGATAAATTCCTGCTGCTCTGGGGATATTAAGTAATTACACTTTGGACGACTGGAACAAGTTCAAACTGCAAAAATGTGACAGAATGTGCTTCACAATCACAATAACATCATTTATTGAGAGCACACAAGTTCTGCTGAGTCAGTGGTATGAATTGGTAGGAGGGACGGAGAAGGGGCTACTATATAGATATATTAAGGTCGATGGAGGTTTCAACATATGATAAATTTCCTCCTCCTTGCATATCCACTGCGTTTTGGGGAGAATAAACATGGCCTTTGGGTTACTTGGGAGACATTAGAGGTTTGACCTTTAGCACTGGCTACTGGATTCCACTGGAGAGATCGACCAAGATTGTGTCTGATGCGGTGCTAAAAATAGGAAGGAGGGAAGTGGAATGGTCGAGAGAACACGGCAAAGGCGGGTGTGCATCCTCATTCCCCCAGTTCCTGTATGATTTTCAAGTCTGCCGTTTCGTCTTTCCGTACCCAGAGGAGTTCACATGAGAGGCTGGAGCAATAGAATCAGATCAATGTAGCAATCCCACCATTACTCCTCCGACCACAATACGAGATAGCTCCAGCGTCATAAAAGAGTGCAATGATGAAGGTGAGTCGAACGAAAGAGAGAGAGAGAGAGACTCTCTCTCTCTCTCTCTCTCACACACACACACACACACACATACACAGAGGCAAGGAGGTGAAGACCCCGCCATGCTCTCTGCTAATAAAATACACTGAACTTTACACTTTTGTCTCTAATATCCATTTACGTACAGGATACGTCCATCCGAATGACGCTCTGTACACACACAAGTGGAATGTATGGGGGGCTCAAGTATATATAAGTGGAACCAGTCTTGACTGGACAGTCTCCATTGAAAATAAAAAATATAAACTATGAAAACTTGTACGAATAATTATGTACATACTTGATCCCCCTATACACCCGGGACTATGTACATATGATGATGAGCGAGAGTGAGAGAGAGAGAGAGAGAGAGAGAGAGAGAGAGAGAGAGATAATATAGGCGACAAGACGATGCACGCATGGAAAGCATGCAAAGTAGCATGATATTTACGTTACTCTGAATGCCTGCACTCCTGCCCATCTTTTCCCTTTATAATTAGAACTTGGAGTAAACTTAGCTCATTGGTATCTGATTTGCATACATCACATCGGCTTATTGCGAACATCTAACTGGGCTCCAACGGGCCTTTCCATTACGAGCCTCGCGAAGGGGAACACTATGACCAGAGAAGTGACTCTCGTTGATTTTGCTTTATACCCCGTGAGCAGTCCCGGAGATCAGTGGACAAAATAAACATCCAGAGTCACATCTCTCCCGTCTCACGGTCTCTTCTGTCCAAGTGGTTTACCATTCGTAATTTCTGTGGCTGGGTCGACAGAGAGAGAGGAGTTGGATTTACTGGAGAAAGTTGGAAAAGTGTAGGAGTTTTTGCACCTGTGCCACTTTATTAGTGTGTATTATTGTTGTGTGTGTGTGTGTATGGGTGAGTGTGTGTGTGAGTGTGTGTGTGTGTGTGTGTGTATCTGTGGGTGATGGTGTATGAAGGATACGGTGACACTTCTACCTATGTATATCCTTTGAGTGTCTCATCCCGAGTACCTATCATTGGTGTCTGTTTACATTGCTGGGCTCATCTGCCCACAGTTATCACCGCTAGTTTAACATGATTACCACTGTCACTTTACCCAGAGCATCATCGTTATCGTCACCGCCCATCGGACTACTACTGAAATACAGAGCCACGTATTTTTCTCTACATTATTTCCAGTATCTATATATATTTTTTTTTTGTCATGATCCTACCTATACCATGAATGTACCATTGGGTATAACCACACATCATGTCTCTCTACTGGAGAGTATCTCCACAGCTCCCATGTAATGCCACCGTGACTCTCTTCTCTGGTATTGTTCTATACATTTTCACTATTGTAAATAAAAGTAACCTAGAATATGATTACTGCTGGGTTCACTCACATTTGGGATATACCAAGAGTTCGGATAGAGAGACCGGTAACGGTAACACCAGCCTTCCCCTCCACCCCCCCCCCGCCACCTCCCCGTTCTTCCTCACTAACTCTATCATTATTCTGAGAGAGCCGTTGTGGTATCATAAGTTGGACTCAAATTCCTTGGGAGAAGTGCATGTTTTTGTTATGCCGGTATAGTATATAGGGCGGTGTGGGGTACTATACCAGAAGGGGAAAAAAAGTGGAGTACACTAAAAAACCTTACCTAGCAAAATGAGCTTTTAGGCTCTCTCTCTCCTGATATTACTTGAGTCTATTATTGCTCTTTCCTCTTTCTCGCAATATTCTTCTTCTTCAGTATACTCATTCCGTCACTCACTCACTCAATCTTCTCTTCTCTATTTTCTCTCTGTGCTAATCCTATAACTCATGCGTAAGAGTATTTCACAAAAGAGAAAAACAAAACAAAGGGTTGAGTGAGGGAAGTGAAGGGAAAGTGTTATATGTTGCTTACCGAATATTACCTTTTTCGATTTACTTGAGCCCAGTGTCATTTTTCTTTTGCTTAAGATCGATCTCGAAAAGTTTGGCTCTTATTTTTTTTAGAGCTTTCTTCCCTCTTCTTCATTCCTACACCTCTGTCTATTATTCTGGTTTTTATTATTATTATTATTATTATTATTGTGCTTCGGCAGTGAAATAGAAAATAGGCGGATTGGTATGGGTAATGTATAGTAGATTTAATGCTATCACGTATCCCCGGGATGTAACATGGATTTGATATATGCTCCCAAACAGATACCAGACGTTACGCTTGGTCAGGGTGATAAGGAAAGGATACATGGAAGGGCTTTTGAAAAATATTGCTTTGCATGCATTAATCAGCAGTTGATTTACTGGGGATCATGCTAATTTATTTTTGTCACTGCACCAGGTTATCAGAAGGTATGGTAACTCCATCCTGACGAGTACGCTTGCATAATAACATCATCAGATAGGGCTGTAGGAATGGATCGAGGAGGCTAATCATGAATGGAACTGTTTGTTTTGTATGTATTTTTTCATGGAATTTTTTTTTCCTTCTGAGTACCTATGTATGTAAGTACGTACACATCGGCTTGGAGGATTGATGCGGACCTAGGCAACTGCTCAAATGCTTTTGATCAACAACTCACAGTTTGTTTTTAATTACTAGAGATAGGTCGTATTTGCATTAGTCATCAGCCCTTATCATAGGAATATTAGTTCATACTCGATTTCCCTACGCTGTTCCGTAGAAGGACTCAAAAGCTTTCTTAATTACATGACGGACCATTCTATGATTCAGATAGACGCGGGGACAATGTTGAATTAATTAGAGAGTTAGGTACACGCGGGGGGGGAGGGGGGAGGGGGGAGGGGGGAGGGGGAATCATACTGTACATATGTACATACATAGAGGTGTACTGACTCACTGCATGGAAGGCTCGGCTGAATTGAGGAACCACTTGGAATTAATTCTCAATAATGGACGTAATTATATACCTTGGACAAGTTTTAATTCGATCATTCTGGGAATGGAACAATAGGTGCGAATGACAATAATAACAAGTATGGGGAATGGGAATGATGGATGTAATGAATGCAGAGAGGTGTAATCTAGGAACCGATTCATGAGATGAATAATGAAGGGTCGAGTGGATGTAATTCCCGTTGAAGGAGTGAGACAAAATATAAAGAGGGAGGAACAAATCCCCTTTGCTGTATGTATTTGGGATCTAGTACAATGACAGTGAGTGAAGTTACACTTTTAAATCACAGGACTTGTTCTTCTTTTTATGCCTCCTTGGCCTTAGATCCTTCCCCATAGGAAGTAGTAATTTCCATGTATAAATAATATCAGGTCCATTTCCGGTGTGATTGATCCTGATATAGGTGACTGTGGGATATGCGTGGCGTATTATGTAAATTAAGCGACCATGGCCTCAATCATTTTACTTTCAACTGGCACATGAAGGCTCCATCGAAAAATTCCTTTGCCCAAGCTGGTATAATATTCACCAGACAGTAACACCCCTGTAATCACACGTGCATACCTACCTGTTTACATATATCATCTTGGGACGGCCTGTCGGCAGGGAAAAAACGATCACCATAAGGAAAGATATTACACACACACACAAAAAAAAACAGCTAATGTGCAGGAGCTGACTTGCATAAGACTCACTATTACATGATGTTAAGTCAGGTGTGTGGACATTCAAGTTCCTCACAAGATATTCCATGGCTCGTTCCATCCCTCTCTGTATTGTATTTACAATGCGCATAAATTCTCATCCCAAATCTCATCGAACCTGTCTTTAGTTCTGATTGGATTGGGAATATTCTCGAAAGATGCAATACGCATTGTCAAGTGCAGTCTCCTATATAGCATGGTCGGTTTCAACATCGATTCCTTGTCTCTTCTGCCAGGTTCATGGTTTATAAGGATTTTTGCATGCAGAACTTGTTCCTTGCCTAGTGCCATTAGTTAGAAATATTGAGAGTTACCATAAGTTAACGATGGCATCTAATGAAGAACTGCGGTTAACTCGATTGTATGAGCGAGGTAGTTAGGAATAATTGAAGCTGTTTGAGTAATCAGCCCATGTGGGAGCATCTATTATTTATTATTATTTACATATGTTTTTTTCGTATGTAGTAGATCGACTCCTGTTATATAATTACATTGACCCGTAAATGTCTATAGTTTTCCCTCACGTGGACCGGCACGAACGTGTGTGCATTTGAAAATACCAGTCCATTTACCTTCACATACATGATGAGCCATTTCATTGGGTTTCGAAATACACTTGCATATATTGAGTCGTGTGAGTCGAGCCTTTAATCCCGTAACAGTCTGCATGAAGCAGACAATAATTATTAAAACAAGAACCGGTATATCATCTGTATTGGTACACACACTGGGCAGAACAATTAGCTAATCTGTCCAGCGTCTTCTTGAGAGCCTATATATAAAGACAGGGAGTGAGGACAGAGTCGTGGGTTAGTACTGAAACCAGGCATGTCATGAGGAAACCTTCCTCACTTGGGTATCAAGGTGGGGTAATAACCAGAAATAACTCTCAATAATTTACAGTTACTTGTCTTGAAATCCCCAGCACTCAAGTATTTTTGTGTCTTAGGATTTCCAAAATCCTTAAAGGTTAACCTTGATTTAGTTATCTCCAGACAACAACACCCAAATATTTAAAAGGCATGCATGACCTATAATTTGGAATGGAAAATACATGATAAGGGGAAGTTGACTCACCTATAGGGACCCGACATGAACTTCAAAAAATTGTTAGTACTTCAATTAAGTGATATCAGAAATTTGAGTATCCAGGAGGTCTGCCCAGTCAGGCCTTGAACTACAGACCCAGTGATCCCTATTTACCTTGGGATTCTGACCGTGAGAAGTGTATATTTGTTATGTGAGACTCTGGTATCAATGGATCTGTAGATTGTAGAATTTAATTTGTTAAATGTGCGTTGAGTAGACATAGACTCTGGGATGTGACTATACTCAAGAGTATATAGTAAAAGCGGGCATGTCACATTGTCTTATCGTCCCGAGCATTCAAATTTACCAAGAGAAAAAAAAAATACACAGACCGGCTTTTATTTATATACTTCCATTGCACTAACAGTCTCTAAGAAGTTTACTTACTTTGGTCGAGTGACATTGAAACAAAAATAAACGGCTGTGCCGAAACACTGTGGACTAAGTATAGCTTTCAAGAAACTGCGTGCTTTCCTACTGCGGAATGGTAAATTCATTTTGGGCCTGTTTGATGTTGAGCAAACATATATCCTGGTTTCATGAAAAATAAATCCTACTTGTGCTTATGCCCATGCTGTTGGGCTTGACTCCTTGAGACGAAATGCTGGATATGATGGGAGGATATAATTTTCCCTACTGTTGACTATTGAAATCCTCTGGTCCTACACACTATATAGTCTGGTCTGGTTTCTCCTATGGCCAGGACGTTACTTGAATGAAACTGCTCTTGAGTCAAATTTATATGCTAATGAAATGTACAGTTTCAATAAATAGCCTGGAGTAGTTGTGAGCTATGAAAATATTCAAGGGAAAAAATGATATTAAAATATAATAATGTCATGGTATGGACTTGAAACTATGAAATAGGTTTATTATTGTCTCACATCTTTTGCTTCAGCTCCAGAGCTGACAAAGAGTGCTGAGGACAAGGATCCATTCAGTGCTTGTACATTTTCTCATATTTAGCATGTTTGGAAGGAATGAGCGAGACCAGAACGAGTGAAATGTCAGAATGGAAGCTCTGTGACACAAAATATGAATGATGATTTCATGATAAGAGACGCTTCAGTTAGCGTTTTCATAACATCCACGCTCGGAGCAATTCACGGGCTCTTGCAATATTCATGTTCAGCGGGGAGTAGAAACATAGGCGAAACGTGTGTCAAAATCTCCTGCACATTTTCGGCATTTTTCAAAAGTAACTTTTAGCATCCATCCATTAGTAGGATCCCATGAACGTGCTCCGTGTTCGTCGTCTCCCGTCCCTATGTACACACACACACACACACACACACACACATGACTCTTTTTTTTGCTAGTCTGACACGGAAAATTTTCCTCGGCAATCACAACTTTTTCTCAGGCGTAATAATTACCATGGTGTTATATCTACCCCATTAATAATACCTAGGGTAGGCCACAGTCACCATCATGAAGGTGATTGGATCAAGTAGCCGTGCAGAAATCCTCCGCTCTATCCCAAATGCATACAACATGACTCGAACATATCCCCATATACTAGCCCTAGCTCAAAGCTATCCCATGCATATGTGACCACAGTGAGTGAGTATGAGCTGACTTTTACACCCACAAAATTTATTCTAATCAATTCAGCCGCACTTTTTGACATTGCCATTAAATTAAATTGATCAAAAGGATACGGTCTGACCCACAATTTTCCAAGAGTAATTAGACGTTCAGGTGCAAGTGCGCTTGGCTGGACTGCCAGATTTAAATTGATTGCCATCTGGATATTTGTATGTACTTCCGTAATTATGGCATTTCCACGTTGGGTAGCCGGATATATAATTATTTATCAGTATAACTCTCAGTCAGCGTCACTTCATATACAAGTCCGGTTGCTTATTACAGGGACTGAAGGAGCAGGGGTAGGTATAGGATTTGTAATTGCATGTAGTTATGTTATAAAAAAAACAAATCCCACTATTCTCAATACATGTTGTCCTAATTTTCTTTTCTTTTTTCTACATCCGGCTGCATTTCAAGGAACTGCATGCTCCAAACTATCGTGTGTATGAAAATGCACGCTGCTGCTCCTACCGCTACTATACTGCTACTGCTGCTGGGGTGATTATAGTAATTTTTACTGGTTCATTTTTATTTAATATTCCATGGATTGAGCAGAGTCTCTCAGAGCGTAGTAATTTGCGAATGTTCTAAAAGTTCACAAGGTACTGGTAGTGGTCAGAAAAAAAATGTCCATAACCTTACAAACCTCCGTATGTACATGACGGACTGTTTAATGATGGTTTTATGGATGAGATTTTACCTGAGGAATGCCCCCAATGAGTGAATACCTGTTGTACGCACGGAATAATAAATGCAGGAAGAAATGTGGTGAGGAAGACTATTTAGAAATAGACAGGAATAATAGTGGACCATCAAGTACCGTTAGTCACCTTGTACTATGGAAAGTGAAGTTACATAAACCGTGAGTGAATCAATGGACTTAGACATTCTGAAGGAGTGAGATTCATTCATCAAAAATGTATTTCCGCTTACTTACTGAGCTTGTTATCTCTTGAGGAGCTGGTGTGTGTGTGGTAGCCCTGGTTATGCCATATCTGAGTCTCATGATTTTCCCTTTGCAATAGTAATAAAATCCCATAAATTAAAGGACCAGGTAGAACAGTAATGACAAACTTTCGTTTCATAAATAATTGCTGATCATAGATGATTTAGTGAGTTTCATTATGTATGGGACTCCACTGCAGTATACGGAGCTAGGGGATGGAAGTTGCTGACAATCTGCTTTTAGTGATGTGAGTCCTCAAACACCGTTACAGTGGAGTTTACTCATTTATTAATATACAGTCGATGGCGGGGCTCAAACCTGAGGATATTTCGTACATACAAGTCCAAACAGTAGTAGAGTTAGTGTGTGTGTGTGTGTGTGTGTGTGTGTGTGTGTGTGTGTGTGTGTGTGCTCAGGAACGTCCACACACAGGAGATACTTAACTTGAGTAGGAGAGGATAATTTTGTTAAATGCACTCGTACACGTCCGTGAGTACGTCTCTACTTACAGGTTGAGATTAGCAAGTGGTGCACATTACAATTATCATCATTGTTGTCATATAAGAATTTTCACAGGGAAGCCATTACAACTGACTTCCAATGCTAAATGGGTAGGAACTGTTCTCCTCTTTGGCATTTCCATCAAGACCACTACCGTACATATGGGAGGGAGCCCAAGCGTACAATTATGTAGTGGCACTCACGTCTAGAAGGATATATTATTATCATAATATTGAACGTTAGTTTCCCATTGACAGCAGTAAATCTAAGTAGACAAACAGCTCTGCATCTGACCTACCTTTATATTGGTACTCCTTCACAGAAAAACCAGCCCTACACATATGGAGCCCCACAACAACTGCATACATATGTGTTTCGTATACGCTCCCTCACACGCACTGCACTTGTAAACACCAGTTGTTTTAAATGGAGATAGTACTAGGTAGCCTGTCGTGCATGATCCTTCTATGGTATGGATATCTCTGTACATCAATGTGACTAGATATAGTAAAAGTAGATATGTAGAATAATTCCCTCCACTCACTATCTATATTATGAGCATGGACCAACAACACGACAGAACTTCCATTGTCCCAAGAGGCAACAAGTCCAAATGTTGGCTGCTCGGTCATTCAATTCATCATTTGATTTTGGTGTGTCGTTCATTTCCTTACTCCTTCAATTAAGTCTGGTGTCGAAGTGGAAGTCAGATATAAAAAAAAAACTGAAATAGTTTTAAAAGTCATTGGATGACGCATGTTTGATCACTGTACTCCAAATCCTCACATTATATGTAACTCCATACTTCAGAGTCTGTCGTCATCCCATTGGAACACTGAAAGACAAGTATGCATGGAATATGCTCTCATGCTTAGACTCATCATTACATAATATTCAACGTAGTCCATAACTAATTTGAGATGGTGTCAACGTGGCCACAGACTAAAAACACACATACTGGAAATGACAAATTTGAGGAAGATTTTTGTTTTTTGATATTTTCTAAATGATTTTTTTTCTTGACAATTCAATGTAAAATAATTATCGGCGTCCTAGTTGTCAAAAACTAGGACTTTGTATTTTGACAAATGTGCATGAATGCTATTTAGAGCACTAGAATGCTTTTCAAGACCGAACATGATATTTGGAATGCATTTTATTTTATCCGTAGGATTTTCGACATGTGTAAATGTCTTCTCGTGAACTTGTTCCTGGTAATACTGCTTATTGTCTATTAATAGATTGGGAGGGAGGAGATAAAAAAAAATCTATCTAATAAATTTACCGATACTGTAGATAAAAGTTGACTCAATTGCAGATTACGAGGACAGTGTCTCGAGATATCAAGGAAAGATATGAATTTTATTCCTCCAAACTCCCATAAATGCGTAGCAAGTAAATGTATACATAAATCCAACAGAGAAAATATCCCATCTGTTATTTTCTCATCTTTTTCCTATTACGCACCAAAGGGGAAAAATATGTAGGCAGGAATTATTACAGGAGCGTCAATTTTTTCCTGAGAAACGTCTACACAAGTGAGTGATTTATAGCGTTACAATTAGCCGACGTCATGTTGTTGCCGGAGCTAAAAAAAAATTAGTTGATACAATAGTACCAGAGATACTTATACAACAGCAGCTGAAAAATTGGGTAGAGTAAACGAGTCTAATTATGTCAGGCAGTCCGTGCATATAGTGTGTAGGATCTGACGAACGCAACTGTAATATTTGCAAATATAGACACACTCACACCCACGTTCAGATACGAAAGTGCAACATTTGGTTGGGATTCCCATGCAATAGTGTAAACATATTTACATACGGAATCATATGCCCTGACGTCTGTAGCAGGCATTGATCAAAGATTTAGAAAATTTTGCACCTTTATAAAAAAAAAGAGCTCTAACCATTGGAGTAACCATGGGACTGACTACATTACAGCAAATCATTTCGCGTAGGTATATTGTGCGTAAACTGATGAAATGAAATACATTGATGACGTTCCAACAATGCAGCAATCGTTATAGTGCAAAATATCAACAATAAAACAAGGGCATCTTGTCACGACTGCACGAACGGCAACCTAAGTAATAGTATACAAGTTTCTACTATCCATAACCCTAGTCATAGTGCATTAGCTTGTACCCGAGCAAAAAAATATGCAGATTGTACATACAACATGCAAAGAACCTACACACACACACAGACGTCATTAGAATTTATCGTGAAATCTTTTATTTAATTTTTTTTTTTTGCAAATGTTAAGGGAACTGTTCCTATGCCCTGGCCGTCAGATACATCTCTAAAATAAAACTTGGCAAAAAGTATCGCGGATGCTGTTACTCTGCTCCCTGCCCCTACTCTCATCATTACAAAAGAAGTGTATAGTTGAGCACTGTAAATTATACATTTAATTCGTTCATTCACTCGTCCAAACGGGGTTGGTGTGAGGTTGGTAGGAAAGACTGATTTTCCTTTTGGTATAATAATTTAGAGAAAATAATTTAATTATTTCAACTTAATCTCCACCACTGTCGCTGATGGTGGTAGTTATGTGGTTGTAAATATCACTTGAGCCTGTATCCCCTCGGGGTCTGATCTAAACCAGAGTTATAGGAGGTAGAGTGGAGCTGGTGATGTCCTATTTTACCTAACGCCCTATCTATACAATCCCTGGCATAATCTACTCTTTGGATTTCTGCATATTGAATGGGATGACAACAGACCCTCGTAACAAACAGAAATAGGAGATTCCGCATATAAAGAGGAGCAGTCGTCCTGGTAGAGTTGGACGGTGCCTGGGCTTGGATGGACATGATGGAATAATAGAATTTAAGCTTTTAAATTAGATGGGATCTCTGACTCGAAGTATCTACGTATACTCCGTACTCGTATGGGGTGACAAAATCTATGTACATGGACATTCACATAGAAAATAGAACGCAAATAACCATGATATTTGGGATGGTTTGACTTGAGGATATAGTATAATGGTGTAGTAAGCTCGTAAATACCTATTATGAAGGTATGCGTAAATAGTAAGAAGAAACTATGAGGAGTCAGATACACGTTACTTATTTGTTCAATGGACAAGTCAAGTGACATGATTCCATCCATATAACAGAGAACTGTTGACTATAAGTTCTTACAGGATTTTTCTTACTAGAGACTACTAGAGAGACCAGAGTATCTATATGAGCCTGAGAGAGAGACACAGGGAGTATAGATTATGCACTTGGATCACATTACGAGTGTGATGCAGGAGCTGTGAGTTGAGATACTGCTGAAGACAGAAGACAAGAGCAATGGTGTTAGCAGTAGTAGTAGTCGTAGTCGTAGTAGTAGTAGTAGTAGTAGTAGTAAGTGGTGGCAGTACACAGATAGTTAAAGACGTGGAAACTTAGCGTAGTTACATTGAAATAAGTAAAGTTGTAGTAAGTACATAGCCAAGTTGAGAACACAAGGGACCTTCACTTTTAAAAGCCATGAAAAAGTCATATTAGCAATCAGTCTTCATCTTGAATGCGATCCCATCACAGCTGTTTCGTGGTCCCTTTTGTTACGTATCCAGTCTTTTACTGCCTCCGAAATCCCAAAGTCAAGCCGCAACTTGCACAGTTTGGAGTCTACAGTTAGCAAGTCCTGTGGGTCGAAGTCTAGTTGAATCAGTTCTCAGAAGCGTCTAATGTCTATAGCCAATCTACAGCAGACCCAACAGACAGCATTAATTGACTTTTATTGTCCAATTGGAGAACGATTGATCAAGCAATACAGAACTGTTTGACAGAGATCATTAAAGGTTTTTACTGCTGCGAGTGTGTAATCAACTTTAGCTCTTTTATGTCAGTGTACTTGGCTACTTCACTAGAATTTTAAAACCTGGAGACAGAGAGGGATCAGGGGTCTTCATATTTTTTCCTATATATATGAGAGAGTCTGCACAAGGTATTTTTTTTCCCCGACGGTTGAGAAACCCCATAAGAAGATCACTTTTGGGAGCATCACCTTACTGAGTTACCTCTTCGAATTTAGATTTTTACTGCCCAGGGTGTTCTGGTCATTAACGGTACATTTTGTGAGTGAGTGGATTTTTCAAGGTTGGCACGAGGAGCGATTTAGGAAATTAAATTGATCCGTATAGAGTTGACCCACCGGCCAGATCTCTCATTGAGCAGTAGCACTTCTATTTTACAACATGGATACAACCATGGTGTTGAGTCCGTCAGTGTTCACATCAATACGAAAAAATCTACAGGAAACATTTGATCATGCTGAGAAACTAGCTGAAGAAGGAAAGCCTCCGTGTACGCCACCGAGGCAAATTTTGCAGTATCTTGTGAGGTAAAGTCATTTTAATTCATCGTAATCATCATTCATCTTCGGCCTACCCTCATCTCACTTCTTGTCATCTCCGTCCGCCACAGTAGCCTGTCAACGAGCTACACCTAAAGTAGGGCTCATTTCGAGAGCACTGAGGCATGATTGTGTAATAGTACTCTCCAAGTTCATAGCATTTTTTATTCACCAGAACGATGACATTAGGAAATGACTATCGTCATAGTAGTAGTCTCAATTCTCACTCACGGCTCCACACAAACTATAGTGTCACGAACATGAATGCACCCAAAAGTGCAGTACAAACACTGTACCAATGCAATAATAACCCTGTCATGTCCACAGATGACCAAGTGTGGTTCCCTCCTTTGGGTTTATTTCCACACAGACACTATTTACTCAGAGAGTGTAGGAAATGTTCTTGAGGTATTTACTTTTGAATGGTGGTTCCGGATGGGAATTTGAGTTGATCTGAAAAATAATCTGGTTAGGGGGAGATACATAGTGTTGGAAATACCTCCGAAGGGAAGGTTCCATAGGAGAGAGACATAGACATAGGAAACGTGTCCCATGCATGGGCATGCTGATGTTCATGTGGAAAAACATTTGACGGTCGTTCCGTTGTTACCCAGACAACGAGTTTCTCTATTGACGCAGTAGCTTTGTACACAACTAGCTCGTCTTGGCACTACATGTATGTAGTGTGGGGCTCTTCCTTTCTCTCTCTCTCCACGGTTCTCGGCTCATCCCATAAAGTGGGTTTTATCTGTGGCGTAAGACAGTTTTGGTAGGACATTTTCCCTGAAGGACACTAGTTATAAGAATCTGTGGCAAAAATTTGAATTCGTTCTAAAACCTTGTATCATGTGTCTCATTAGGAAGCGAACATGTTCAACGCTGGGACCCATATGGGGACTCCAGTATGGCTCTATGTGAGACTCAGTTTGTGAGCCAGTTGTTTTTGAAAAAGTAGATATATTTAAGTACTTTTGTTCTTGTGTACGTCCGGTAAACACAAGTTGTTTGTGGTTGTGGAGTGGAGTATAAATTTAAATATTCTATTCTCACTCTCGGCTTTTCATGTGGCACAGCGTGCATATCTTTCACGTTGGATTACATTGGAACGGTGCAACTATAGATACAGATACCTGTACGGAGACCTCATCACGGACTATCTATATATATACATAAGTATATATATATATATATACATAAGTATTATATATACCTCCTTAAATTTGGAGTAGAGGCAGTTGATGCGCCCACTTTCATAAAACTACATAAGCGATATCTACCTCTCTCTCTCTCCCCAGTCTTCCCGACGGACTCTACCTTAGAAATTCACACGACGAAAATAATACCAAAAGTACTAAGCTGGTGTGTAAGTTGGGGAAGGACTTGACCCATTGTCGTTGAGGTTAGTCCCACTCCGCATTTCCTATGAAGAGTACAGATGTGTGCGGCAATTTATTGAGATTTATAGCTCCAAAGATAATAATATTCTCTGCTTCATTCCTACTACTACTACTTGGCTGGGATACAAATATACCAACTCAGTCGTGCCTAGTACAGTAGTGCCCTGCCATTACACAAGGAGTAGTTAGATGATAGTAGATGTTTGCTCTCCACCTATGTATATCTATAGATATGCTCCAATTCAAGGGAATTTTAAGAAAGTGGGGGAAGGATAGGAGAGAAGTGTTACAGGGAAATTTGAGGATATTTGCAGTATTGTTAGAATGCCAAAAATAATGGGGTCTATGGCTGGACATTTCTGCAATCATATCCCTTCGTTCCTCCTAAAGCTGGGGCATCTTTGAAAATGGAAATATATAGATGCTCAATGGGGACCCATTTCTACCCCGCTTCTTCCTCTTTCAGTCCTATACACACGTCATGCATGGGTACAGTGGGCTCCAATTCTCGGAAAAGTACAAGTTATGTAAATGCACATAGGAATGTACTCCTATGCGTCCCAGAGCCCAAGCTCGAGAGCCAGCACTGGAATATTTTTAAGTTTAATTCCTGACGCAAATGCAAAGAGGTCTGTAGGTATTTTTTTTTAAGTTTTGCGAATCATGAGGGCGATGATACAGAACCCGAAGGTCATACTCATTATTATAGTAGGCATAGGTAAGTTCCTATAAAATCCAATATGTGTTTGTGTGTGTTTTTGTGTGTGTATGTGTGTGTGTGTGTGTGTGTGTCTGGGCATACTGAAACCTATGAACATTCAGGGGAGGGAGCTCACAATTAGCTATCTAACGCGGTTATTGCCATGCATCTATTATTTCCCTGCTATACCCTCCTCACGCAAGTACTGTGGTAGTCCTCAGTGAATTTGTTATTCCGATTGCTCGCAGAACACTCGCATATTACACCTTTTCTCTTTTTTTTTCTTGCCCGGAGCATGAAGTGCTTGTGCTTGTGCATATCATTTAAACTAAGGTACTAACTGATTGGAAGCAAAATAAGCTACTGGTCTCTTACACCCCTTGGATTTTGTGGGGGTATTGTGGCCATAGAAGGTAAAATTGGTTCTGGGTTCATTGTTATTCCAAATCTGGATGGGGTATACGTGCAAATGCTTCAAACACTTATATCTTAATGGGAATATCCTATGCATTCGTATCTCCTGCCTGCATGATGAGCAATTTAACAGTCACAATTCTCTAGGAAATAGCCTATTGATTTACAAATTGAGAAAAAAAAAGACAACTGGAACTAGAAAAAAAAATACATTGAAATTTGATGCTTCTTATGGTAACCTTATAATTTTGAATGGTTGTACTATTTGACTGGGATGTTGGGCTGAAGGTAGGGTGGGGACGGTTACTTCTGGAATGGAATGGGAATAAGAGTCTCATTTTTGCAAAAATTAACTGTTTTTGTTTGAGCAAGGTTCCCCTATTATACCTTGATGCCTTGCTCTTTACAAAAATGTAGAATTGAATTATAAGTGAGAATGTAGGACAGTAGAGCTGAATTTTCTTTTTCTGGATTTATGTATTCATGGAAAATTGGAATTAACTTGTTGGAATTTTTTTTTCGGAGAACCTCACTACTACTCCATCCATTACTATGGAGTATATCTGTATAAGTGGGGTAGAAAGTAGGCAGAAGTTTTTCTGTCCATTTTCCTTTTGCTCTGACTGCAGACTACTCGAATGCTGCTCTCTCTCTCTCTCTCTCTCTCTCTCACTCACTTACTCTGTCTATGTAAGATGCACTAATGACTACCTGACTTCAGAGGGTCCGTAGTGCTGGGTTTTTGTGTGTATATCTAGTAGTAGAGACAAACGATGTGGTGGTGGTGATGGTGGGCATGATGATAATATTGAGAACAAGGCGAGAAAAGCAAGCAATGAAAGCGTCAGAGGGTATACATAATTCATTTTATGATGATTGCTCTAGAACTGAATAGCAGTGGTAGTAGTGTTGGTAAAGATGGTGATAAAGTAACCAGACAAAGTTTTCTCTGTTGGCACGGTCTCTTATCGCGGCTCACAAAGCTTTACAGAGAAAAGATACATTGTCCTCGGCCGAAAAGTTGTGTTACATGATAGGGTTCGTGCCAACAATTTCCGTCTAATTTATAAACAATGATTTCCACAGTAGCCGGGATCATGATGTTCGCCGTTCGAGTTTCAGTCAAGCGAATAACAGAGCCGGCTAAAAATGCTCTCAAAATTACCAGGTAACTGTAAAATAATGGCTTTCATGCATTCTCTTACTTTTTCTCTAATTTATTTCCCCACAAATAACTCACATCCCGATGTATCTATGCCTGTTCCATGTCTTTTTGTATATGTGTAAAAAAAATGTATCGGATCTAAAGCTCACCCCCTCCCCCTCCCATTAACATACATAGGAAATTAAATGCTCAAGTAAAAACCGGACACTTGTACAAATAATTACATGTAGACACACATGTGAAAGGGCAGAGGCACGTATGCATGATCCACGCAATCTAAATTTCTTATCCTAGTCCATATACTACATAGTATTAGTCCTTCACGGGGAATTAGCTCCTCATAAAAACACCACCTGTTAAGGAGCAAAAATGGCAAAATTAAGGAACTTTTCCATAGCCCAGGGCCCACTCTCTCAGGGAAGAATATTATTATGGGGAGTAGGAAATCCAAGGAGTTACCACTGGATTTGGAGGAACGGACTCCCGATCCCCGGACGTTTCATTTAAATTTCTGTGAATGTGAATGTGAATGTACGATACAATATGTTATAGTACAGTTGTTACCACTTCCGTTCTTTGTACCTCTTAACTGTTACATTACCCAGGACTTTTAAATTAGCCGAGAGTTAAAGTAGTCCCCTATCTTGTTTCTGCTATTGAAAACTTGTAATGTAAAACTTATGACCACACTCAGTGCTTCTGGCTCACTGGAATGACTCGAGATTACGGGAATAGGGATGATTATGGGACTGGGAGGTAAAATCAGGGACAAGATCTCTCTGGCAGAAGTAATAAAATATTTTCTAGTTTTGGGGACTAAATGGGAAAAAATCATTAGCCGGGTGTGTATTGTACCGTTCACATAATCTCCCCCCTCCATACAAACACACAACTTACTGACATGTCCTGACGCTGATTCATGGAAATGTCGTTAGCCATTATTAATATTCATTTTTAGTGATAAAATCGTCGGAGGTCTAGGTGGATATGTAGTATGATGAGGGAGGAATGGACGGAATTTTTGGGTTATATTATACAGAACGAGTCGGATGGTAGGTAATGTCATATCATACAATTTTTAAGCCAAGTTACCAGTTGATTTCCCCTGGGGTTTCACCTACTATTGACATATTCCGGTGGTGTTTCCTCAAGCGGAAAGTTACTTTAGCGGTGGAGATGTCTCTCTCTCTCTCTCTCTCTCTCTCTCTCTCTCTCTCTCTCTCTCTCTCTCTCTCACTCTCTGTGTATGCTAAATTTTAGATATATTAGATAGAGGAAAATATGTCTCACTCCGATTTTCATGTATGTATCAATTTCAGTCTAAGGATTTACATTATTTGTGTGTACAACAGTAGCCCCAGTGTAGAGAAGAGCCCTACTGTGTAACAAGCCTCATTGGGACAAAGAATGTAATATTATTTAGGGATATAATTCATTCTTGCATAAGTACAAATCGGCTACTGAGGCCAGGTCTGGCAAATAAAAATGATAATAATAATAATTCTTTCAGAAATCTGCGGTGAGTTTCGGGGAGGGAAGTTTGTACAGAGACCGTGTGCATGTATACATTGGACCATGTTAGAAAACACCACAAAAGATTATGCATCAAGTATTTAGAATGTTGACTCCCGGTTCATGCAAATCGGATGACAATAGCGACTACCAAGTCTTATCAAAGTTGCTATCATTGAGCAGCTTTTCTTTGTGAAATAGTCCGTTAGAATGCATTAAATGTACATCCCATACATGCGCTTCAGTTTCCATGGAGTAGGTTTTCTGTAGAATTTATAGTAAACAGCCAGTCTGGCCTGCTTTTGAGAGTCCTATCAAATCTTTGTGCATATGGGTCGTAGTCAACCTTTTCATACACCTTAAAGTTTTCCAAGAGAGATGACACAAACATAGAATCATGTCTTTCAAGTTGTTTCACACATATACACACACACACACACAAACACACACTAACATCGTCCTTATTCATTGCATCCTTACTAAATTATCCGTTTAGGAGCAGAAGGGGGGAGGGGAAACTTGAAGAACAACTTTTCCGTAAGTGTCTACAGTCATATGGGATATATAGTAGAGTCACCATGTTTAACAAAGCATTTATTTCGCACACACACAAATGACTGATGGTTTTAGTTGGCTCTTTGAGAGCATAAATTTGTTCGGATCATGTAAGGAAAAATTGAGAAGGCTGACAATGGTATTGTATCGGATATCATAATCACCCTGTCACGATGCATAAAACGTGTAAAGACTGGGGTTCTGAAGACGTTAACTGAAAGTCGTTGCACTTTGCCTGTCAAAAGTCATGTCAGAATGCTACCAAAGTTGTAGTAACTCAAACTTTGCAATCCAATCATGACCACAAATTATAATCCATGCCTCCACTTGACTATTTGTGGGGATTACTGTACCTTAGCTGAGAACTCTCATATTGAGATGTGTGGTAGGTCTCCTCGTACTTGGGCCTTTACTGTAACTATCCCCTTAAAAACTGAAGCAGTTGGAAGCGCTTGTCATGTCTTTGCTAAACTGGCCGTGATTTATTGTTTCAGATCAGCGGAGTCTGACTTACTCGTCCAACCGCCCCGTTCCTTTTGATAGGACTCAATACCATATTATATTATGTTTATTTGAGTAGACTCTCTCTCTCTTCCCATAGATATAGGATCCTCCTTGGCTGCAGTCCGCGGACTGAGTGACCTCAGCCTGAGCAGGCAGGGTAGTCAGAGAAGTAGCATTAAATCAATGTCTATTAGAGCAGTGATTATGAAAGGTTTTGTAAAACAGAGCTGACAAGGGAGCCTGTGAGGAGTTTTTGTAATGCGAAGTTATAATATTCTGCATTCCTTATGTTTACTTTACTCGAGCATTTTTATCCCCCCAATAAATACTCCTCCACAAGACGTTCTGTTAAGAGTCAATCGCCTTTGAAATTACTCTCTCCCTCTCTCTCTCCCTCTCTCTCTCTCTCTCTCTCTCTCTCTCTCTCTCCTCAAGCTGGTAGCGTTAAGGACGAGCCCCGAAGGTCATTATTTATAACTTGAGTCAAACTGGATTCTCACGTTGAGAACTGTCGGCAACACACACACTGTTACATCTGATATGTTCTGTAACTCAATCCCAAGCCTGAGTCTAAGTGCGTCTACGGATACGTTGCAAGAATTACGTTATAATTACTTACTACTCCTTGCAATACGTGCCGTTTCACCAGTTCTGCACTTTGAGAGTGAGGAGCTCTATAGAGTATTTTATAGAATCTATTTAATTCCAGCCAAGTCTCCAAGTTATATTTTTCCGATTAGTGCAACCACGTACCTGGATTGGAATTTAGTAATTTGTGATTTCTGGCCTATCATTTAATAGGATTTGATACGCTTCCAAAAATAAAAAAAACACTTGTGACTCCTTGGGGAAAACGTACGTACGAAAAGACGGGGGTTGGAGTTGGTGGGCTTTAATTTATTTCAAGACTGATTTCATATGTGTAAATCTCTGGTTTCAAATGATATTCAGTTTGAGGATTTTATCCTACTTGAAGGTTAATTCAGCATGAATCCGAGGTCAACATTCCATCAAATTCGTGTAAAATATTATTTTTTTTCGTGCTTATGGTAACGCACCAGTGGAGTCTGAATTGCAGTCATACTCAGATGGGAATCATATGTCTGAAGAGAGGCTTCCCCGGCTGAGACCAAGGGAAAAGTCTGGTTATGTAGTGGAAGTTGGACCAGAGTTGGACATGAGGCCGAGTCGACACGAATTCCTGTAAATAGTTCCAAACCTGGGGTGTACAGTATAGTGTAACATATTTCCAGACGTATTGAAAGATTCGCTGGTATCGATTTGTATGAAAAAAGATGTCCTTCATGAAAAGAGGATGTGTATGAAAGGTACTGAAAGGAACTTATACTTCATAGGAATACAAAAAAAAACTACATGAGCAGTATGTGTTTGTGTGTGTGTGGGAGTTGAGAGTGAAAATTGCAGGGAGCATTGATAGCTGAAGATGTTAGGTTAGCTGAAGAGAATAGAATGTATCTCTTCTTTGCACATAAAAGGACACACAAATTCACATGGAACCTAAGTGCTAGGAGTTGAATGTCTTGGAATGGTATACTTGAAAAATACTTGGGTGCGTGTACACGAGTATTTTAATGTTTGTGGGTGAAAGTGCAACTATTTCGTGTATTGTGCTATCATAGACACTCTCATATCTGCCAGCTATCACACCTATGTATAGGGAGGCCTAGTTGTAAATGAAAAGGAGATATGGGGGAGAGAATAAAAGGAAAGTACAAAGCTGCATTCAACTATGTATTGGTGAGAGTAGTAAGTAACAAAATACATGACAGTAGTGTCACTGTTGGGAAAGTCAAAAAAAAAATTATTACGGGGGTACATACATACATACATACGTCGTGAGGCACTCACTCCCCTCATATTTTCAATGACTTCATTATCATTTCAGGATGGGGAGTTTCACATCTGCACCAGCCGTACGGGAAGACTGTCAAGATGTAGATTTTGAGGTGGGATCTTCCACCACCCGGGATTCTCTCCTCAACCGATGTCTATCAGAGTTACCATCGTCAGCACCTCTTTTTACCCGTAACTTTGTCACCTTTAACACAAATTATTCGTCAGCTTCGGAGGAACCAGAGGAGTTACAGTCTTGGGGATTGAAGCGCGTTCCTTTTATCTCACAAGGTAGAGAACATTTTATTGCCAACACTTTCCCCCCCCCCCAAAACCATACAAAGTCTCACTTTCTCTCTTGTTTGTAATATAACCTTTGTGAAACAACATGGTTCTCTGCAGAGTCACTACAGAACCACATTGTCGAGGGTAGAATTAGATACTTGTAAGTTACAGGCCTTGGCTCCGAGGCTTCTCTCCGCTTAAATGCTGAAGTGATTGCACTCGACATAACTCAGTGTAAACTCTTCCACTGATTAATTCACGTCCCATTCATACAAACCTACTCACATAACTCCTCCCCTAAGACTTTCCAAACCAGAGGTCTACAGAAAGTGTAACATCAAACCATTATAACCCAAATATTCATATATCCTCTTTCAACGGCCTGTTTTTTTTGTCAGTTTATTTCTCTCCATTCCGAAAAATCTCTCTCTCTCTCTCTCCCTCTAGCCCCGCACTCCAGACTTTCGAATACGTATTGTTAAAATCTCAGGAGCAAATGGAGTCAAAATATTCCTACAGATTGTATAAACAATTTATATAAACACAGCTCAGGGTTCTGAGGAGGCCTGTCAAAGTAAGTAGAACGCGGCGAGAGTGAGTATCTAAAGGAAAATGAAAATTGGTCGTTGAAAGAGAAGGGCTGGAACTCATGGAGGAAAACAAGGGGGAAAAAGGGAAAGATTTCTCTGTACATTATTAAAGATTAAAAAACATACTTTCTAAGGGAGGAAGTGATACTGTGAAAACCAGAATGGGATTTTATGAGAAGGAACTTTTTTTCCCAAGTAGTTTTTTTTTCACCTACTTCCGATTACACCGACCGTTCAAAACATGCATTAAAGTAAATAGTACCCCGAAGTACTCTGGTCGGCATGGAAGGAAGAAAGCTTTTTGTGTGCTTAACGGGTATTTAGAAAATATTTTGTAAGTAAAAAGATGTTACGACACTGGTAAATAAATACACACAATGACTAGCTCCCATTCCCCCATCCTATAATTATATAGTTTCTATAAATACGGGAGAGAGATGAGGATTTTAACAATAACTTTCCCAAGTACAACAAGAGTCAGCCCATGATGAGTTATGAAGGGCTCTTATCCCCCCTGTCTTTACAGTGAAGCGTCATTAAGCGTATATGATACTCACAATTCCAGTACTTGAGCTTGTTAAAATCCTACACTCATTTGCGTTCTCAACAGCGCTGGATCCCGGGCACTTGGAAACTCGGGATCCTTCCAAGGAAGGCAAGGTAGAGTAAGTATATCGTAACGACGGAAACCAAAGCGTGGGTAGAACTTGAAACTCGGTGTTGTAGAACAAACCAACTGTCACGTCTAATACAATAATGTGACGCAGAAAGTTACTCTCCAGAATAACAGAGAGAGAGAGAGAGACTGGAGGGTAACCCTGGACTAAGAATAGCATCAAAAATTAACTTTTCTAGGGTGAGGACTCAAAGGGCATTAGCATTGGAGATAGAGCTCTAAAATGATCAATTTTGAATGCATCATTTATTTTTGTGGCTTAATTTTTCCAGGTTGCAGTTCGGCCAATACTCATGCTCAAGACGGGGGTCGATTCCGTGTCTTAACATGGAATATTCTTGCCCAAGGTATGCTAAATCTATCTTGTCTTTTATTTCTACTCCCTTCATAAAATACATTCCAACGAAAATGCATATAGTCTTTCCAAAGTACAGCCATACACATGAATGGCAATTCACTCAAGAGGCATGAGCCTTGAAAGGGGAGATGTTATAAATCTATGTATTAAAAATCCGCCCGTGCCATTTTATGGCGTAACTTATATTCGGGGTAAGTCTTCTGGAAAGATGAAATTCTTGTTTCTGAATCAATGCATACTTATGAGAAATGTTAGATTGTCTGAGTGCTGAGTTCCAGAAGGACATCCATAACTGGATTACATAACATGTAATAATTATTATGTATAGATAATAATTTTATATAATACTTGTAGCATTGGCCGTGTCACATGACAACTTTGTGGGTCTCCCAGAAGGGACTTTGGACTGGGCAGCTCGACGTCTTCGGATCCTTCACGAGATTCTCATTTATGACCCGGACGTTATATGCCTTCAAGTAAGTGAATTTCCATGCAATTCTTCCTTAGGAGATGGAGAGAGAGAGAGCGTCTTATCATCCCAGGATTTCTATAGAAATAATATTATTAAAGATTTTGCTCCGTACATAGTTTTTCACTTGAGTGAAATTGTCTAATCCGTTTTCTGGCGTGTGCAGTGTGCTTGTATTTGAAGATGCCAGTGCAGGCTTACTTTGGTTTATGTAAGGGCTTTTTCTCTATGGAACGAAGGTTTTTCTGAATAGATACTACACACACTACAGTTGAGCTGTTAGTTTGCCAAGGGATGTGTTGAATACCTAGAGGATGGAATAGCTCTCTCTCTCTCACACACACACAATGGAATAATAATTTTTTTTCCTTACATTTTTTTTTGTCCTGGGACTTACGTCTAACTGAAAAAATATATATTTGCTGCAATAGGAAGTGGATCATTTCAATTTCCTCAACTCAACTCTAAGCTCATTGGGTTACCGTGGAGTATTCTGTTCAAAACCTGACTCTCCCTGCATATATTTGGCAAATAACAATGGTCCAGACGGTTGCGCTCTCTTCTACCGTCGTGACAAATTCGATTTGATCTCTGCCTCAAGTCGCGTTCTAGAGATTTGGAGAGTACAGTCTAATCAGGTATGTCAACTTACCACAATTATTATCAACCAGCCCTCATTTTTGAACTCATTGACCCTAATTTTTTAGTGGATGAGAATCGTGTGGGTTCCTTCCTTCCCCCCAGACACTTTATACAAATATTTTAACTCCATCATCTTATTTGTTCTCCTTCTTACTCCACGAGTGTCTTATACATTCTCAAAACCCCTTTATCCAAGAATTTATCTGGGCCCTACAATACCACTGGAGTAATTATCTCCAAAGTCATCAGATTCTATTCAGGCTATAGAGGGGATTCAACAGTAGTAATTGCGGTTTTGTAGTAGAGGAGATAGGAGACATTTGGAATATTTGCATACTTTGTCCGCCCTCTTAATATTGAAGGTAATACACAAGGGCCGGGCGTTGTTATAGTGTCGTTCCTGGATTTCTTGTTCTGTCGTTATCATTCCGTTTACCTCATGAAATCAAGGGAATTGAAAGCCTCTGAAGGGAAGTCCGGGGTGGGTTTCTCAAGGAGTTCATTTACTATTGTGAGGGAAATTGTGGATACATTTAATAGGATCCAATTTACTCCTTAGGTATGTATCTTTGCTAATCTTCGACTTCGGGACACGGGACAACAAGTTTGCGTCGCGACAACTCACCTAAAAGCTCGTCAAGGGGCTCTGCTCACCACAATGAGGAACGAACAGGGCAAGGATGTCTCAAACTACCTAATTTCTTGCGGTTCTCTCGCCAAACCACTCATCCTATGTGGGGATTTCAATGCCGTCTCCACAGAGCCTGTTATCTCGACAGTGAAGAGCAGGTAACAGTCTCCTCTCATCTGATATTAATTAGATTCATAAAATATCATCTCTTCCGGAGCTGACCGTGGGGCTACAATCCGACTCGCTTACTTTAAGCAGATTAGTACAACCCCAGGATGACTCAATGCGGACATGACTCTAACGAGAGACGGTTATTCGGAATCAAATTGTAAATATTCCATGAAATGCCTCTCTCATTTCCCTTCCCCAACTACAGTATAGCTCAGGAGTTAGCCCGAGATATTAATTCGCAGACAATAAGTGGCCCTGATGACATCATATATGAGGGGAAGTTGTACACTCCCTGACTCCGCTCGTTCCCCCACTCAATGAGAAACTTCTCAATGTATGAAAACTTTTCTAATTTAGGTTAGGGGTAAAAAGCGTCTATGGGAAGCTGTACAACGGAGAGGAGCCACCTTACACCACCTGGAAAGTTCGAGCGGACGGAGAGTACCGACATACCATTGACTACATTTTTTATAACAAGTGAGTCAAATTCATACCCTCCATGACATACTAGCCTTAATACTTTAAGCGTCCCTTTTGTCTCCAAAGTAGTTTATAACTTTTTAAAGTTTAAAACAATCTTACATTCATCACCACTCACCACGACTCTCCACCCCGCTCAACCTACTTGAGATGACTTCATTTACTTTAAATAAGCTTGAGCTTAAATTAAACACACCAAGCCTACACCTTTATTGACAGAGTGTGAAGTTCCAAATTATGTGTATGAGCAATTAGGAGTTTGAGGTTATTCCTCATTCCTAGAGGGTCGAGGATATTAGTTTAATTTTGGGAGATGGTGGAGGATGGAGGGGGGGGGGGTGATAGTGAGGGGGAGGGAGGAGTGGTGCTGATTCATATGCTGACATTATTTTAATGTAATGGTTTTTTTTTCCTGTAGGTTTTGTGATGTGGAGTCCCTATTACGGATACCCACGGAAGAGCAAATAGGTCCAAGTCGTCTACCCAATCTCAGCTATGCCTCCGACCATATTGCTATAGCATGCGATATTCGACTCAAGTAGAGAGAAAGCCCTGGAGACTTTCTTCGGTTTCCAATATCATAGGTCCTGCATGCTAATAATATTGTGGAAGAGCCCCGACTCGCTGCCAGATTTTACTATTCTATTCCTTCCTTAGGAATGATTACCTAACCGATTATCCTCTAACAAGTGCATGCATGTATAATGAATAGGTGTATTTTCATTTCCTTCCAATCTCTCTCTCTCTCTCTCTCTCTGTCTCAGTCTAAAGAGTGCAGGTGTAACATGAAACCACTTACGTAGCTCGTAAGAGCCCCACACCGTCTGTCGTGCTCTTCACCTTCCTTTCTCTCAACGGTGTTTTCTCTCTGTATGGAGGGGGAAAAAACATCCAAATAGTCGGGGTGGGTTGGGTTGAGAGCGACGGAACGAGAGAGAACTATCACGTATACTTAGGTTCCATGAGACTTCCCTGCACTTTCGTTCATCAAATGTATGTCAAGCATCTCATGAGGGAACTCTTGAGATGTTTTCCTTTTTATTTAGACCCATTATTTTATGACTCGATTTTACATTAGAAAATAATTTTCTTTCCTACCCAATGCATGTCAAGACACGACACTGCTGAACGACTCTCACTCTGTAGTGTCTATAGTCAGGCTTTCATACACAGAGTCACATCAGACTCTTTAATTGTGAGCCAACGTAGTCACTCTCAAGTCTCCCTGAGAACTTGATGTTGGTAGTGGGGCTCTGTTCAACTAGTTTTAAAATTATAATTTACTCCTCTCAGTCTCCGCTCCTTTGTTAGAGTTCAATGATAAACTTAGTTCTGGAGACTGACAACAATACTAATAATGATTACTGCTGAGAAGTTTGTGCAAGCACTTATATAATAATTATATGAATGTAATAATTTTACAAAACTATTTATATACACTGTGATATGACTGAAATTTTGAAGTTCAAGTTTTCATCATCCGAGGCTTTCCTGTATATAGTTTTTTTTTAGGTGGCTCTATATATATTTGTACATATAAGACCACACAGGGTAGGGGGTGGTCGTAGGAATTTTCCTACAGTCTCGTTATATATCCATGATCCTGATTTTGTTCCGTATGTGTAATAATTTTTAGAGCCACGTGTATCTATACATACTAATATAATTGTAGGAGAAGATATGTGTCTGTAGACTTGTAGCTCGGGTTAAATCCCGAGTTTTTCATAGCATCTTGATAACTAAAGTAAGGGTATGCAATGTTTGCCAAAGATAGCAGGGAGAGAGTGCTCTTACGTTGATATAATTATATTAAGAGCATCATCGCACGAGGACAGATATAAAAATTTCAGTGTCTACTACAGAATAGTAGCTTCTATGGAACAGTGTATTTGTTTGTCCAATGAGTGGTTTTTAAAAAAATATGAAAAAATAACCAGTACTAGCCCTTCAAAAAGGAATTGTGTTTGAGACGTTGAAGGCCTCATTAATAATTTTACAGAGCGTAGATTTGTTTTGTCACACTTGTAGTAATAGACCGCACCGAAATCATTGTATTAACTGTAAGGATTCCAAGATATACAAATATTTTTAAATGTAGGATGTGTGTTAGTTACAGAAGATACCGTGAGAATTAGTTGAGAATTCCCCGAGACCTTTTAGTAATTTCAATAGAAACATATTATGTGTGCTTTTTATAAAACTGAGCAATGAGTAAAGAAAAATAAAATTTGATTTTGAACTATAACAATCACGGTGGAATTATTACTTTGTCTGCATTCTGAGTAAGTCTATAACTTTTACTTGCTGTCGAAGGTAGAAGTAATTACTTAATTAATCTCTTCCTAGATTGTAGAAATAATAATTATTACTTTAATCTAATTTCATAATTAGTGAACATGAATGGGATGAATGACATAGAATAAGAATGAACTCCTCAGCTGTATTTTTTTACAAGCCAGAAAGCGGGCTTTATTTGGCCTCTGAATGGTACAGTTACGAATGATAACTTATGTGATATCAGTGCATTTAGGCGTATATTTTTTTTTTGATACTCAAATGGTAAGAATAATGTTAACTTAAAATTTGCTGAGTGTGTATAATTTAACTACTACAATTTTAATAAAACATGGTTAGTCTTCTAAACAATTAAATTCTAGCTAATAAATTGGTGGTGAAGCGTCGGAACATTTTCATTTGGTAATAAAGCAAAAGTTCACTTAGGCAGAACAGATAAAAGGACTAGCACCTCAATAAAGGCAACTCCTATATACGGTACATCAACTGCCAGTCAATCAATAATTAAGCAAAATTTGGCAAAAATATAGATGTAAGCATTCACTGTGGTGAGGTTGGTCACTACCGTCGTAGTACTCATCTGTGTACACATTTATGCAGCACTTCCCCCTTCTTGTGAAGCATCTCAAAACCTTAATCTCAAAATCTTACAAACATAATTAGTTGACCATATAAGGGCATGAAATTGTGAAACTTTGTGGAAGTGGAATTAATTTTACACAGCAGGAGGACACATTCATCTCAGTTCTACTAGATTGACAAATAAGTTTAATCAAGTTCAAGTACAGTTCTCTAGCTACTGACTCTTGAGTGTAGTCCTTTACTAATGACAATGCTTGTATATTGAAAGGAATAATAATTATTATTATTACAATTTAAAAAAAAAATAGTTGTTCTTATTGATACATCTCCATTGGATTTTGTGAAACAACTATTTACTGAAAATAAAGCTTCCCCACCAACACTACTACTTCCTCACACACAGTCACAATAATAGTAAGCCTGTCGATGGATACCGTGTGTGTTGCTGTGGACTACAAATAAATAGAAATTCGGTAAAACATTGCTTTTATTTGCAATTTGGACCAACTTTAGGTAAATTATAGGTAAATTAATCATTAATTATTATCGTTGCAGTAAATAATACATAAAGTATAGGAAATGCAAAATCTAATAAGTTCTTCACATTGCAATGCTATATAATTATATATATAATTATGTGTACACTTTTAAGTACGTCCAATAATTTCGATGAATGGTTGCAAAATTATAAGGATTAACAGTTCTTATCTGAATATATAGAAAATAGTTAATGTATACATGCAGACTTTTTTTTATATAATAGACGCGAATCAACTGGTTAGCAAGACTCAAGGCAGAATGATTTTTTTCCTTTTATTTGCTTCGGAATGCGAAATCCTGATGTTGTTGGTTCAAACTTGCTTTTCCTGGTCGATCACTGGAATATCAGAGAAAACAATGTTTATTTCCAATCCATTGACTGTGAACTGTAAACTATTTTTTGTCCCCCCTCCTCTCTCATCTTCAACGACAAAAGTCAAAGTGGTATTAGAAAATAGGGGGAAATCAAAGTCGGGCTTACCCTCTTTCGTTGGCAAAGGGTTTTTCTCCTGAGTCTGAGCATGCTTCAGTTTCTTCGGATCGAAAGTCTCGATCCCTTCCATCAGCTTCAACTGTCCTTTCTCCGACTCAATCACTATATAGCACACACACACACAGAGAGAAAATACATACAAATTAACTAGGCTCTCCCAAAATTATTTCCCAGTTTCAACTTCCCCAAAATCCTTCTACATGTATATACATAGTGCCGGAATCATTTAATCATTATGCAGTCTCTCGTCTTCCATCCTTCCCCTGCTGACTGCACAATTTATTTGTCATCATAACTTGAAGAGCTTCTTTTGTTACGTAACCGGTGAGCCAAAATTCCCCCATGAACAGGCACACAAAAGTATTCAACAAGTCGGCGGGGTTTGCATTTTTCTTACATTGCATAATAATTCTCTCACTATCACTGAGGCATAGTGCCCCGACCCTACTCAAAACACACATTCTCCTCCTAATTTAGCCTAAGAATGGAAATTCCAATCGATTCACAAATAGACAACTCCAATAAATACCTTCTTTGTCTGGAAGAACAATTTTCTCTTGAGTCTCCGTATGCTTCAGGTTATTCGGGTCGAAGCCTTCAACACCTTTCAGAATTGCTTGTTGCGTCTTCTCGGCAGCAACATCTGCAAATAATTATAAGCATGTGTTAATAAATACTTTATTTCACGCTCAATCCATTCCCTGTGAAAAAAAAAACAAACAAACATTCACTTCTCAATATATGTACTGTTGAACTGAGCTGAAGATCATCAGCTGAATCACATTAGATTTTATTTTAAAACTGCTCTTTCATAATCATTTGACTTCACTCAGCTTTGCTGATTTAATTTCCACAGACTCTCACACGTTTTTAAGGGCTTATTATCCTACATTCCCTTTGTTAGGGAGCATTTTGAAGCAGCTGGAATTGAAAATGTTGCGTAATAAGCCAGCTGGTCATATCACTGAATTATTTTTTTTCGTACATGTAAGGCTGTTTCTTTTTACAAGAGCGTAGACATAGATATAGCGAATATAGTGTTATCTGATAGGATTTGAAGCATGCAGTGTTGTGCTGTAGTATGATCACATTTGTATAGCATTGCTTAATATTTGCACATATAGAGAGAGTTATTTTATATGATCATATATAGAGTTGCTATATATGAAAAAAGACACATAGCATTGCTATATATGACCTTAGATACACAGGATTACTTTATATGTTCATGGATACACAACCCTGCTTTATATGATCATAGCTATACAAGCATTGCTTTAAATGATCACACATGGTGTTGTTTTACATGATCATATATAGTGTTGTTGGAAATTGGAAATGCTCACGCATAGCATTCGTGTAGATGGTAAATGGTAACACCGTACCATATAGCGCTCTTTTGTACGATCACATGGAACATTGTTTTGTGTGACCAAACAAAACCCAGCTAAGGCATTTATATTATCCCTAATAAGTCCAAGACAATCCTCCATTGAAATGACTCAAGTCCTCTTGGTGTTGTCGTCAATAGAGCGCTAATTCAGTGAAGTAAAACAAGCTCGCATGTCTTGTTTCACTTTACAGCTGACGACGACGACGACAACGACAAAGAGCCTCCATGTTTAAATTTAAACAACAAAGCCAGGGTAAATTTAGTGGATTGAATATAATGGCTCTTATTACACCCACACTGGATGCATTTACAAATAAATGTTCCGACGTGAGCAGATTCTTATCACCACACTAACAAGTCAACACGAAGGTATTTTTACCTCTGGTGAAGACCCCCCTAAAACAACGTAATTTCAACGGTTACTACTTCCAAGTTTGTACTTGAAAGTAGAGTCATGTTTACGTAATCATAAATTGAAACTTCAAGTCAAGTGTGTTAACTGTAGCGGGGAGAGGAAAAATAATTCTTACAAAAAAATCTTATCAAAACAGGTGCTCTGTGAAAATGCTGAATGCGTGCGATTAATAAAGTAAGCTAATTCATTCAATTACAGAGAACCAAATGAAGCTAATTACGATCCACGCAAGAAAGTCATTAACGTGTTGTTTATCTTCCAGTTGGAATACTCTCAGCAAATAAAGTGTGCATTGTACATAGAGAGAGAGAGAGAGAGAGAGAAAGAAAAAAAAATGGGCAAATACGAGACAAAATGAAAACAAAGCAAACCTTCGGCATTTGGAAGTACACCCTTTTCAGCTGTCGAAGTAGGTTTTAATCCTTGTTCCTTGTCAAATGTCTCCACGCCTTGAATTAGCTCGGTATGTTGTCGTTCTTGCTTCATATCTTTACGTAGAACGGTGCAAAAAAAAATAAATGCAAATAGAAAATAAAATAAATCGTGCAAACTATTCATTCTTCACAAGTCAAGTATCAATCTCAGGCTTGGCTACAGCCCATTGATTAAACACTTGGTTACATTTACACACAAAAAATCAAGGCATCAATGCTCACAGAAGCAAAGTAGGTAGCGGTTTTGGGCAAAAAAAAAAAAGTTGCAAATGAGGCTGAAAAAATTATACATGAGAATGACTTGAGTCGGAACAAAAATGCAGAACAGGAGCTTTTAAACTGATAGCTGTAATTTTGACATACAGATTGCGCCAATGTGCCAAAGACAAAAAAAAAATAGCATTTCAAACAAATAATCTAATATAAGCGTGCTGCTGTTCCTGACTCAAAAATAAATACTCCAAGTGTCTTTATGAGCATCTTCTTGTGGAGTAGATATTTACTATTAGTTAGCAAATGCAATTCAGCCCAGCTCCGACTGAGACGACACACATACATACATTTGATAATAATAGTAGTAAAAGGAGCCGCATAGCAAGTATTATGGCCAAATTGACTTGAAAAGCACTACAGTTATAAAAATAAAATTACCTAGGACAAATGGTCCTCCGTTATTATTGTAAGGGATCTATTATCACTACCATTATTACTCTATAGGCCGTGGACACTACGAAAAATTAAATCTATGCCTACAACATCCCCATCAAAATGACATCCTCAACAATTATAATTTAATAATTCAAAAACACGAAGACCCCCACAATCCTCAACTGTAGTCATACATGGCCGGATATATTAAACTGTACACACATCGATTAATTATATGGTATCCCTTACCCAAAAAGGCCAACAAGCCTATTTAGTGGAATAGAAAAAAGCCCCTCCACCATTACCAGAGACTAACCTGGGAATGCATTAAAAAAAAATTGACAACAACAATAACTGTACCTTCGGCTGTAGGAAGAATGATCTTCTCCTGAGTAGAGGCTTTCTTCATCAACTCAGGCTTAAATTGTTCAAGTTGAGACTTTAAGTCTGCATCAACTTTCGGCAAATTTTCCAAAGCAGGTGACCCGTTTTCTGCCATCGTATCTGAAAGCCATAAAAGTCGAGATGGTAATTAATGGCTGCTCCTTATAGAAGACGCTATCTCCTCTTGTATCTCTTCCCTAACAAGGAGCTTCTCTTTTCGTCTCTCTCTCTCTCTCTCTCTCTCTCTATCCCATGAAAATGTGAAAGTCCCATCCACAATCTGTGTCATTCCCTTAATATCTAATTTGTGTGTGGAAACTCATTATTTTCTTTTTGTGCACGATTCCTCCATGCACATCATCCCATCCAAAATACAATCACCGTCTTTGTCACCTCTTCATCAAGAGTACATCACGCCTGATTGGAAATTTCAATTCAGATTTCCCCGTACTGATACTCACACCTCCATTATTACCAATGTGACATGACTTATTGATGATAAAACAGATTTGAATTTACATTTGACCATATTCGAGATGCTCTATTGTTGGGTTAAAGGTTGGGGGGGGGGGAAATGCAATACTGCCTGCAACTCCTGGGTGACGGGCGATTATTTCATATCAGTCCATTTTTTTTTTTAAAAGGAATAACAATGTAAGAGATTGGAGTCCATCAGAGATCTGTCGATGACAGTCATTTTAAATCTGTGTTTAGCAGGCTCATGAGTGCTTACAAGGCTTGGAAAGTTTTTGTACTGAATTGAAATCTGCAATCTGTTTGATTAGTGATCGACTGGACAGGCCACAGTGAAAATCCCCTCGTACTCACGATCTCTCGTCTGCATGATAAAGAATGTGCAACGACGGCAATAACTAATGCTGTCATATTGTTCAACTTTCTGCCTCCATGGCATGATCGACTTTAACCTTTCAAGTGTGTGTGGTTAAAGTAGTAAACATGATAAAGTTGGTGAGAGCATTTGTTTGGAAAATAATGGTTCGCTAGAACAATTTCCCGACCAACGTCATATTTGTGTACTGACAACGGAGTAACTGTCAGGGTAAAAGGCTACATTCATTATCCTTCCCTGCCAGCCCAAACACGCAAAGTTTAACTGCCTTCTGACGGAAAGCGAATAATTCCTTTGTTGAGGTAAATCATGCTAACAATAAACAAATATGCAGGGTTCCCTCGTGGATTCATATGACTACTAATGCTACTTACTACTAGACCACTAAGATCTGTGTGTGCATATCCCTGCTGCTGTTGCTGCTGCTGCTACTACTTCTGTCTGGTCTGGTGTGGCACACCAGAACAAAAAAAAAAGTTTTTAAGAAACTTTTTTTTTGTATTATTATTCAGCGAAACTATACAAGATGTGCCTCGTACAACTTGTTTGTTACCTACAAAAACCCATGTTGAAGGCACACATTTTACACGAGATGGAAGTTCTTGGTAAATATTTCCAATGTTGCCGTAGTAATAGTAAAGGATGATGACCAAGGAGGATTAGGACGCCCGATTAAACTAAAGATGCGTAGGCGGACTACTACTATGAGGAGAGTAGACTGTGTTGAAACTTGTTCACATCAATCTGCAATATGTGGACTATGTACTCTCTCTCTATGGAGGAACAAGTCAGGAGAATGGTTCCACATTATGTCTACCTCAGAGTTCAGCTGCCTACTCCTCTTGAAGTCACTGCCAAGGTTAACAATGAAAATGCCGATCACCCGTACTGATTCTTGGTCTACCTCCTCTCATGCAATAAGTTTGTGAGACTACCCACTACAACTGACTTCAAAAGTGTTTTCTTCCCTAGTCTTAATAAAACTTGAGTCATAATATCATTAATGGAATGCATATAAATGTGTAAGTTTTTCATCTCACTGCAAGTACTAATAGAGCAGAGGAAAAATGTTCCCCCTTGCAGATCACTCTTTTTTAGTGCTCGAGAATAAATCTCTGTTTCATTAATGACTCTGGCCATATCTCTGGAAATCATGTATATTCCATGGAGGAACTTATGGCACTCACACTCCCCATCTCAGCCTGATGCCTGTAGGATAAAGAACCATGAGTGGGTAAAAACCGTTCATTAAATAACTAATTACATCTATGAGCACGAAAACAGCCCTACAGATCCACATTGTACATTGGGAGTCTTTAGTGCGAATAAAATTTATGCACAAGCACAAAGCTTGAGGGAACAGGAGCTAAAGAAAGAGTGAGACACTGAGAGAGAGAGAGAGAGAGAGAGAGCGACTGTTTAAAATAATATAATATTTAATAATCATCTCAGACTGCGGTAATCTCACAGTCACTTCCTCCATTATAACATTCAAGCACCGGGCAGCCTGATGCTATGTGTCTAAATGAAATAAAAAAAAGATCTCTTAGGGGTATGGATGAAATAATGTGTCTTGATTCATAATTATCTCTGTTTACGAACAGGAAATGGTTTTTGAGGCGAGAGAGATTTTAGCATAACGCCTTTTTAGTAGCATGTCAGAATCTGATATTTTGATGTATGGGGGTTCGATTTCATTAGCAAAGCGTGAAAGGTACTGTTCTGAGAGCAAGGGCATCATATCTACCGATTTCAAATCCTCTATCATTGCACTCCTAGTATCCTACACATTCTGCTACTGCCAATAATATAACTCCCCATCATGGTTCGTTTTTTTTCCCATGTCCCTGTTCTCACAAGGGAGGAATTCAAATTCGGCAGGGAAGTCTAGAGCTCTGCTCTATTCTCTTCACCCACACACGTTAGTCGTTTTTCACCTTAATTCAATGTACAGCATGAGGCTCATTTCCAATAACCACAAGGAATTACAAAATGGATTATTTTTCATCCCAAATTCCTCTTGGAAAACGAGGCTTGAAATGTCTTCACCATATGGTTCACGGTTCGAAACAAACCAACCCGTATGATTTAATTTGATTCAGAGACGTAATACGACACGACAGGAGCATTTACTCGCATGTAACATTCCATACATGACTGTTAGTAAGTAGTTGGGGAGGGAAAAGTAGAACGGATTTTTGCACAGGTGGCAGGTATTCTACGTATACATGTACACACCCGTATGCACCCATGGATATCATCTGTCTCTAAAATACAAGCTTCCCTTCCTCCATCAATACTCACAGCGATTTCGTACATACACCCAGACACATATCTACGAATATCTCAGATATCTACTGTTCCTTCATAATCTTTGACAACCGACAAGAGCGCCAATCCAATGGTCGGCTGTAATTCTTATGTACGAGTAACCTGACAAGAAAAAAAAATAAGCTCAACGATTGTGGCCATATATGAAGAAAAGTCCGCAACTCATTTCTACTTTTGGTCAGACACTGCACAGCCACTTCATTAAGGTAACCGACATACTTCGTCTACATGTGAGTATTTATTTTCCGCTGGCAGTTAAGCCTATCCAATTTGAAGTAATTATGTACAGGTATATGAGAGGCTCAGCTCCCTGGCTAATACTGCCGTTGAGAACCTTTTGTGATAAACATGAGCGGGCTTGCCACTTACCAGATCCTATCCTATATAAGTCTATGTGGGGTACACAAAACTGGATGACATACCAAATGGTAACCCTGAACTGCATGTGGTTACCGTGAATAAATTTCAAGTCATAAAAAGAAAAAAGTTACATAAAATACTGAAGCAGAGCGAGACTCTGTAGGAACCTTTAATTTGAAGGTATGGCGTTGGCTCTCTATCGGTAGGACCACATCGTTTCGCACATTGCATTTCCTTAAAATCCCCAAGTACTCTGATCTATCAAGATAGCTCCTAAAAATATGGTTTCACCATTTAGGTCTACCTCTACAGAAATGACATAGGAAATAATTGAATTCGTCTGTTGCACCTTTCACAGTCACTGAGCAACGATATTACAGATCCTGGTTAGTTACATGAATGGCAGTTGATCAAATACTTATTTACACTATCTACCAAACTCTGTCCATTTTGAGTACACTCCCATATGTATGTAGGTACACACATACAGATACAGTACACACACAAGGTGGAAATACCTACCCATGTGTAATTATACATACATACTTGGCTGGTATTGCTCCTATTCATAGACAAACAGAAGTGCATTCATACCATTCATCTCTGCCTTGAAATTCTTAATTCCAAGAAGCTCTCCACACAACAAGAGCCACAAACAAGAGCCCCAAGTTTGGAATTGGAGAGACTCAACACATGAAATGAAGGAATATTACATAATATATTCTCACTATGATTTCTAGTGTTTGACAGTGCACTGAACATAATCTCGACTAATTTAGATGAAGTAGCATTCCGTGCAGCATGATTGTTCCTTAATTAATTTGTGATACATTTATTTGGGATATTCGGTCATGACCATAAATCAAATCCTGGCATGTTTCCGAAGCTCCCAGTCCAATCTGAATAGGAGTTTCATATATAGAGGTGTATGATTTAGACATAATAGCTTTAATCCATGCATATTTAGCATCTGCAAAATGTACACACTCCCTCTCCTCCTCGTCCACAAAGTGAACACCTACTGGCCTTACCAAGTATTTCATTAATGGTCTCTCCTTCAGACGGAGCAGAATTATTTAATGTTTAAATTCTGGAGGAATCATTGAAATTACGCAGATAAATATCTATATTAGGTGAAATTAAAGGGTCTAGCTCGAGACACTAATACAGTTGTGTCCCATACAATAGCTCTTGAAGTAGTAAATAGGGCTCCTGACTCCACCACGGCTCACCATGGTTTTCCATACATATGTATATTTGGTGGTCAAAAGTTGCTCGAAGCATTTCTGCTTATTCATTTTATCTGGATGACATTGGAAAGGCGAGAGGCACTCTTCTATCCCCTATATATACATGACTCACTGGTTAAATTTCTAGCTCTCCCTCACACTCTATGTAGTCTAACTTGTCATGAGCCAATAAAAAGTTTTTACTCGTTATAGTTATGATTAATGCATCGCGGAGGAAAGACTAGTTCGATCGTTAATAACCGATGATATCATTTCCTCCTCTACCCTCCCTGGAAACAATGCCCACATTCTACTCCGCTGTGGTGCTTTTACGCTGTGCAAATTTTCTTCCCAATGCTTCCGCAGTCCTATTAAGTTCTGCAAATATTGTTCCTAATGTTTCCCTGACTTAATGAGTCTATATAATATCAAATGTATCGGCTGTGACAGAGTTTCAAATTAAGGTTCATCTGTCATTCTAAAAAAAAAAAACCAATCAACTCCCATGTTTTATATACCTATTGGTCTGTGAATGGGTAGTAACGGAGTGAGCAGTACCAGGGTTTCTCTCCTCCAAATGGAATTGGACCCCTTCTCCTAATATTCACGGAGACCTGATCCTGAATCCAAAATAGTAATTATGCACTTGGGCTCCACGTCAACCCTACTGTACAGCAGCCAACGATAAGAGAATTCAGGGACGGACCAAAATGCATTGATAATGCACACACACATCCCAATCCCTTTGTCAATTCTCTCTACAATAGAACAGAGTGAGGCTCTTTTTTTCCTCTCTCTCTCTCTCTCTCGCTCTCTCTCAAAGCTGCGACGTATTGAATTAAGGGTTATTTCTAAAAAAAAATCGGTCCTGTCAATGTTCCCACCATACATGAATTCGGAAGCTTTGCTCAACTTAACAGTTTGAGGAAAAACTAAATCCGAAATATCAGAGTACTTGTGTGGTAGGAGGGAAAAAATCAATAGGATATTTGTGCATTACAGTGGAGGAGCCAATTTTATTGAGTTAAATTTCTCAAAACGAGTTGAGAATTCTAAGAAGCTTGGAATCCCGCAAACTACACCATTCAACGAGAATGAGAGCTCTACATCCAATAGAAAAACATACACTACAGTCATGGATGCAACACCCATGAAAATTTAAGGCTGTCAGTTTTGAAATATACATTTATTATTCTGAGCCACTTCCTCCTCTCACGCTAGTTTAAGTAGAAGTGAGGTTGTCAAAAACCGTTTAGTACTGTTCCAACCAAATACCATAATAAGCCCCAACATCTAATTTTTATTCATGTGAAGAAGTAATATTCGTTGGACGGTAATGTTGACAGTATTATAATAGCAACAGTCTCATTGAGTGAGCTGGGGTCTCAAAAAAGGTACAGTACATATAGAGATTGCATGGGAGAGAAAAACTACAAGTGTACATTCCATTAAGACTCACTCAGGTTTAGTCATCACGCAAATACGCATTTTCCCGAGGTGTACAAAACAATCACTGACAATGAGTCTACCCTATATGTGTTGATTGCTATCTCAATGAGGAGAGAGGGACAACCATTGAGCAACTTTTCAGCTTCACCAAAGTTTCTGTCATATTCAGAGAGAGCGCAATACAGTATATGTATGCACTATTAGTTTGGTAAATAAATGCGCCGTTGAATTCGACAACTAAGCACTGACTGTCAATGTATAAAGCCTGCAGATGCACTGAGTGCATAGATCCAGAAAGAGGTTTTTTTCTCTCTCCCTCGTCTCTTCTCTCTCTCTCTCTCTCTCTCTCTCTCTCTCTCTCTCTCTCTCTCTCTCTCTCTTCTCTTGTCGAATGTTGAATAATATGTCCATGTTTACTTTATCAAGTTTAAAGAACGATGCCTGAATCGGTATAATAATAGTGCATGTTACCAACGACATGTAATGACGCTCGGGAAAAACTCTCCTCTCGTCAAAAAATGTACTCCGTATATAGAAGTCACTGCAGTCTTGGGGCTCATATCATGGGAAGAGCAGACTTTGTGACAAGATGCGTCAGGCCGAGTGAATTTCAACTATTTTTGTATTCGTCCCATGCACGAATCCCACAAGCAGATTACATGAACACATGCAGGGACGAGAGAATAATATATTTACAAAACCAGCCTCACTAATGGCACTTGTATCAAGTCAGTCAAGACGGAGAAAAATTAACGCTTGTGGATACACTCATTCCGATACCAACTAATGATTTCCATGTTTCTCCAGCAAGGAAATACCACTCACTCCCAACTACTATGTCTTAAGACCCTTTGCTAATGACATTCGTTGAAAACTTACCCCTTTCCTGCTCAGCTCCTACACACACTGATGGAATGGTGAAGTTTGAGATATTACAGCTGAGGAAGAGAGTCAAAGAGAGAGAGAGAGAGAGAGAGAGAGAGACAGAGAACGGGGGGAAAAATTATATTACTACAACTCTATGCGTACTTACTACTCTTGACAGGCAGTAATGCCTTGTATGGCACTTATGTCCAGACTCAAATCACGACCGTCACTTCTGAAAGTTGGGTAAAAACAGAAATACTACCACACTGCAACCAAGCTGAAGAAACAAAATTCTTGTAAATGTGAAAAATCCACGTCGACATAGACACTCACAGACACACAGACACACACACACACACACATATGATAGTAAATGAGAGGAAAGGGGGAGCCGGAGCCTGGAGAAGCAGCATCAAGTTTTACGTGAACATTTTCCCTCTCACTCTGCTGAACCTCCAAAAAGATTACGTAAGTATACGGAGGAAAAGTACGTAAAATTTAATACGCCATTGTGTGGGCCAGCCCTGAAATGCCTTTAGCATGTTTTTCGGCTTGTTTAGGGTGGGTCCGCATCCTCCGTTAGATGAGAGTGCAGCGAGTGAGAGAGAGAGAGAGAGAGAGAGAGGAGGGCTTCTTCCTCTATACAAGGCATTTCGGAAAGGACTTCTCTCCCCTTCGAACATGAAGTGAATACAGTTTTACTAAATTTATCCACTGAGTCCAAGTCTCTACATTCACGCATCCTATGTTTCAATTGATTTCCTTACATAAACACTGCCCTTGCAACTGGATATGAAATTCTTACTAAAATTCTACAACCGTCAACTTCCTACCACATATCACAATACCATGAGGCTGGAAGCGGATGAAGCTCAAATTATAGTACTTGGGTCTACTATAAATAAAATATCTATCTCACTGGAATCAAATACATGCATTTGGGAGAGTCAGGCCAAGAAACGTTGGAGTAATAAGAGTGGAAGTAATGTACACACACACACACACATACGAGGAGTTACTGCTACATGTTTGTGAAGGAACAAGAAGGAGCGCATGAAAAGGGTCTCCTCAAATCTGTCAGGGAGTCTTCATCCCGGTAAGCTACATATGTATGCCCTGCTCCTTGCGAGTACAGAGATGGGTGCGTGAGATTTTATTTAAGTGGAATTATGATGCATTTTTGGAGTGTAGCAAGAATAATTATGGAGTGTAACTATAGCACCTTGAGCCTTGAACTATCTAGGGCTGAGGGGTGACTTTGTCGCCCTTATGTAAATAGTATACGTGTAATAAATAAAAACTTGAATTTACCGTATTGCGTTTAGCTCTTAGTTTCCGATTAGGTACGACGAAACGAAGGGAAATATTCCTATTCGAAGGAAATGACGTTTGGAAAAAAAGAACACCGGTAGCTGAACAAGAAGTTGGAGAATGTGCAACGTTACGATAAGCTCTTCAAGCTTCTCTAAGTACAAAGTGAATGCAAACTTCCTGAGGAAACTCTTGAATGTGCGGACGTACGCGGAGTTTTAACTTTTGTTGAATTTATATTGCACTGTACAGTGAGGACAGTGGCTCTTTGCCTTCTCTTCTTGAATAAATAGGTAGCAAAACGAAGGAGTGTGGTGGTTACGAATTTGAGAAATACTACTATGCACTTGTTATGGAAAAAACAGGGAGTTGAGACGGTTCGCTCTCTTGTGACGTGATGGTATAAGTTACCTGCTAAAGCTGGGCTTGACTCACACACTGACAGTTGGAGCTCGACTGGGGAAATGAATGGTGAGACGGAGAACGGAAAGCAAATGCTCAGTACTTGTTACTTGTGTATAGTAGTAGTGTGGTAGTCGTCGAATAATCAACCACACGGACGTTTTTCTATCAACTTCACAGACCGTTTCACTGCCTGACCTCTGCACCCCTCCTCCATTTTGCAACCCCCGAAAAATTCTATCCATTACCAAGTCCTTCGAACAATGACCAGCCATGCGAGTCATTCTTTAATATGAATAAAAGTCCTAATCCCATCTTGTCATATGTGTATATGCCTTCATGAATTCCCCATATAAAAACTAACTACATACTACACTGTGTACAAAAATATACGCACGTTACCCAATCCAGTGCCCAGGAGTGTATGAGTAAGTCTACACTCAGTCGAATTTCCTATTTGTCACTCTCTGTCATATGATAGGGCACGCTCAAGTACTACTGTGTGCTTGATAGTCATATTCTTTCCTGTTAAAATGTTTATCTTCGGCAATTTTTTAATATACGTAGTTTTTTCCCCCTTTTATTGCCCTTACTAATAACAAATATACGGTCAGCCCATTGACTTGGGCATGGAGATAGGATACTGATATGTACGGACTTGGGAAATAAGTACTGAGGTTCTCTACTCGGTGCGATTGGACAGTTGTGGATGTAATGTGGGCCCAAGTCAATACAAATCATATGAGCATTTACATATTACATTGTGGCATTCCCCTCGCCTCATCATCAAAGCATAAACTCCTAGACCGTGGCCGGTGTCAATTAGCTGTATCCATATTTGCGTAATAAATGTTTTTTATTTATTTCAAGAGGGATGTATGTATGGAAGGAGAGAGAAATGATTGTAAAAATCTTGTCTCTTTGTTGGCTCCACGCAGGGAGTAAACTTTTGGTAAATTCCAAACAGCATCCTTCCTACAAATTCACAGTTGAATTACAGTTTCATGGCAGGGCATCACCAAGTATCTACATAGTTGGGAACGTACGCCTAGCTCGCTTTTGATGGGATTTTTCCAGCATTTAAGTGCATTTGGTCTGGGCAGACTTACTGTGGGATTATGCCGCCCCTGCATAAAGTAATTAAAGCTTGGGCAAGAAGGAAAATGCAAGTTGAACACAAATGAATGTTTGGCACGTTCTAAGATGAGTTTCACACATCCTCTCGGCTCATGGTGTGTTGGAGCCCCGGACATGTACCGAGAGTCATATGCCTTGAAAATATGCAAAGAGGCACTTTTTCAACTGGAAACTCGAGTCCTCATGGAAGTTCACGCATTTCTGATAATTAGCAGTAGGGCTCTCCATGATAATTCTCCAAGTTTGTATACAAAAGCCAATGGAGACAACGACTCAGGAAAAAACATATGCTTCTTCAAATGCTCTCAAAATCCTAGGAACATGAATTTATGTTTGAAGAGTGTGTGTGTGTGGAAGCTTTGGAAGAAAATTTGAGTTGGGAAATATGACATGATACATACATAACTAATGGGAGGAAGGAAGAATCGCATACTTCAAGACAGAAGTATGTGATGCACGAATGTAGATGTTCAAGATACTACAAAAGTTTTCCAGACTCTTTATGTTCTCCGACTTTCAACATATAGCCTCAAGGAGTCTCATATGGCCAAAAATTTTACAAATCTTCGCGCGTACGGTTTTACAACATACCCCTGAACATTTTGAGAAATAGCTGAGATTCTTGGGAAAGAAAAAAGGGAATTAACATTAGTTGTACAAGTGTATGTATGTATGTATGTGTGAGTGTCATATACAGAAAATATTGTCCAACAGAATATTACATATGAACTTGACTGCACTTCAACTGACAGCTGGCGTTTTTAATGTTCGCAGATTTAGATCTTATCCTAGTTACCTATACCCTTCACGGTTTTCAAAGCAAATGACACTCACTACTACACATGAGATTATAACTTGGTGTCATATAATTTAATGCTCTCATCTCCCTGCCGGATGTGTGCCTTGTACTTGTGTGTATTCTCTGTACTAATCATTTCCACACTTTTCTTGTCACATCGTCTGAGTTACACAAAGCACCCAAAGGTACTTCCCCGCCCGGTATACTCTTCATATACATACTCTCATCTCAGACCTGTAATGACTTCGGACGAGGGACACGTCCACAACATCCAACTCCTGGTCTCCAAAATTGTGTAAGACAATATAACCATATTATTTGTATTTCCTTTTGCCTCTCGGAAGAATCACCAGCTTATGCAATAATTCAACTCATACTGCATATATCCATATGCTTGAATAATTATATTACATAGAACTGTAGCAGCCTCATTATTTAATTGCCTATACTTTACATTTCCATGTCGTAGGAATGTACATATGTAGCTATTGTGTATTTACTTACATATACAGATATACCTTGAGAGGAAATCCACTCACTGGGATCATGATGAGGGGGAGGCTAAAACCCCAGGAAATATTTAAAGTCTTAAAACAATGAGGAAAATAATGCGTGATTTAGGAAGGTAATTAAACAAATGAATCTAGAGTGTGACTGTCATATATAGTGTCCAGATGAGCTATGAAAACAAAGCAAGAGGTGTGATAGGGTGATGGTCTGTCTGAGTCATCAAGGTGTATTATTTTTTGAACCTCGGAGCTCGAGAGGAGTCTTGAAGGTTTACTGAGGTTCAGAGGAGTCAGACTGCAGAAAATATCCTGACAACGAGAAGGAACGAGTAAGAAAAAAATAAAATAATAAAAACATGGTAATGAACGAGGAACCACAATATGGGAAAAGGAGGGTCTGTCTTTATGTTAAAATAGTAATGAACGTCGTAGTCCGTAAGTTCCACTTAAAAAGCATCCCTGTAAGATTTAGGGAGAAATTGGCAAGTGCATATTGCAATTTTTTGAGAGTGGAGTCTCAAACAGTTAATTTAAGCTTTCCCCTGTCAACCGAGTAGGAAAATATAGTGTAAACGTAGTAACGAAGTTACTGTATATAGTGGATGTTCGACTTCCCTCTATTCGCTTCGTGTGCTCCCTCAACCAACATTGTAGATGAGTCATCAGATAAATTTTGACCACATTTGGATGCGCTTAACTCCCCTTCAGTCATTTTTGTTCTCGAGAGAAATACTTACATGGGAAACTGAGAGCTTCCAAAGCTTCAGCGTCTACTACTCCCTGCCAGTCTCATTGTACATATCTCTCTCCCTACGAGTGCGGCCTGTATACCATGATGCCTGTCCAAGAGCTCTTCCCATCCTCTACCCCGGTTCCCTTCCCATCTGAACAATGTTCGTCGAGAGATTTGGAAACGTAGAGAGAGAGGCTGCTTACGCTCCCTGTTAAGGACATTGTCTTCTAGACCTTCTGTTGTTATAACCATGAGATACTCCACACCAAATAAAACTTTCAAAATAGGCATCCAGAGAGTAAATTGCAATGCTCGGCATTGCAAATGCACTTTCAAGTAGCTTCTCCCAGGACCATTCGTAACACTAAATGCGTCTGACAGTCGGCACAGGACGGAGTGCATTACCATTGCCCAATCCCTTCACCCAGACATATATAGATATAGATACAGACTCCTGAAAAATCCTAATACTATCAGACATACAGCCTATACCACTCGACCAGAGTTAAAACCATGTATAATGTACGACGTATACCACCAAGGTGCTACGTTAAATTAAAACACCTTTTTGAACAACAATCTCCACATCTCACTACGCTCAGATAGGGAAGAGTGGGATCGACGAGGCAATTATAATATTTCTCCTATACAAATAAAAATCAACGTTGATTTAGGCCATCGACCCAAGAGATAGATCCCCAAAGATTAGCATTCAATGACTGGAAACGACTCTATCATCATATCTCTCATAACTTTATTCAATCAAACTATTAGGTCTCGTCAAGGGGGGAACCAACATCTGCATGAGTAACATTTTTTCCCTCACCTAAATATATCTACAGATACTCCTCTAACGGAGAGAAGCCTGAGAGTAATTCTCCTTTGGAAGTTCTCCCCCTCCCCTCCCCTCCCCTCCCCCCACCCCACCCTTTCAAATCAATTAAGTGTCAATGGGAGAGGGGTTTCATTGTTATGTCCTGCATAATTTTTAATTCATGATATTTCGGCACGTGCTAATTCCTTTCACATTAAATCCTTCAGACTTACGAATCCATCAGGACCATCGCATCGCTATTAAATGCTTTCCTTACATTACTCGCTGCAGCTCATCTGCAGCTGCACATGTACTCACAATCAGCCCAGGAAGATTAACGAAGCGATCGAACTTCCTTTGAATCCTGTCCACACACTCCAGTGATTGATAATAAAAACCCTGATTTTATTTAGTACTCGCGATGCAATTCCAATCCTCATCTCCGTTAGAGCATTGTTTAGCTTTTGGGACACTCTCATATATTGAGCCAGGCCATAGATACTTACATATATGGGGAACGCTCTGAGCTATAACAAGGAATTGGGGAACGCTATGAGCTATATAACATGACTGAAATAAAACTCAAATTTTTTTTTCGAGGAACTACTGAACCAATTGTGTGTTACCGGATACTACTACTGCATATGTATAGCATGTGTGTGTGTGTGCATGCATAACTACAACAAGATCAAAGATAACTCTCCTAACACAGAGTAAGTTCCTGTAATTAGGATTTACTGAGAAAGCTCAATTCTCACTCATCAAGGGACTCTCAAATAACATGCATTCGGAATGGATGGATCTTATTAAATAAATTGAGGATTCCAAAGTCTCCATGAGGCCTCAGTATTTAGTACATTTTTTGGTCATGGAATGAGGAAGGAGCTCATATGGGAAGTGTCGGAGGCAGGGGAATCAAATATTTAATAACTGCTCCGCGATGTCGGAATTTCCAAGCATCCTTTTTATGATCTTTACATGCATGCGTGTAATACTGATTGAGAGATCATAAGACATTTTTTCCTGACGTCGACACAAGTAAAAATCAGCGCGACACAGCCTTTATTTTTGTTTTGCATTCCAGCCCATTTCCTTTCATTTTCCATCTTGAGCATGTTTACACATTGAGGACTACAATGAAATGGAATAATGGCAGGAGACAAAAAAAAATAACTTGAGCGGGTGGGAATGAACATAAAAGATTGCATACCAGTGCAGTGTGAGTGAGTAAATCTCCTATTACAGCCAGGCTTTATTAACGGGAAGGCTTAATTAGAGCAAGGATAGTAAAAACAAAGCTTCCCATGCGAATTCCTCCACAGTCGTCTTCCCTGTCATCCCTGTGTCTCAGGACAATCTCTGAATGTGAGATGGAATGACAGGGTGTGACTTATGTACACTTGAGACTGAATTCTGACTCATACTAGTAATTTGTCCTTATCCATTTTATTTTGTCGAGTGTGCTGGGCAAACTGTACCTTTTACAATAACAATACGAAACCTATAAACAAAAACAAGGCGAGGAAGATTAAACGATCATACCGCCTACCTTGTATAAATAGTCCGTCGGAGACATGCAAAGCTCAAAGCTCCCAATACTACAGGCATTTAAATTATCTATCTATCCATTTAGGATGTGCATGCATGACGGGTTTAAAGGTAGCCTATAGGTATCTATAGATATATATGATTACTCTCTGTATTGATGTTCTGGGAAGATCCCTCCGCCCCAAGAAAATTCCCTCATCATGGAGTGAGTAATTTTATTAGAACTTAATCAAAACATGAAGCTCCTATACTCTCGGATAGTTTACTGTGACACTGTGCCATGAATTCTTTTGAGGAACCAGTGCATCATCCAGGTTAAGCCGGTACGAGCCAGATCCATCATGCAGAGTCAATTTACGCAAATCAAAATTGATGACATTGATGAGCTCAGCAAAGTAGGTTACACATCTCTTAATGTCTAAATATATTTTTGAGTTGGGCTCAAACCACAAATGACAATTTGATGATGATTTCTATCACAAATGAGCAGGCATGGTAAATGATCCATAACTGGTGTGTTCGAGCGGGGTTAAGTAAATCATTGTGGTTTGAGAGGTGTACTACAGGCATGCAATGGAAACCATCCACGTATAATTGCCCCAACGACTCTACCCCAATGGATATTTATGGTCTCTGAGAGTACAGATATACTATACCCTCGCTAATTATTTTACTTTCAAATACGAACTTGACAGTAGTAGTGCTAACGAGAGTTAACACTTGTGAAACTTTTTAATGAGCTTATCTTAATCGGATGGATAATAATAATTGTAGTAGTTACATATATGTATGTAGGTTCGACTCCGTAAAAAAAAACAAATCCTTTGACAGCACTCACTACTCCCTTTTTTTTTCAGTGATTAAAAATCCCAAGTCTTTTTTTTTACCCCGCCGATTTGACACTACAAGCATGGGCTCCCTATAAGTAATAATTATTTGTCCCTGGTCAACTATAATTTGAATAATATTTATCACTATTATATTGGATTGTGTAAAAAAAGAAAACAACTGACGCACATCATTGTTGTTGGTGTCAATGGAAAGACGAGTGTTTTTATATACTCAGTCATACATTAAAATTACCAGTGATGTCATTCCGTCAATAAAGCTTTAGATTGTCTCCTGCACCAGCCACGTATAAACATGATTATAAAAGTAACTTGACTCTGGCATGACTAATAAAGACTGCATTACATGGCATACTTATGACTCTGACTGAGTCTGTACATTGTAAATCTGAGGACATGAAGATAAGACTAAACCTCTGTACTTGTACTATGACTCGGGACTGAGCTCTAGGAAAGCTTTTCTCGTAGTATTTTTCATATGGGGGAATATTGTCACAGCCATTATGATAAATCATAGCAAACGATTAAAAGGAGGAATCACATTGTAAATCTTAACATTGCATTTGGATATGGAGAAGAATTCCATGAGTCATTCACATTGCCCTTTTTGAGGGTTAAGAGATGTCGTTTACCTCAACTTTTCAGCATGCATTAGTGGGCCTAATACCTTCCCCATTCTCCCTATTACATTATGACTTTAGAGCCCACTAATATTTCAGAAACAACTTACCAGAGCCCTGCCACGGATATAGTTTTCCATTTTGTTCACACAATAACTATGAGACTGTGTAGTAGCTGGGAATAATGGGACGATTATTTACGGTGATTCAAACCAAAATATTATTTACATAAACTTGCGAACAATTTTTTTTTCAAGAAAAAGGAGACACAGTACTTAGTCTTTAACGAAGGTAATTGTCATAATATATGTGCATAATTTATAGGGAAGGGGGGAGCTGCACTCAAAATTATTAGCATTGTAGTACAGGAGAGGTCTCCAGAAATTACTCCGAAGAAAAGTTAATTTACTAAGAGGTTCTCTAGACTTTTAAGACTCCGTCCCAAGGAATCAAAACCATAGGGGGAGTTTACATATTGGCCAGAGGAATAATAAAAGCCAGTTTTTGTAAAACAAGGGGTATGTACATATATATAAATATACTCCATGGAACAATAAGCTCCTCAACTCCCTGAACATCAACCGTATCTTTGCCTTGGTCGAGAGAAGTGATATATCAAATTATTTTCGGTAATTATTACTAACTCCGCAATGAGACTACAGTGATTCCAAAGCTTTGCAAAAACTTTTCCTGCCTTGTGTGTGGTAGCATGTACAAATAGGCTCAGACTCATGGAAGTTTCTCGAAAGGGTCTCATGAATTGAGTAATATTTTAACTAAGCTCACTCCTACGCTACAGACACGGAGGGAGTTCGTATTTGGCAGATAAAAATTATTATAGTTGCTCTGCCTTATTAACTCTAATGTGAGGGATAATTATTATTGGGAAGCGAGATGTAATCAAGGATCATTTCGAAGTAGGATAAAAGTCTGGGATGTGCATACAGATGAGTTGTCAGTGTATAGTTTCTATTCTGACTCCACCAGTTCCAGGGGCTGTAGATGATCTACGAGAGCGGGGTGAGGGCCATACAGGATATTTTTATTTCCCTCCTCAAATTGCTTTAATAAACTTGAATATGATGGATTAATCACTCAGAGTTTTTCCATGATTCAGGTAATTTACTGTGAAATATATGGACAGCTGCCAAAACCATACAGTAGTACTTAAGGAACCGTGCAACCGGTGGGGGGCAGTGATCCATATAGATTACACTTCAAAAATCTTTCAAACAGTCATGTTGATACTATAAAAGTTACGAGCCATCTCCTTCATATGATTCCCTTTTTTTATTCGTAAGTGAATATATGTAGGAATTTACCTCAGGGAAAAATTCCGGCCAGAGTTTTCTTTTTACACAGAGTAATTAATACACTTATGGATGTACTCATTATGTACACATCAACTCTCCAACGTTCTCTTAAAATTACCCACACATAGCCCAATATTTTTTTTGACAGTAATGGGTTGGAGTTGTGGCTTCGGACATTACAGCACAAAACTTCCTCAAAAATGTTTTCCACCGTGAAAAACCTAATGAATACAACTTCTGGGAAGAACTATTCCAAAGTAAAGAAAAATAATGATAAAATTATTAGTTACGTTTTAACCACAAGTTGAACAAACTCTGGGACTAAATTAATGTAAGTAGTTTCCTCATTGAAATTTCCTCGACCAATCCAAACTAACTAAAATATAAATTTTTATGGAAAGGAAATTAATTCCTTATATTTTATAATAGTGTTTATTGAGACTAAATGAAAACCTAAGTTCAACTTTGTTAGGAGTTATTTTGAAGGTCAAAATTTTTGAGGGAGGATAGATTTATAAGATTATCCTACAGGAAGGAAGATATTTGTTAAATTTTGCTACAGTGCTTTGGCTATGACTAATTATATGTTACTAGTACCACCAATGTAAGTGTGTATAAGTTGTGGGGAAAAATTAAGTCACAGTCCAGAAAATTAACCAACTCTATTATTTTGATCGAGACAAGTGACAATGGAGCGGAGGGCCTTGCGTAATTACCATGAGTACCGAATCCATTACATGCTTTAAAATATAAATTAAAGAAAAAACAATCTAAACCCTGGTGTCAATAAAGCCCTTGTTCCTGTTGTTCCTGTCAGTAATTAAATACTAGTACGCATGACATTTTTAAATACCCAGGGATCTTTTAATACGTCCCACATGACAGGAACATATGCAAATCCCCTGATGAAATCACTAGTAATTATGTGTTCGTAAATAATTACTCGGAAAATCTTTATACGAGTTGTCCTTTTTGCAGAATCAATGATGTATAGGAGTCTTTCATACCTTAGAACCCGTAACGGCTTACTATTATAATAAATACCACATGAAAGGAACAAGCGTTCAAACTTTATCATGGGGAAATTGAAAAAAAAAATCATCTCAGTGTGGACAGCATTGTTGGGGAGAAGGTGAGTGTAAAAACAATTTGGTATGAAATGCAACTTTCGAAAACTGCTTGTGAATCATGATCAATTCTATGGAAGGGATTTGAAAGGAAACCAAAGTCCATATTCGGTCCTGGTCGTCCATCAACAATTTTCATTGTGGAATAACGAGACCGCTATAATATGATACATGCAGTGTCTCGAGTGCTAACTGTAACAAAATATTCAACTTCAAACCATCTATGGTCTCCTGTCCCCTTGAAACATGTCAAATATTTATACGTTAAAATCAAGTCAATGTAAAAAATTGAATTCCGCATCAAAATAAATAATTTATGACACTTCTGATGACATGTAGGGTAAATTATGAAAATTGGGGATGCCACAACCCCTGGTATCATTATTATTTATACACCACGCGAAAATATCTAGTTCTTTACTTATGTTACAGAGACTCTTGTGAGTATAATGTTGTATCATCACAATACACACACACTCACTCAAAATACAAGTAACTGCTCTCGACCAACAACGGCTACTAGCCTCTGGAAAAATCAGGTTTTCATATTATAATTGAAGAAAAAAATGATTGATGAATGGCAAAGTCGGAAGCATTTTTCCTCGACAATTCCCTAAGTTATCGTCGCTCCGGGGCTGTAAGCTTCAAAAAATATTCCAGTTTTTACTTGGAACTCAGAGGGATTTAAGGAAACCCCTGACTGACGAAGGATTTGAAGACGAAGACTTACGACCCAAAACTCCAGCATTTATCATAAAAACATTATGTACACAATCACTAACTGAGGTAGCAACTCTTTACATCCGACGTCACTGACTTGTAAACTCTCCACATTAATTTAAAAACCCTACATCATACGTGGGCTACAGCATGTGCTCCCAGTTCATTATTCCGAGCAAGCGAGAACGTTATTAGACACCTCCGGGCTGGACATTGCGAATTAATATTAGATTATGCTTACTAATTGTAAGTGTACCTCGTTCTACTGTACAAATACTCAACATCACAGTACAACACTACAGATTATGTAGATACTTGCAAAAAATCACATCACTACCATCCACACTGCTCTAAACAAACCCAGGTGTGAAGGATAAAAATTGAGCTAAAAACATTTAATGGTCCTTTCATTTTTGAAAATTTTCAAAAAAAAAAACATTTCTCATTTTAAAACCTTTGGACTTTCGAGACCTTATTTTGATTTGCCCAATATCCCCGTGTTCATTTGACAGCATCTGAATTTGATGCGTGTACAGATAAGAAGCCACCTTAGGGCCAATGTAGTGCTCAGTATTCAAATGACTCTTTAACAAGAAAAATTTAATAAAGATCAAGAATAGGAATATGAGGAAATTAATTTAAAAGGCATTTCCTGGTAAGACGAAACCAATTTTCATGAGGGAGACGTTTGGCAGCGACACAGAGCCTCGCAAACATGTGCTTAACTGACTGTCAACGTCAACAACTGAAGCAAATCCTGACTGTCTTACCATGACTCCGCTTATAATCAAACCCCGAAAACTACCAATGTCATTTACATGTTGGTCCAAATACTCAATGTCGGAACGGGGGGATTGAGTCTCTCTCATGCCATGCCTCTAGAATTTTTTGATCCTAAAAAGGAAGGAAAGCTTCAACTCACCTCTACTATTTAGCTCGTCTATAGTATATGACAGCCCTCGTTCTAATCTTTCCTTTCCCTCTGTGTCCACCAGCGTCACCTTTGAGCACTCAGACGAGGGACAATTTGCAACGTTTTGAAGCAACGGTGGAACTATCCGCGAATTTCCCCCCAGAAGCTTCCACTCTAACCCAACCGTTTTGGAAGGTCCTACTCCGGAAACTTAATTTAAATGATTAGATGGGATTTGATTATGGAATTTAGAGCTACTGGAAATATTAAAAGAGATTATTGGAATACATAGTACTTGTAGAACAATTATTATTATTATTATCGTGGATTTTAAATGATAGGAACTATGAACTTGTATGTACTACTACAGTCTTGCAACGAGAATCTATATACAAGCAAAATTTATGATTGTCAATTTGAAACTGAAATGATTACTGGCGTATGTTGTTGGCCATCTACTGGTGCTCAAAGGGTTATCATGGCAACATACCACCTCCAAGCGTTGGAAGGTGACGTTGGGAAAAGTTCCCCAGATCTATGGTTTATATTATAGGAACGAACAAGTTGGGTTTATTCCCGAACCAGTATCCACTATATGCATAAAAAAAAGTTGGAGGAGAAGAACAAAAGCCTTGACTTAAACATTGGTGGATGTGTGTGGAGTGGAGTATATAGAGAGTGGAAAAGTAAAGCAGAGTAAGTATAAGTACGACAGATATCTTGTATAATTTTATTCCGCAAGTGATACAAACGTTGTTTATGGAGGAAGATGGGAGAGGAAGATGAGGGGTCACAAAAAGAGTTGTTTGTTTGCTGCACATTTAGATGAAGAAAGTTCCGTGTTGTTTGGGGCTTTGGGGCTCTCATCGGCACGAGGTCATCGACTCACAAGTTCGGCAGCGGAATGTAGGCTATACTCTGGAAGGGATAGCGGTTGTCCTATTTTTGCAAGTACGATCCTACACGATATTTTTTCCTCTTTTGGCCTACTCTTCTAGACTCATTCATGGCTGCTGCTGCTGTTGCTGCTGCTGCTGCTGCTGCCTCTTCTCTCTTGTCTGCCCTGAAATTGACGACAGCTTAGCTCGTCTACAGTGCCTTGTCTTTATTCGCCTTCTCATTCTGACCAACTATCAGTTTCAGTTATCAATTGTAATTTATTTTGTTTCATTCTTTTTGACATAGCTTTTTGACTCTATTACAACATAACATACACATACACACAGGGACGTCTTCACCTTAAAAAAAAATACTCTAGTAATCCAGAGCAGCCTCAAGAATTTACAGTAGTTAAAAGTTCCAGCCTTCCCGTATACACATCCCGTGTCCACAACTTTTTGGGATGTGGTGTGTGTATTTTAGCAAATGCAGAGCAGCGGTGGTGTGAGTGTGTGCATTTACAATATTTCCTCCAACTGTGACAAGTGACGAAACACAACGAGGACAAGGATTTCCGTCAAGTTTTTTTTTTTTGTATTTTCTCCAAGTCCGAGCCGAGCCTGCCTACGAAAAAATATTTTACAAAACGAACCGTGGTGCAACAGTTGTCCAATTAAATTATATTGCTAAAGTTTTGACTATTTTGATACTGTTCTTACACACCTACGACTCTATATGTACGTCCACAGAGAGATATTTTATGACACATATGAGAACTGCCTTTGCCTTTGAGAGCTCCTGTGGATAAGAACATTAATGGTGCGGAAACTATACCAGGACGAACACTCATATCTGTCAAAATCTTCAAATATTTAATGAGGTTAAAAGTGTGTTCAGTCGGATTTATGTAGCCAATAAAGGTAACCTGATTTGGCATGTTCAAATATTTGTATCACTTACATACGAAATTAAAATCCCACCTCGGGTCTCAGCTCTCAGCATATACACAAAAGTCTCCTGCTTGGCAAATCTATATACGGTTGCCGGCACGCGCATGTTGTGAATTCTAAATGTACCCGTGCATAATAATAATAATAATAATAATTGTTGTTGTGTAGATTGTTATACAGGGAGCTGGGGATGTAGGAAATCATCATGTGTAATAATTATCTACATATGTACTTATCTAATAATATCTAAATATAAAGTCCCGCCAGTAGTGGTGAAGTGCATATCAGTGGAGAGGAGTCAATTTGAACCAGACCATACCACAAAACAGTGTTGAATCAAATGGGGGAAAAGTTGACCTCTAATTTGAAAACTTTTGGAAGCACTCATCCGGTAATTAAGGAAATACATTAAGCTTCAAAGTACTCCTATAGACCCACTGATGGTAAATTTTTAGAGGCTTTTTCTCTTATTGAACCTCCGTTGTGATAGGTCTGGCTCTTTAGGAGATTCTAAATATTTCTCCAATCCTCATGGTATTTTACTTTCCTAACAAACTTTTGTTTACGGATTCGCAAGTAGTGTTTACTTTCACACTGTCAAAACTTTTCCCCCTGGCTTTACTGATCCTCTAACTATTTTACATGTTGTAATATTTTGAGGGAATAATTCAAGCGGTAAAATAGCAAACAGCAGCTGCTGGGATTTTTTTTTTCGGAAGAAAGAGGGAAGGGGCGGGATATTTGGGACTCATGATTTACGTCCCAAATACAGTATAGATCTCAAGCTGGTATGTATGTCATCAGAGTTCCAAAACAATCATGCGAATTCAAAAAAATAGTATGATATGCATGGACATACGTAATTATGTATGTATAATTATAAACAAGGCATACAGAAGAAATGGAATGTATTGGCGGAGCATTCCATTGTACATTGGCTAGATACAAATTGTAAGCAAAATGGTAAGTTTCCAAGCCAATCTATAATTAAGTTGTTTTTTTTTCAGAGGTCTAATTAAAGCACCGGAGGATTTAGCATTGCGAGTATTTTTAAATCATTTCAAGTGTAGTTTAATCATATGGTGGGTGCAGGCATGAGGAATAACCTCATAGTTCCCTTTAAATCGTGTCTTTAAATTGTATGTATGTAGCCTTTCCTACACGCTTGGCTCTGATTACATCCTCATAGAGTTAACGTATCTATCTGTAATTAAGGCTCACATCAGCTCTTGAAATGCTGTAGTTAAATGATGTGCAGCGGAGTCCAATTAGTTTTGAATGCACTTACTTACTACTGGGTAGACTCCCCTTTTATCTCTTGAGGAAACTGGAGGCAATTTTATTGCAGGTTGCATTCCCCAGACTAACATACATACATAATTATGCAGACGTAATGGGATGCATGCACATGGCTAGAGTCCTATTGTTCCTCGATTTTGTTTCCCCTTGTTACCAATAATAGGATGGATCTTTAACCGGAAAAAGTAGTGTAGATTAGGTCGGCTGGACAATATAAATAATCCAGGAAATGCACTGTAGGATAGTTGGAAAGACGACTCAAGTGGATGTGTTGATTTAGTGGGAAATTTATGGTAAGATAAAGTTCATAAATAGCACTTGAGAGTGTGCTTTGAGATTGGAATCAGATCCGGATTAATTTGTAACCGAACGTGTAAGTCTTGTAATAGTCTGAGAATTTGAAGTAGATACATGAGCTGAAGGAAACAACTGCTCTAAATGAGTTGAACTTGTTTTCCAAAAGTGGTATTAGGAAATGTTATTGCATGAATACTAATTTATTGCCATATACACAGAGAGTACTTGAGATTTTCCTGTGATCAAATCAGTGTGTGATGTCTAAACTTGTGAGTTTTTTGGTCTCACACTGGTCAGTGATCTTTGGTTGAGGCATGATATGTATAGGGGTAGCCTCCTCCTCCTCTTCTTCTATATTTTCCATTCGTCCTGCATTCCTACATGTCTCTTACATATACACATTACACATACTCAGTTCAAACATGGACTCAACAATTTCTGCGTGTACAGTTATCTTGTTGTATTTTATAGAACATTCACAACTAAGGAGCTCCCATTTGTTGCATTATATATATTATGTATTAGTCACACTTGGTGTATTATAGGACGTGCTTGGATATATACATCCACTTGAAACTTGTAAATGTAACAGAAGCCTTACAGCCTCGAATCTCCACCTTACCTACTTTGAGCAGTCACACTTAAAGATTTTCTAAGGTTTCAAAACTCTCTGCCGAGAGCCTCTTTAGCCAGGATTTTGAATTTATGCATAGTGTTACACTTATACTTGTTACACTTGGTTATAGGGGGTTCGGTACACCGAGACACCCAGCCTAGGCTCCAAACGGAATGTAAACACCGGGCTATGTCTGACATAGTCAGGTATATAGATATTCAGAGCGTTATTATTAGGACGACTAAATGAATGCGAAATTCACGCATCAAGTGTATCTGTGTACAGTGAGCCCACTCTAAGTAAAGTGGCTACTGCGGATGCGGACACTGTGTCAGTCGAATGTTATTAATGTTAAGGGCAATGAACGACGCGTAAGTTCAAGTATTTTGCATTACCATATATTAGGGCTTGGACTTGATGGGATTATATAGCCTGTACTCGGATCTTTTATAGGACACGTACTAGTCTACTAGTGCAGGAAATATAAGTATGCGACCGAATACTTTTATTCTTGTGGGCTACACAAGGCTTGGACTGTAACCATGTCTAATAATAGTATATGTACCAAAGGAAGGCAACAATATAATCGAAGCATGCAAATACCCCTGAAACATTTATTGCCAACAAGTACTTTCTCAGCCACCGCTTGATTTCCAACCTGAATTTAACTCGGGCTATTGTTTAAAAATAGAACAGTCGATGGTTTTCATTTTTGTTAGGTTATAGGGTTTCAATATGAAACATCCATTAGTATCAATTGTTTAGGATTTTATGACATACTCAAATTGTCATTTACCTTTGGCTAAAGCTACAAAAAAAACTGAAATCGCACAGGACATAAGGGCGTAATAAATAGTAACTGTTACAAAATGCTTCTTTTGAGTACAATCAATCCTTTCCATTGAAGTATGAACAGGTAGGGCTTATTGTTCAAAAAATTAAAATAGAGGGAATAAAACCAAGAGGAAAGGGGACAGATGGAAGTCGTAATCATACGTCTCCCTCAAGCTCGTCCAATTCCCTACAGAAAGCGTCCACTATACAGACATCAGGAGAAATACATTTTAATTCAAACTGGTATCTTGCATGGTTCAGTGGCTGACAGGATAGAAATTTAAGGTAGTATAACTTCAAAAACACGTAATAAACTCTCCGAGCCCATATACACCGACATAAAGCTATCAATATAATTTTATTGCCTCACCGAAATAACCTGCTACAACATACTTATATTTATCCAAATAAAATAAAAAAAACCAGATTTGTTTTTCTCTCGAGATCGCGTAATGTTCTACACAGCGATTGCTATTACGATTCCTATTGTAAGTATGTGAGGATGAAGTGAGGGGAAATAAGGTTGACGCTCCTTCTTCTGTAAGTATAGACCTATAGCCACAGGAAAGAATAGGAACGGAGGAATTGACAAAAAATTATGAAGACTTGTGCTTATGTTCCTCCCGAACATTTAAGATCTACAAGTAAGAAAATCTTCCTTTGACCTGTTATTCATTGTCTGCGAATTTCAGCTGTGCTGATTTAAATGCTAACCTACAATTTCTTTGAAGCAGTACTTACATTCTTTGGCCTTACCGGCAATCAAGTAATTCATTCGTACGTTTAGACTGAGGATTTGTGAATGTAGGTGAACGCTCAACCTCTTTCTCACATCTTAAACCTAGCTTAACCAGCGTTATGTATATATAAGTGGACATTGAGCCTAATTATGTTACAGCAAGCCCTCTATCTGCACATGAAGTATAATGCTGAAGCAAAAGTAGATCTGCAGAAGTCAAAGCATTGTAAAGGCATTAGAACATCACTTTTTATAACTTGAAGAGTGTACTTGAGAGTTTGAAGAACTCGGGGGGGAAAAACCATTGCTGAGGCCAGAGACTGTGTTTTTTCATTTCGTTGTATGATGAATGTTCCCCCTCCGTATCTTAATATTTTGGGAAGAAAAATACTTTGATGGTTTGTATCTCCTTTTTTTTTAGTAATTTTGAAAACTTGACTTCCAAATCTTCACGGAATACATGATGCAGCTCCAATTATCCTCTATGCTAACGTTCAAAGAAACAAATGAAGCTTAACTATAGCCTTTCGAAACAAGTCACAAAACAAACTGAGTCAGCATGGGCATGGAGATACAAGTTCGACATTCTACAATCGGGGAGCGCAAGATTTCTGTTGGAGGAAATAACGGCGTATCCGTTTCTGCCATCCAGTCTGAAGGCGGGGGGTCGGAAGACGACTCTAGTATTGACGAGCCTCAACCGATTTCACTGAAGAAAAGTCTGAAAAATGATAAAGAATCGAACAATAATGATGTTCCGCCCGGATCTTCCGTCGTATCCTTACGTAATAGTACCGTTGAAATGACTAATGATGACCATCACCCGGATGATGACGAATGCTCGGGACCATCTACGAAAGAGGGTGGGGTATCTACATCCTTCACTTCTGGAGAGGTCGCTTTTATTACTTGGTCTCTACATGACTACTCAGACGTACATATACATATGTTCCATTCCTACATTCTCTGTCACGTCGATGGGTGATTCCAAATTGTTTACTATCTTCTATCCTCAGAACTCGGATGCGGAAGGTGGACTAGACGGGGAGGAGATGAATGGGTCCGGCTTAAAACTAGAGGACTCACGGAAATGCTTCGAGTGTGATGTGTGTAATATGACTTTTTCTAATGGGGCCAATATGAGACGACATCGCATGAGACACACAGGAGTGAAGCCTTATGAGTGCCGAGTTTGTCAAAAAAGGTGAGAGATAATTTTCTGCCTCAGATAAAATGTTGGGGTTGTGTATCAATGTTGGATTTCAGGAGTGAGCTCTGAAATTGAGTACACGTAACACGAACACACCCGCAGGTCAGTGCTTCCACGCCTGCATTGATTTTACAATGATTACCTCTCTATTTAAGGCATATCCTGTAATTATTAACGGTTCCCCTGCAGATTTTTCCGTAAGGATCATTTGGCTGAGCATATGGCAACACATTCGAAGCTGCTCCCATTCCGGTGCCCTATTTGCAACAAAGTGAGTTGGATTTTATAGTAATGGTGCACACGGTGCACTCCAGCTTTACACCCAGCGGTCGGTTACCTTATGACGAAAAAATATGACTAATAATTAATTTTGACTGTAGGGCTTCCAAAGACAAATAGCAATGAGGGCACACTTTCAGAATGAGCATGTGGGAGGATCACATGATATGGTGAAGGCTTGTCCATTGTGCAGTTACAAGGCTGGTTCCATGAAGTCACTTCGCGTTCATTTCCGTAGTAGGCATGGGATCGATCTGGACAACCCCATGCCTCATTCTTCATCGTTAGCATGTCCGAACGGTACTTCATCGGGTTCTCCGGGTCCAAACAATGGAGAGTATAGTGAACTTGCTCATGCTTTGGGATTCGAAGACCGTGACAAGTTGAATGAGTCCATGATTCCTTCCCATTTTCTGGTGCCTCAAATAGAAATCTCTTCCAACTCTTCGTACCCTTCTCACTATTCCTTTTCTGCTGACTCGAGTTATAACTACGGTCCAGACGAAAGAAGCAGTGGTATGTGGGATTTCCCTAGCTCTTTTGACAGCTTTCTAAGAACTGCTTTCTCAGAATTACTTTCTAGGGATTCGAGGGATAGTGGTAAATATATAGGATTTTGTATGAACAGGACATGGCAGTAGTTCGCCAGCAAATGTTTCTCCCCAATCAGACTCAAGCTCCAATCTTCCAACCAGCTCGGACTTAGTGGCAGTCGTCGTAAAAAAAGAGGTCGTAGAAGACCACTCTTCCAGTAATGGTGAAACCAAAGATTTGTACGACAAAGCAGATGAAGTGCAAGACATGCCGGAAGACCTGTCCTCAGGGAATGGAAATGTCAGGTACAATTGACAAAGTGCTTTAATCATATTCTAGATCAGTTCGACGAGTTAAGATATTTTTACTCCTTTTGCTAAAACGGCTTCTTTCTCGCCTTAAAGGGCTTCGCAAAGTCCCAAATGTTGCTCCTCTTCATTCAGCAAAGTCTCCCCCCTCAAATCTCTTTTACGAGACGAATGGAAAAAGGATGAGTCGCCAAATTCAGGATCCAATAGTGGGTCAACTACTTTAAGGAGCCGGAGCGACAGTTCCAGCCACTCCAACAGTAGTGGTTACCATGCTCAGGTGTGTAACTGTATGACAATAAATTACAGAGACAAGACATTTTTTCCTTACTTTACGAATAGTAGTCTCAAAATCAAGTTTTTTTTTTTAAAAAATAATAATTTGAGTTACAATAAATTTTGCAATAAATTTTTATCTAGTCGTTCGAAGGTGAAGCCATCAGTTCTTCCATTGGAATCGACACTGGAAACGCACATTCCATGTTTAGTCGACGTGGAGGGATTTGTCCCTCACCACTTCACCAATGTGTTTTCTGTGGCATAATTTTCCCGGACAAAACCCTCTACTTCTTGCACAAGGGCTGTCATTCGGAGTCAAACCCATGGAAGTGCAATATTTGTGGGGAGTCATGTTCAAACGTTTACGATTTTAATTCACATCTATTGAGTAAATCCCACCAATGATGTAACCAGATCAAACCGATTAATGTAAGCGGATTTCGCTACTGTAGCTGTTAACGTGTGTGCCTTTTGTGTCAAATAAGCACGTATCATATGTCCCAAGGATGGTATTATTATCTTCTTATGCCATATTTTTAAGATTTCCCAGGAGTTATTTGAAAATTATGTAATAATGCTTCAGTTGAAAAATGCTAATGTAAAGGACGTATCACTTTCTTAGCATGTTCACTGGAAGAGAAAGCATTCAGAGAAGTACGCATTTGATTTGAACTAAATTTCCTAATCTGTCCGCAAAAACTCATAGTTTACCTTTCTATAATATGCAGGTAGCACTCTTCACTTTCCTGTGTCATACAATTTTAAAATACTCAAATTCGTGATAAACGTGACTGTGCCTACATACACAGGCACAGTAGCGAAAGTAGCAAAGTCCAGTTGATACCATCACTAGAGGGGACCTGGATCATCTGTTCCTCCAGTGTGGTTGGAGAGCAGTGAGAGGGCGCTGGGTCCTGACTTGCGCAGCATAGACATGGTAACGCAGCGCTGGAGACTTGTGCGCTGGTTGTGCGCTCTACATCTGAATGTGCGGTAGCTTCATAAGCACCTTGTTCACAGCACAACTTGTAAGAATATCATGATTAAAGGAAATTGTTAAAATATGTGCACTCATAAGGGTATACATACATGGAGGCCTTACCTGGAGAAGTGTCAAATTTAAATATGAATTTATGCAAAACCAGAACAGTGTACCTGTGCTTAAGCGCATGTAAAGGTGCGCAAATCTACATTGCCATGTGCATCCATAATTGGTGACATACATGAACTTTAATCACAGTATGCAGCGCTATAAAAAAAATGCTAATGTTAAAATGTACTTACTAAGATTCAAGCACTTATACTAAACTGGTTATAACAAAGCTAGATGATCTTGTCACAGTGAGGTAATGGTTAATTATTTACTCAATAATAGTATCTAACTGAAACACTTCACGTGCTTGAATGTTAGGAAGTGTATTTTTTCATTGGTGCATGCTTAGAACTCCAAGTACTGTACGCCTTAATTAATTAAAGTTAATGTATGTGAAACCTCAACGCGTCATTTTCAATGGTTACAATCTTACAGAGTATAGTATATGGTAATGTATGTGCATATGCGAGTCATCTACTATGTGCATGCATGCTTCAGCAATTTAGCATTGTTTTTTAGTACTAGTAGTAGTATTTCTATCATTCAATTTAATTACTCAGTTAATTACTTAATGACAACGAAGTTAGGAGCTGGTAATGAGAGCACATAGTTTACACACTCTTTAAAGTTTATGGGTATAAATGTGCCTAGTGTGCGTTTTGTGCGCACATACTGTACACTGGAAGGGTTAATGCTTGCTACTACCAGTGTTAACCTCAATCGTGATCTCAACTTTTACATTTAATGCAATCTGGAAATTTTTATAATAAGTTTTCTTACTGTCAGTAAATAAAAAGCGACAGGATTTTGTCATAGGTAGGTAATCATTAATTACACTCTCAATATTATTTAACTGAAAAGCAGTTCAAGTTCTGGAATGTTAGTAAGTATACTTTGACATTTGGGCTTGCTCAGAGCGCGGTGTATTGTAAGTTAAAGTTTATTTATGTGAATCCTCGACATGCGATTTTCATCAGTTAGGGTTACAAGCCATGGTTATTTTTATGGTAATATCTGCCAGCCTTTACATGCGCTTGGGCACAGGCGCACAGATTTTTATAAGTAACTATTTAAACTACCTTTTTCCTAGGCAAACCTCCATGCGTACACTCGCTGTGGTTACCATGTTCAATAAGAGTGTATTATATGTTGAAACATAAAAACGCACCAAAATCACTCGTCTGCAGCGCTTTATCATAATATGATAAATATTGTTACTCCAACCTCAGCTACCCTGAAGGCAGTTTGATACCGTTGCTCCACTTGAATTGCACCAAAAAAAAGACAAATGTTCTCACAAGTATCAAATGGAATTTACTACTTTCACAACTGTGTACAAATGGTAAATAGATTCACATCTTTGCTTACAAACTACTAGCGCCTCATATATACATACATACATATTTATCGAGACCTTCTCTGACGGAAACGAAAAAAAACAATACTCTTGTCATCCAATCGTTTAGTATGTTTTGCTACAGTGGAGTAATGTCGTCAAAAGGGAATTTATGTAAGCTTAAAAGGAAATTCCGCTTCTATGCTCTAACTAGATAAAATCCTGTATAAATTGAATGCTCGCTGGTTCACAAAACCACATCTTTGAGCACCCACAAAAGCTATTGTTAAACGAGAAAAAAGGTTGCTATACGAAGTTTCAAGTATTACAGATACCATATAAGATGCTAGTGCCACTCAGCTAATTGTAAGTTCCATTGTAAGAAATTACAATTGAGTGACGAGACAACAGATTAGAAAAATAGCTTACCTTGTGGGAAAATCAATTCATATATGTTCATATAGCTAGCAATGCTACCTGATAAAAATAAGCTTTCACTCAACTATCCATTCACATTACATATTTAAATTCGGACAGTTACGCAAAAACAAATCTACTATTTAATTACTGTGAATTATGCAGCCGTCTTGCGATGTATTTTCATCTTCAACAACAGATTGTTATTTTTTATATTGACTACTTAAGTGTTCATTTATTATACTACAGAACCAGTAGAGAGGAGAAAACATGTATATTATTATACACACCCCAGGAGAGTGCATGAGAGTTTGAACCTGTTACACTTTATTAGATTATTTTTTGTCCGTGTAATTAATTAATTCTATCAACACTCTTTATTATTCTGAACCTTAGGATTACTTTTTTTTTACGTACATACAAACTGGAGGTATTTTAGTTTAGCTTGCAAGCACACGTCAGATGATCTGACTCAGATCATAGAGAGTAATTAAATGTATACCCACGTACCAATTTAACTTATTTGCAGTTTTAAATTAAAGACATAATGACATTTTTTTTACAGTTGTAGCAATCTCATTGCCACATTTTTCAGGTAAACTATTTCCGCGGTATATTTGTGTCTACTACACTTACAATTAGCATGCGTATATAGGTATGGAAGACCCTTGTGTTAATATTGGTATGAATGCCAAATTAGCCTTACTTTATTACTGCCATTCTGTACCCAGATTTGAAGCAGTTGTCAAACTGCCAATTTTGAATCACTCAAGTTTGAGAGGATCCTATTGACATTAATTTATTGCCTATTTGTTTTTTATCAGGTTCTAAATCTACTCTCAATTTTCCTACATCTACCGTCTACCGGTATATTTTTGCTAATGCCACTCGCGATACTATAAATTCATAATATTTTTCATTTACTAATTCGCACTCATGTATTAGTTATAAATACAAGCCACCCTGCCTGCAATAGGTTCTACTCTATTGCGAACAATTTATTTGAAGTATGCTCCCACTCACTTCCCATTATTACATATTACGTCCTTCTATTGAGAGGGAGTGGGCTGGGTAATAATTTTATGTTACACGTAAAATCTCAGGACTAAAAATTACCGTATTTTATTGTGTTGATCGTTCTTTAAATGTTTGTAACATTAAATGCATTCTATATGTAACTATTATGTATGGTAGCTAAAAAGTAATAACTATGTATATTATTATTGAATTGGAAAAAAAACTATTCTGGAAATCTCCTTTAGTGTGTTTCATCTTTGAACTAATATATGTATTTTACTATATAGGTTATCCATGTGTATGTTTACCTCAGTGATTCCTTTAAGTGTTTTTTAGCCCAGGTTTATTCTATTATGATTTTAATAGCATGTGATGAATATTTAATTTGGAGTGACCAGGTGAGTTTCTTTAAAAATGAGTCGGAAACCTTACATAATTTTAGTCACTACTTTGTACTGTTGGCAGGGAGTAATGTCTCAACCAACACTGATTAATTGTTGCAGTTGTATCATATACACAATGGAATGTATACTTACAACTTGTGTTGATGATTTTTTGAATGCACTGGATGTATGAATATTTATTATGCACACTTAATCAATGTAGTAATTAAGTGTGTACATGGGAATAGTTGTTGCGAGTCAATAAACGTGTGTTTATGACCTGTTGTTTTTCTTGACACTCAAATAATTTATAGTGTTGCAGTGTGCTACTAGAATTCATTTTCGAGGGATTTTGAATTTCTTTCTGGGAGATTCTCGTCATGACGTGCAACTTTGGATTACTTTTATTGTTTATGAAAGAAAATACTCATGCTCGCTCAGAGTGCCCCAAACTTGATATCTGGTGTCAATAGGGAACTTCCTTTCGTATAGACAAAATTTATTTTTTAGCTGTGGAAATAAAAACAGTGTAGTAAACGCAACGAAAATTCGCAACTTCGCAAGTAATAGGAAGTATATTAATTTATTGAGTGCGTGATTTGTGTTTCCCGGTTTTACATTTTATATAGTTATATATTGTGTTATAATTATTATTTAGTACGCTTAAAACAAAAATAGGAAAGACAAGACAGGAAAGTCTCCACTATGTTTACACACATTTGACATAAGACAAATAAATAAAGCTTACCACGAATAAAGGGACCCCACAGGTTCCTACACGCGACTTTAGGAGGAGCATGATAGTAAGAAAAGTCGACACAAATATACAACATAGTCATAACAACAACGAACACAAACAACAAGTAACGAATGTTTCTACGCTTAATTGTGTGATGGTCACTTTGATCTAGGGCTTTAAAATGACAAGTAGTAAAACCAATCAGGGGGAAATATCAATTCATAAATGCAAAGGAGGCAGAATCAGGTTTCCAATTCACAATTAAAATGGGTTCCTTGAAAAAGGTTCACAAACCTAGTGGTGTTGTTGTACTGCAGTAGTTAAGAGAATAATAAAAGATGTACAACGTAAACTAGGAATGTTTAACTGTAACACCATCACACTGCATGCATACATGACTTATTGCTTTGCCTGAAATGAATTAATTACGCAATTTTTCAGAATTAGGTGCACACTTAAGAATAACTTTCTTTTAACATAGCCAAAACGTGCTTGACAGCAATAACGAACTGCCTGTAGTAACATTACGAATAAATTATTAACAATTGAGCTATGACAGTTTAATAGTCCTCTCAAGTCTCCCGTAGTCCCAAGTTCAGAGATGACATAATCAGCCGAGTTATGTAAGCACCAGTAAAACCTTTTGAGTTGTTCACGGCTGTCTTGGTACAACAACGGGTTAAGCGAATCTGTTATTTAATGTATCAGAGTTCTCCTACTTGCAGTTCTACATCCTGTTCATTCGTACATCCAATTAACGTCTTGCCTAATAGCAAACTTAATCCAATGAGATCTTGAGTTGTGTAATTTACTCGGTTACAATACAACAGCAAGCTAGTTTCTTATTTCACAGTCTTAAGCCCACTTTGGAGTGATCAGGACCGAACTGACCAAGAACGGATACAAATCAAGGTTTGGTAAAATATGTAAATTAATTGTATCAGAACCTTGGTCTTCAAACATTTCATATAATTTTACTACTTGCCTTTTGAAACGAGAAGCAGGAGTGAACATAATCAAAAGTTATACTTGGTGTAACTCGTTGAGTATTGAAATTAAATGCGTCTTTCAAAACGACTTCATTGAACTAATATTTAAATCAAGGGAATCCCAGAAACCTTCAAAGGATATTCGAAATCTGTTAGAAGCATCGTTTTCACTACAATGACCGAACACAATCCGTCAAGACATCTTATAAAACAGTAATTCCAGGAAAAGTACGGTCGTACTTTGTCTGCTAACAATAAGTTCAATCATGAGCTTACAATAGTGTTTAAATATTACACGGTAGTACCTATCCTGGCATGATTAGGTATTGATTCTTGAGGTTGTTTTGGTAAAAAATTTGTACAACGAAAACTCTTAAAATTATGGGAAATACAGTAGTTTTACATGTGAGCATGAACAAAATGTAACAGTACAAACACTTGAGAAGTCTTGAAGATTCATGAACAGCTAATACAATAGACTTAATGAGCGATACATTGAAAACTGAGAATCATTACTCATTGTAATAGTTGAGCAAGGTACTTAATCAAAATTAACTATCATAAAAACAATAAGTGAACAAAAATCATGTAATAATAGATAAATTATACAATAACTAGCAGAAATAAAAGTTCAAGACACACTCATGCCTCCTGCAGGCAAATAGTGTGCATTATCTTACCTGCTAACAGACAGGGCATTAGTAGACGCATTAGCAACGATATTATGTACCCAAAACGAAAGAAAACTCATACTTTTAGCTGTTGGGAACAGCTGGTTCAGGAGGTGACTCTAATAAATTAAGTAGCTATAAGTACAGCTTTGATTGGTTCTGCACCAAAATATGAATACATAAAAAATGAGCACTTGTTAATGACTAAATACAACTTGTGTAGATTTGTATTTACATAAATTGAAGCAATTTTGTTGAAGATAAAACCTTGTATGGCACAACACAAAAGGTGTTATTAGGACTTGTGTCCATCTTATAAGTTAAACATTGTACATAAATACGTTTCAATCGATGGAGCATATTTACATGCGTAGGCAAGTAATTATATTTTACTACACCCAATGTCAGGGATTGTTAGTTTGTTTTACACATCCATGCTGCATTCTCGATAATCATTTTCAATCACATTGTTTCAACAAAATCACCCTGAATATAATTTTAAAATACAGTTTCTAGTATTAGCAAAACTTTGAGATTGGACATACGGTTGAAAAACAGTAAATAATTTCTGTTAGTTTTTTTAGATTACTTATACTTTCTCTCAAACATCATTTGTACTAATACTTCTCAGACATACAACTGAGTTGTCCACAGTGGTCTACAATATATTACTTTGTAGTGTCAACTGTGAAGATATCTATTTGAACAGCACTGCTACATAGCTTATTTGCGGAAAGGACAATTTTCAAGGGTCTTGCTGTTGATTCACCGTTCACAAAAAATGAATTATAACAGTGCACTACCAGAATACACATAACGTTAGAGCGCAAAAGTACATCTTGTAATTTTCGGGACGAACAGTTTTGAATAATACCAAAATGTAGATAGTTGTTTTTTGTTTGTTGTTTTCCTTAGCGGGAGTTTGTAACAACTGACGCACAACAAAGGTATCACGTGATATCAGTCATTCTGTGAGTACAATATATTAATACGAGACAATATTCACAGCATTAGGCTTTAGTCACTACGATCACCATTAGCATAAATTTACGACTTACGAGAATATTGTATTTTTGCCAAAATACCACAGGAAGGAGAAAATGATAAAAGTTCTGTTTAGCATACAACCTCGGTAGACTTCAGCACAAGCTTGATTTTACGGTGTGCAAATTGGAGCTGATTACTTGGAGCTAATGAAATAATTGCTTCATTAAGTTGCTGGTATTGTAAGCTCACACTATACTCAAATCGCATGTGCTTTATATGGGTCTTGGCGCATGAAGACCTTCTACGTCGGCACCAACTAACGGCCAATGGTCAGTGTTTCCTGGTCCCCAGTCGTGAAGACCATTTGTTAGCGATGGGCGATGAGTTAATCGATGCGCTATACTGAACCCTCCACTGCCTTCTAGTTGCGTCAAAACAATAATCACTTCCCTGTACAAACATTGAAAAAAGATTAAAAACCTCAGTAATATGAATTTAACTAATTAATCTAAAATTTGGCAGAATCCGGAACATTCGTTTACATTTCGTAAAATTTCATGTCCAATCTAGGAGTACCTAACTAAATAAATCGTTCAACTATCATAACACATTACTAAGTCAATTACCTATGCAGAGGAGGCACCGCATCGACGGTTTTAAGTTGACTTCTTGTAGATACAACATTATAGCTCTCTTGGCAATCACACTTTACTTGAATCCATTTGTCATCATGCCGATTTTCCACGACAACGACCAGACCAGCCCAACCTTTAGTGAGGTAGTATGCCGTCATACCCTCCCGACCTTCGTGTCGTTGGCCTCTTTCCATGGTTAATCGAATGATTGCATCTGCCAACATGTATGGAGGAGGAGCGATTTGGTCTGATAATACTTTCTTGGAAGAGTGTAGAGACATCACATATCGGGGATAAGGCGACTCTCCTCCTAAACACGATTTAGATATCAATATTTTTGGTTAACTTGTTTTCAATGAAAGGTGAATAAAATAACAGCAACAAAAACATTGGCACGAGACAGCGAGACGGAGATCTAAAATTAATTTCTTGGGCGGGCATCCAAATTAACACTTGTATTTTCCTATAGCTGCTTTATGTTATTGCTCACTTAATGTCTAGTTAACCTAGTAATAATTTATGGATGACGTTGACAGTTGTATTTTGTTTTTAAAACGTACCACTATGCCAATGATTGAAGGCTAGGGGTACAGCGAGATAAAACCCAGGCTCGATCATTTTATGACATCCAACGAAACCTCTAACTTGTCTTTTAGAATGCTCCACAAGACGACCCAAAACCAGCTTTTGAGAGTCGCTCTGACTTGTTTCAAGTCCACGAAAAAGTACCACACACAAGTCTAACTGAGATCTTTGCGATTTTTCCGAGTTTCTGTAGGGAATAAAACTTTATTAATTTAAAATATAGCACATGTACTGTTATTATATGACATATGCAAACCGAAGCACATATTTGACAACGCATTTATGTGACCTGTATTACATTTAATTGACGAATCCCACACATACATGTACGAAGAAATAACGCCATCACAGGTCCATACTTACCTATGACCCTCTTGAAAAAGGGAGATCTCAATTTCTGTGGCTTCCATTACTGTAATGAGGATACAAGACAGATGTTGCAAATCTGCAGACGGAGGTAGTATTCCCTGGAGTCGCCTTTCGTACCAACCACTCCTTACTTTGCACACGTCTATACAGTCGAAGTACCTAGGTAGTCAATAAATTCTATTACAGCCACAGCATTAATTCCAAGTATAAATAGCTACACGGAGGCAATTCTAGTCAATTACACAAACTACTTTTTCCTTTATTACAGCGCTATAAGACGGAATGGTTAAAGTTTAGGATTGAAGCTACAGGGCCAACATGATGTTATCTTATGTAGCATGTAGCCTGCCTTCAAAAGAGACTGACAAGCAAATTATTAGATAAACTTACTTTAACATGTCCTCAAAGGAGATCCAAAAAACGCCGTCATCAGCGCCACGGGGCATTAATTTTTCTTTTAGCTCAGTTGTCCACACGTTTGAACTGTCACTCCAGTCTCCCTTCCAACTATATCGACCCCACGGATTTCGCAGTCTCAGCAACCTAGCCCAAACAGAAATCAAGTAATGGATACTGTTTAAAACTACAGACCAGACCACTTCACCTTAAAATCAGTCTTTCCAGCTATTCCAGTCTCACCTAAGACCATTAGAGCCCTCTACGTTTAGGACAGAGTATGCATGCCTTGGTCGCAGACCTTTCTCACGATACTCATCCTCATCCACTTTCATATTACCACCCCCACAAGAGGCTCCCATTAAGAATCTAGCGGCATGACAAGATAGCAACTGGGCCCATACTAAGTCCCGGTCTAGCTCTTCATCAGCTCCACTCTGTTCATTAAAAATAATTTACAGTATTTTCAGGTGTAACAACGAAGTTTTCAATACTTAATTATTTATTTATGCGCGAAAGAGGCTTTACAAATACGAAACTAACCTGCAAAGGAATACTTTCGCACGGGCAGCCCGTCAAAGTGGCTAACCCTTCTATTGCTCTGCCGGAAACCAAAGCTTCGTAACATCCATGGATTTTTGCCACGGCTTTTTCAATTAGAGGAACCCACAGCTGACGCCGTTTAGCCTTGCGTAGACAAAGAAAATTATATCCGTCAAAACTCAGCAGAAATTTCAAAAGCTAACCATGTAGTTCTGCATACCTGTGAATATACTAGCCGTTTCCTCCGGTCACACGGCAAAAGATCGTCTACAATTACAGTAGTCCAGGATCCGTCCTTGCATAAACGTATGAGGTAAGCTCCCACCGGGCAAATTTCTCGGGTAACTAGTATTTTCTCCACTAATTCTTTTCTTTCAGCTATTACTGCCAAAGCACTGAGGAGCCAGCAGTTCCCTAACACCCCTGTGCCATAAAACAAATGCATTATACACCCACATGAGAGATGACATGGTTAATGGATATTACTGCAAAAATCAATACAGACGATAAACTCAGCTCTCCATCACATAGTATGTTCTAAAAACGTATATAAATTACTAACTGAAAGATTTTGATCGCATGCAAGCGCGTACGATCATCGTGGCAATGGACTTTTATTACAACCTACTAGACAAACTTGTAATGAATCACTTACCTTGAGAAATGTCAGAAGGCAGCGGTGTACGAAACACAACCCAAGGTACGCTTTCACTACCTTGCTCAGTAAGAATATCTTTCGGTCGGAGCCACCGTGACACGAGATCTCCATTACTGGCGGAAACTTTTGGGTGGTAATACAATGATTTTGGAGCGGGTGGAAATGAATCATCAACAAAGAGATCGCCACTCTTTTCACAGAAAGCTACAATATCTTGGTATTTTTGTTTTGTCCCCTTCTTAGCGTTGTTTACAGGAGGCGCTGAAGAAACTTCCACACCATTAGAATTAGCTTTCCTTGGAGTCTGGCACATTTCACATACAACGGTCTTCATTGGATTTTTGAAAGTACATTGAGGGCAGGACCACTTTTTCCGGGAATACAAGTTCAAACACTAAATAAAAAAGCTCACACATTTTAGAGATTTTAATTCTTACTGAACCAGGAATCATAATGGCCAATAATACAGAGGAGGACATTAATATAAAGCCTTAAATCAGTATACGGATGAATAATTACTAGCAGGATAATTCAGATAATGAATCCAACTGTCTTACCTTATAATCTTTATTTTTATCCCACTGACAGGCTTGACAGCGGTTGGAGTACAATGGATTCTGTAGGGTGCACAGGGGACAACACCAATATTCCGCCACAGCAACAGACCGTGGCCTGTCGATCTTTTTCTTTGGTCGCACATTTTCATTGGCAACTGAGACCTCAATAGTGCGTGATGCTCCACATGCTGCACAAGCACTATTAGAAGTATCGTTGGCTAATGTGCATTTAGAACAAGTCCATCTCTGCAAAACAGCTAGGTCCTGAAAATCTTGTTCTAGACTCAAAGGCCCAGCAAGAGGCAAAGAAGAGCGTCGATTTTCAATTCCCCTGGTACTAGAAGGACAGTCTGCGATTTGAACATCTTCATCAATATAATTTAATTCAGTATCTTCTTTCTCACGTAACTGAGATACCGAATTCACTATGGACGCCGAAGAACTTAAGTTAGAAATGCGTTGCTGCTTATTCTTTTTCGTAGATTCTACTTGTGTTTTGGATTCTGAGCCTACATATCCATTTTTGCTCGACTTACTACTAATAACCTTAGGATGGGCTGTACTGTTTTTAATGTCTTTAGATCCTTTGACGGATGTTACTCCAGACGAAGTTAGCACGGTTCTCTCAAATTTTGAAGTTCTGCATTTCTTTGCCTTATCAGTCTTGTCACATGAAGCCTGGAGTTGTGAGAACTCCATAGATGAATTACTGCTCCGATCTTCCCGGTCTTGGTTAACACCGTGACTCTTTTCTCGGACCCAGGGGTCATCTCGAATAGGATTAGACAAACTTTTTCTCACTTTAACATTAGAATTAACTCCTTCGGAAGGGGCAATAACATCCTGGTGCTGTAAAGTAATTTTACTCGGACTATTTTCAAAGCGTACAGCATTATTTTCAAAAATCAGATTACATGACTCGTCCGATGATAAAGACAGGATAAGGTTATTGTTAAGTACTCCATCTTCATGTGCGGCCAACTGTGGAACATCGCTACTGTTGACGTAAGGACACTTGAGACTTGTGACTGCAGAATCAAGAACTCGTTTTTTGGACTCTCTCTGTGGCTCGGGTATCTGATTTTGTGTAACAAGAATTGAATCATCGTCCGCAATTGGTTGGATAATCCAGTTGATTGGCATAGTATTTGATGACGGCTCATACCCCAGACTTGAGTCAGTAACAGATCTAGTTAATTTTTCATGAGTTTGACAATTGTGCGGAGAATCGAGAGGCAGTGAGTTGAGACTAGATGAATTGTTTTTTACACGCTTCCCCGCATCATTCTGCATTTCCACCACAACTTTCGACTCATGACTTTCCTTCAAACAAACAACGGCAGTATCTTTTGAGATTCTGAAGTTAACGAAAGATCCCTCATCAGTCTGCACTGGTCTCGTCATTCCATTCATCGGACTTGCCTCATTCAAATTCGAAGAGTTAGGTGACTTCGGTGTTCCAGCAAAGATTGAATCCTCGTCTTGTGAATTAGATCGTCCCGAACCAGGGGAGTGGTTTCCTTCACATGCCACACTCTCATGTGTTGTACTACACACAAAAATAAAAACATCCAAACATTTCACACTCTCCTCTCAATTCTCTTCCACACACTTCATCCACTCCGCTTATCCCTCTTATCAAACAAACCACCCGCTCTATCAGCACCATCATAGATAATACAAACCATTAGTCAAACCAATTACCATTCAGCAGTTTTGGGCTCCTCCAGCCTACATTCGAATGACACTGGCTGACCCTGCGGTGGGAGATGTTTCCTTGACACGTCCAGCTCAAACGGGATTCTCGGCATCCCATTCGTTCCAGAAGGTCTCGAAGCGTCACATCTCACACAGTTGGACACCTCAGTGGGGTTGATGTGAGCACAAGCTGGGCAATGCCACTGAAGGACTGACGCTATAGATCCCATCAGTGAGCAAAATCACAAGAAACGCTTAAGCGTCCGTGCTAATCCTTCTCAGCCCATAAGTACTGTACTCCAGGCTTCAGCTCCATCCTCCTTCCATGGCATGGGTCCAATCTTGTCACTATTCCAACACATATCTTCACCCTTTCATCATCCAGGACCACAAGCTCACACTTCAGCCCCCCCACGTCCACCAATCCTAATCCCAAGTATATGCACAACACGTTTAACGCCCCGCTCCAAAAATGTCCATTTCCACAGGACTTCATACAATGTCCCACCGGCTGTCAGATCTCTAATAATAGTTACTTGAGGACAAAAAACTTTTAAAAAAAATTGTCCCCTCTTTTAATTACAACCATACAGTTCAGTCTCTCACTGATCTCGTATTATTATGTATATATGTAAGCTCACTTGAGAATATACTCCTTTTGAATTCAACCAGTTGTCAGAACAGGTCCAACTTTGTACAACTCAGTAAATCCCAAGTCACTTTGGGAGCCACGAACACTATTATTTCTTCTGGTCAACATGACCTTCAGGACCTCTTCGGGCAAAAGTACTTCAAAATATTAAATCCAGAACTGACTGATTGAGAACAACAACAACAACAACAATAACAACAACAACCTCCGAGATCTACTTTAAACTAGTACTTGGTTATCCCTCCGTCCCTCGCAACTCATTCAAAGCATGAGGACTGAGATGATGACGGTAGTAATTTAAGATCTAAACAACAAATACAGCGAGGGCAAGTCCGAACGTAAACAATAGCAGATGATAAAAGGGGGTGACACAACTCTCTTGGAAACCAGATCAGCTGCCTCTCTGCACAGTGACAGCTCCGTTTCCTCACTCACTCTCTCTCTCTCTCTCTCTCTCTCTCTCTGCGTCTCTCCCCCAGTTCCGAGGCTAGAAGCAGACTGTTGTCGTGATGGTTTCACCACAGCAATCATGATTCTTCAGAGTTAGATGCATCTCTAGGACATAGGTGTATTAAACCGATACAGGAGGAGCAGCATAGACTCCTTGTAGTCATCCATTCCTTAATATGTAGGACCTTCAACTCCTTCTAACGTTCGTTCCAAAACTCCACTCGACTCCTCAGTCCTCGTCCTCAACTCCTCACAAATATTTCTGTAGTCTGTAGTCCGCGGGTATATACAGGACAACCTGTGCAAGGACTGTTACTGACTTATATTGACGGTAGTATACGAAGCGAACAAAACATAACTGGGACTGACTTTAACTATACACATGGATATATAGTGTACTGTATACATATACAGGGACAGAAGCTACCCAACCGGAGTGCCTGCCAGCTGCCAGCCGAATCTCCAATCTCCAAGAGTACCTACGTCCGTGAGGACTTTAAAGCATCTCGTCAGCCGATCTCTGAGAAATGGACACTCAGCCTGGCCGACAGGGGATAAAGAAGTTAATTGTACTCGTCCCTCAGTGACTTTTTTGGAACTTATGACTGACTGCGGTTCCGGAGAGCAAAGACATGAAACCTGCAGGAAGAATTCTTTCATGCATTTATCATTCTTTCATGCGTTTGTTTGGCAAAGGCAGTCTTGGGTGTCGTTCTAAACGTTTACATTACATTGAGTAAGAGGAGATAGAGGTCCTTGTAGTGATGTTTAAGTTAGTTAAATTAAGTAGGTATGTTCATGTATCACAGTAGCAGATTGATGTTTTAAATCTTTAGAGTGGATAATACTAATGAAAAGTCTCAATGATTATTAAATTGTGTTTGGCAATGCGTTCAATGTTAGACTGAAGTAAGTATTGTATTCTACTTAAGGTCGTTTATCGGCTGACTTGATGTCACTTTTATCTTGGGATTTGACCATGTTCATCCGACAGTTGTTGGACGTTGGAACGGTCTTTTTTCACCAGCTGTAACGCTGTAAGCATACATTAGCAGTCAAGACATCCGCCCATGCTTTTAGACAGCATTGGCTTGTGTGACATAACAAGTGAGACAAGTTGTTTTTCTCACAGCTATGAGGCACGGACCAAACAAGTGGCAATAATAAGTTGAAGCAACCACAAATTATATAATCCTCAGCTTATGTTGAAGTAAAAAGGGTACTTAAAAAAACATTTGTGCCCCTAGGCTCGCCAAGATATAATCAAGCTACTCATCTGTATTAAGTACAGTAAAACCTGTATATAATGGTTTTCCTAGGGACGCCGAAATTTGACCACTATAGACAGGGACCACTGTATAAGTATATAGTGGTCAAAAGTCACTATATAAACATACATATACAGGCATACGAGCAGGAATCCAGCAGTTATAATTGCATATGTTATTGACAACCAGCAATTTTACACTTTTTTAAAAATAATCACTAATTTACTTCTAATTGAGACTTCGAATTTTCACCTTGCCAAGGGAATCTTGAAAAATACTGCAATGATCTTCAAAGCACCTTGCCTTTTAGGCATTTTCCATAGAGAAATTGGGTAAAAATATTTGTCGACCTATTTATTCGACGAAGTTTCGTTTCGAATTACCTCAGGATGATTAAATCATCTGAGATCTTTTAAAGCTAATAATAGTTTTTTAAAATGATTAAAAGTAACCACTAATTAATTGAAATACTTCAAAGGACTAATAATATAGCCAATAAACCATCGTTTGATTTAGTACAAATACATGCAATATTAAACGGCTGGAGATAAAAACGCCCCAAAATGCCTTTAATTGCACTAAACTCAAACAGCTGTGTCATTGGTTCGGGTTTGCGCGAGTTGTATCCCTTCGTTCTGACTGGTTGACCACTATATACAGGTGCTTTAAGCTGTATTTTGAACTGAAGGGGCATGCTCATTAGACCACTATGAACAGGTTACCACTATATAGAAAACCATTATATAGAGGGAATTCCCTATGATAAAGCATAGGAGATGGGACCGGGAAGCCAAATTTGACCACTATTGACAGGAAACCACTATATGAACGGCCATTATATACAGGTTTTACTGTATTTTCTTGTACAGAATTTCCTTCTGGGTAGGTAGAAAGATAATTCAGCGCGATTGGCCAACAACAATAATTATGCAGGGTGTTACCATGAAGCAAAAAAATTAAAACAAAAACCAAAATTGTAAGTCGTTCAGCCCCATGCAGTATTTCAAAATTCTGACAATCTTCGCGGATAGGAAGGCAAAAGTTTCTCAAATACATCAGTGGGATGTTTTAGGGCTTTCTAGCACTTGAACTATCGTTTCGTGCAAATCGCTTAATTTGTCGTAGTTGATCGGAAAACTCTGAATTCCAGAGATGCGCATCAACAGTTTCGTTACGTTACGTTACACTACCACGGTAGGTTATAGAAGTGTCGTTAATTATCATTACATTACTAAATATCGTATGCAAAATTCAACGTTACCGTTCCGTTACTACAAGACAACGATTATACTCCAGCGTTAGTTTTCGTTACCATTAAAAAATTTAAAATAGCCGTTACTCTCCGTTATCGTTAGTATTATTGTCAGCTCGTTATAAACAAAAATGTCAAACACCTAGTGTTGCCAGACGTTCCTGGTATGCAGGAATTGGAGCGAAAAGGCAATTTACAGTTTCTGTGTAGTTCTTGATTCAGCTGCAATGTGATCCCCTTCCCGACTATACCCGGTGTGGTAATCTCGTCATTTGTCCTTTTATTTAATTCCTTTTTTCGGCTTTTACCAGCAGCAGTATTCTCCATGATTAGTTCTTATCTTCTAAACACTTCGTTAACACCAAAACGTAATTTTTAAGCCGATCACACATAGTTTTTTTATGAGTAAAAGCGTGTGGATTGAGCAAAACAAAGAGCTAAAAACTTCCTATTGGAAGTTACCATGTTTTCAATAATGTACATAAATGATGCTCCGGGCTCAGGGTGTCCACATCCAGCTCAAGTTTTTAACATTTTCCCTGTTTATTTGCATGCACAGTTACTCCAATCAAAGCCAATAATAGATGGCAATGCGTAATGCAAAAATATATATGTACATGCATATATTCATTTGATAGCGTTGCGTTACGTTACAATATCTTTTTCTGTTTACAAACGCTTGGAACGCTATAGTTATTCCGATAAATGTTTAGCACACCCTACTTCCGTTACCGTTACGTTATTACCTGCTCCAAATATAGGCCGTTACGTTAAAAAACGGCGTTATTGCGTTATTGTTGGGTAAAAGTAACGTAACGGGCGCATCACTGTCTGAATCTGATGATCCTCAACATTGCTTTTCAAGTTTGTTCCCAAGTATTCACACTGAGCGACTTACAGTGTTGATTTCTTTTTTTTTTGCAAGTACTTAAGTAAATTCACTAGAATGTAGAATGAATGAAGTATGATTCCTTTTTTAATAAGTTACGGATGAACAAGTACCATAAAGCGGAGTATTATATTTGATGTATTGTCATTTCAAAACAAACCAGAATATTCTTCTGATTCTATGTGAAGTATCAAGGCCTGACACAAATTTGTAGAATCCCGTTAGTCCAATGCTTAGTAATACCAAAAAAGCGCCACCTAAACTGCAAAAAATATTTTTGAAAATGCTTCAACAGCAGGAAAATAGGCAATCATGATAACAAAAACAATTAAGGGTCACCTCAAGGCATCAGGGTAGATACCCGAGTTAATTTGCCATAAAAAGGAGAAAATGACTTCTGACGACCGTGCGACAGCAACAAGGCCAGCTTTCTCAAATCTGAGAGCAAGTGTCAAACAAATAACTCCTCCAGATAAACTAGCCCCCGCGATCACTAGAATGAATACATCAATAGCGTGAGTCTCTTCATTTCTTACTAGGCCGTTTCCAGCAAGACCTAGTACGACTCCTGTAATGACTCCCGTCAAGCCAAAAACTGTGTTCAAAATACTGAAATGTACTCCGCGAAGACGCCTAACCAATATCATTACAGCTGTTAGAGTTAACGTGGCTCCTACGGCAAAAGCGATTCCTATCTGCAACAGCAACATTTTCAAAAATTAATTTAAAAAAAATTAACTCGCTTTATTGATACATGCCACTTAATATTATTTGAAATTACCAACTGGTCACTGTCAAAGTCTCTTTTACCAGCAAGAAAAGGAGGCTTGGAAATTATGAACACACCAATAATTGCCAGTAATGCTGAAATTTACAGAAGTTGGTATCAGCAAGACATATTACCACAATAAAATATATTGAAATTATTTGGTCAAATCAAAATACAGAATCAAATTAATTTTGTGCACCTGTAATAGTTTGACATATACTCATTTTTTCATTTAAGAAAAGTCGAGCTCCCAATGCTACAATAATGGGGTTGCTGTACAAAACGACAGAGGCATCTGCTGGAGAAATGTAGTTCAATGCATACACATGGAGAGTTCCAGAAGATACACCAAATACAGCCCGCAACTAAAATACAAAACAAACAATGGTATGAAAATTGTAATTATTTTATATTTAGGTTAGTATAATTAATTATGTATACATTATAAAATTATTTCAAACAGGTAAAAAGTAGTATTCCAAAACTGATTTTATATATGTTGCTTTCTCTTTTAGTGTAAACCCTCAAGATCACTGTTTGCAGGCGAAAGCTTGCAAAAATGGACTGATTCTATATATTATGTGTGAGCTCATATTATTTGCGCTTTATAAAAAATAATTGCGAAAATAATAATTTTCTTCCCGACGTGCTGCAATTATTTTCCTTGACTTAAACTAATTAACTATTAACCGGGATACCTGGTAAAACGGTTGAAGCAAAGTAACAATTTTAAAAATTATCAACTTATATTTTTTCATTTGAAGGATCAATGCCGAAGGTCGGTTAGAGGTTGCAGAAATAACATGAGCCATCCTGCTTATTCATATCCCGAAATTGAACTAATAATACGAGTATTAAAAGCTAGATATTAACAGTATACACAAAACTGAAACTACAAAAGTACTCACAAATATCATGAGAACTGTAAACTTTTGTTCCCGGCTATCCATTGTAGAAAAAACTTCAAGCTGATTACGGATCAAGAAAGGTACGATGGCCAAAGCAAGGAAGAAAATTGAAGCAAACCTTATAATTACTAAAATGGAAACTTCAAAATTCCTAATGTTTGTTAAGTAGAAAGCTGTATATGCAGCAAGCGCAAATAGAACTGAGCTAAGGATTGCCAGTATCAATCCTCTTGATCGGATCCAACAAACGCAACATTTCGATAGATCCTTTTCAATGTCGTCCTCTGCCGGCAACTTTACATCCAACTGAGAATCAATTTGAACAGATTGGTCGGTTTCCGGAGCAGCTTGATCCTCCTCATCCGGATTAGATATGGGAACGATCAATGAGTTGGACCCATCCAATTTAGGAGGTAATGATAATGATCTTTGAGCATCCAATAACCCCGATGTCCTTTCTTTCCCTGGTGAATAGACATCACCGATTGTGAGTACTTCCGTAGCAGAATTTGCAGATAATTTGGCCAACTCTTGATTAGCTGACATACTGGAATCAATATGAAGAACGCAGTACGAGTTGATAACAATATGTAGTTTACACAGAGCATTTACGACAGAATTTTAGGCAACTAAGAGCACTTTCTTTGCTTTGCTGGGAAGGCATAATTATTTTATTAAATAATTGCTGCAAATTACAGTTTATTTTGAGACATTGAAATGATTATGTTAATGCTTTTGGTTGAATTGCACACTACGATGAAATTCAGCAGACATGTTTTTATTATTAGCTATTCTTTCCTTGTACTATAGTCAGAATTTCTAAAGGAATGATATTACACAATTATACCGCTTTGTTATTTGTTACAGTGTTTGTGCTGCCGTTTTCATTAAAATGTCAACTTAAGAACTGCAAAACAAAAACGTTATAGACAGATATATTATAGACTGGCCGATCGCTGATACTCAGTTTTTCATCTTTTCACCTTTTTTAAATAGGATTGTTATTTTTCTACTGAGTCCGCTGAACTTCCATCAAGTGACCTCAAAACATTACTTAATAAAAATTGATGTATTGTCTCAAAAAGTGTAACGTTTATAAAATACTAGCAATCAAACCATCTGCCGAGACGTATGGAATGTTTGGCAGCAATGAATTTTTAATTTAATAATAATTTAAATACAATAATGTTTTATATGCCAATACCCTAGAAGTTTTTTTGTAGTAATTACCAGAATTATTACATAAATTCCAAAACTGCTAAATAACATGAAAGGGGTTTGGTTATGCGATTTGCCCCGGCACTAGACTATTTAAGAAATTACCTAATATTCAATAATTATTATTTACTCTTTTTACAACATTTCGTATATAGCGATTTGAAGTAACTTCATTGCTGCAATGGCTTTATCTGTTCGAATAAACAAAAATCGTATGGCAACTGGCATGGAGGATTAACAAAATAAACTCATGATTTATGATTACATCATTAGCACCAATTTGGGTCAATATTGGATCAGCTATTTTTTTAAATTAAGTTAGGATGCCTGTAAGACGGTTGAGAAAAAATAAATCTCCGAATTGTTTTTAAATTAATCTGATGTTGCAGTCTGATAATGAATGTTTTTAAAAATAATTAAATGTTGTTGTGATAAACAAAGACTATATACAGGTTGCGTTTAAAACAAAAAAAGTTGATCAAATCTGATCAATAATCTGATCAGTCTGGCAGCCTTGCTTTGAAATTGTCCTTGTTAATGCGGATTATGTTGGACCCCTTTACTAAAATTGTTAGAATTGGTAAAAAAAATACCACGAAAGGTTAAATATTTTTGAACCATCCAGAACTCTATCAATTCATGACAGCTACATCATTTAATTAAATTTATGTCTGACATGTGTTGAAGGACGACGTACCCAAAGTTAGAATTTAAAACATGGCCGTCAAACGATTACGACTGATCATATTAGCCACACTGTACTAAATATTCAGAGGCTTACACAATAAGCAAGTGGTATTTTATTCACATTAATCATACAAATTCACAGATGCAAGATAACTTGGTTACCATTGGGGCATTCTCTTTTTTGTATTGTAAAGTGGCATTATTTTTTGTTGAATTGAACAGGATTAAGTTGTAGCAACACTTCGTTAATGTTAAAAACGAAAAATGCTTTGATTTTTATTTCAAACCGTTTTTTCTTTTTCATGAATAAAATAAAAAAATAGAATCGCTATACTTAACATGTTATGTACATAAGTTTCGACTGCCATCATCTTGACATTCACTTTCGAATTAGTATATAGGATTTACAACCTGGAAATTGTACATTTGTTCCTTCATCGAGTTTCATTTGTGACTTAATATCATTCTTGTGGTGCCAAGTGCATTGTATATTGATTATCAATACTAACTAACCTTAATCCATAGTGCTTCACGTCCGTCTTTTGTTGTTTCACTCAAGCGCTTTATGCAGTGGAAAAATACTTAAATTGTTGTAAATACCCTTGTACCTTACAATTTAAAATGGCTGAAGAAGAATCTTTATTTGGAAAGCTTCCTCCAGAGGTTCTAATTTCTATCTCAAACATTTGGAACAATTTCATTTCTGTAATCATCGAATGGCAAGTGTATTTACAAATCCTAAACTAACAGCAACATTTCAACTAAAATATATTACAGTTGTTAAATAATATCATCGTGCGAATGCCCCATACGGATCGTCTCCAGTTCCGTTTGGTTTGCAAACGATGGAACTGCCTTTCTGCTTTTGGACTTAAATTCTTAGTGAACGTGTGTGACGAAACTATTCAAACATCAATGAATTGCAACCAACGCGTCGAAACCTTCTATGCACGTGACTTGCGTTCACCGTTACCCCTATCTTACAGAAGGAAGGTCATCCAGAATTTCAATTTCCTACGAAGAGTATTTTTTGGACCAAATATTACAGCATCAAATATGAAAAAGCTTTTAGAACAAGTCCAACAGGCAGATACGTTAGGATTCAGCTATGAACAACCGCCGTCTTTTTCAGGCTTGCAGTTTAATAATTTAACGTGCTTACAGGTGCTTCTATCTACTATCTATTCTGCTGATCTATTTTCTATCTCTCTATTGCTACGTAAATAATTGTAAATATTTGGTTGCTTACAATCTGGTATTTAACGGCAGTTTTAAGTTTCAAAATATTCAGTTCCAGAAAATAAAATCGGGGAAGTCAGAATCCGTAGCGTTCAAAAAACTGCTGTCAAATGCCATTTTTCCTGTTCTCAAGCGATTCAATTTAGTGCAAATCGATGCGACAGATTTTCGAGTTTACTTGGCCATTCATCTCTTTGTAGTTAATCATGCCACATCTCTGAGAAACCTAATTTTGAACATGTCACCTGCCAATATTAAAAACGCAACAGTAGACCCTCGATTTCAACGATTGTATGAGTCTTGCGATATCTACTGTGATGTATCCAAACGCACGAGTGATGTTAATCTGGAGACACTGTGGATCAATTCGTGCAACTTTGAGGGGCTTAGTCCCTGGAATTTGAGTAACACCTAAATCGTGAATTTATAATCTGTACAATAATATAATACAATCATGTACCTTTTGGAATAATTGCTTTCAGGTTGTAAGCTAGTAACGGCACAAAGAAATTTAGAATGCTTACTTCTTGATGGAATTTATTTCTCACAAGCTATTGAAAGGACACAAGTGTTGCAGATAGAATCAATACTGGTAAATAATCGAGAAAGTTTAAAGCGTTTAAAGCTGCCATTAACTGACTTGGATGCCACGCTGCTCTCGCGGTGCCTAAAATTGGAAGAATTTGGAGCGTATGTTTCATTTGAGCAAATGAAAACATTCGAAATACTGGGCATGATAGGAACTTTTCGAAATGGAGATTCCCTTCCTACTTCGCTTCGCATGATTGATATGCATATCCCCATTAATATTACGGAAGTTCAGTGGTTACTACGGCACATACCTCTTGTGGATTTTGTATTAGAAGGTTGCCGTACTCAATTTTGGTCATTGGAAATACTGTCTGAGCTTTGGACCATATGCATCTCATTGACAAACTTCCGGTCGTATGTGAGAATGGTCTCAGAGGAAATGCAACGACTCAAAACTTACTTGCTGGAAACGGACGGTATAAACGGAAATGTGGAATTCAATACAAATTCTCAATTTACACTCGTTGATGTTCTTATTGACAGAGCGATTTATACGGGTTGATTTATTATTGGGGTGAAATATAGCTCTACGTGTGTGGTACGTATAAATGTTCGCGTGAATCCCTTTGTGTCGAGATCATTTATTCTGAAACAGATTCAATATTTGTAGCACATGTCTAAAAAAAATGAATTATTTCTATTCAAAGCAATCCAATTTTCATTTGGATCTTTTAATAACTTTACCATCGACAATATTTTTGACGACCATTAATATTAAAAATATACATCATGAACAGTAATTTGGATATGGCATAAATCATTGCGGCAGAAATGACACCTTGAGATGACACTTCTGATCTTGATTTTTATTGGAAAAAATTGTAGTGATGTGATAAAATGTGGATTATGAAATGTAGATGCATTACAGACTGCTTTTAATGATTAACAATTTCGTTACGCTGCTGCGCTGTTTGCACAATGTGTATTCTAATTTCTATTATAATTTTTTATGACTTTATAAACGAGAATATTTTGTTTGTTTTTTTACATTTAAGGGTCATTCCTTCTAATTGTACCTGACCAAAATTAACAAGTGTTTAAAATAATTAAAGTTTTTAAATATTACGGTGGGAAGACCCTTCTATAGATGCACAGCAATTTAGATGTTAGTTACTTAGCTACAAATTGGAAAATAGTGTTGAAAATATGGAAAACCTCAGCAATCGAAGTGATGCATGATGCAAATAATTACGTAGATGTATTTTGGTCTGAAAATGATAGAAATCCTTTGATAATAATTAAGGCGTGGTTCAGTGTACGGAAGAAATGTCTTTTTTAAGAGCCGTGTAAAAGCTACCAAGGCTGGTTTTTCTCTTCCAGAAAAAACACTGAAAATCCAAGGCGCTGGAAATCCGTTGAAAGCATTTTTATAAAATTATTATCAACTACTACATGAGTACAACGTACTTCATTTACTTCCATACATACAACTCATACAAGTTACAACATTAATGAGTAGTTAGGTTACCTTCGAAGAAGGTCAAACATTATGAGGTTTAGCGACGGTTACCACGCAATCACGTTTCACAAGACTAGTAAAGCACACATTTTTAGCATCATGAAAATTTGAGCCGCATCATTGGTTGGCCGATTTTTCATAATGGTGCCTTTCTCTGGCCTGAAATCGAGTTCGGGCAATATTAATTTTTATAGCGGTAGCCAAAGATGGGCAACTGGTTTTCCTCGCCTGAAACCTTACCTCTACAATGTAATCTCGATTGTCCTTCCTAATACCCTTCCTAAACAGTACTTTTGCTGATTTCCTTTTCCCTAAAAATGGGCATATAACTGCCCTTCCTATTTCCTTGTCAGATTATTAAATTGCCTAGTAGGGCCTAAAATGCCTAGTTCAGTCTGAATTGCCTTTGTTCAGCCTTAGTTGGTTGGGTATGCCTTTGCCGGTTTGGTCGAAATTGTACATTTCTTTACGAATAGCGTTGAGAAACAATATACATTAACATAAGCGGGTAAATATGATAATTGTCATCATTTAAAATGTATATTGTTAGACGAACACATGATAAGTTCCAAGTTTGGATTGATTTTCTGGAAGATATATTTTAACGTTAGCAGCATTCAGAATATTAATGTACGAAAAATAAACCCTGTTCACTGCACACCATGAAATCTACGGAAACACCGAATCTAGACGTCTAACTTTCAGTGGGGTCCATTGAGTGGAATTTCTTCACAGTTTGGTTTTGACTATGTCGTTTATTCAACGTTATACGGTCCAATACAAATAACTAGCAGAAATCATACAAACCAGTTTCATCTCTTGCCGCTGGTTGGCACCAAATATATGTCTTCCCGGTAGTCCTTCCTAGGATCCTTCCAATTCCCTCACCCTTCCTATGAACTTGCCTATTATTTTACATATTCTCAGCCTTCCTATTCTATTTCCTAATTTTGACATAAATTCTACAACCTTCCTAGTTCCTTTCCTAAAAACCTATCCGTTTTGCTTTCCTTCCTTCCTAGTTGCCTATTTACAAGGCCTAGTTTCAGGCGAGGTGCCCATCTTTGGCGGTAGCTGCGCAAGGGTTTCTTTATCAACAACTCAGAAACGTTCAGGACTGGTTGACCATTCTTGGGTACGTGTTTCATCCACGTGTTTGGTGGACTATTACTTACATTTTGGATTAAATTATGAATCCTTTTATCGGTTCAGAAGTTTTGATCCGAGCTACTGATAAATTAAAACATTGGGGGGTCGTTTCAGGAACTTGCAAAGTCAACCCACCATTTTAAAAATCCATTTCTATTTGCAACTGAAGTCTTTGTATCAAGACGCTAACGAAAACGACAGTATCATTCAATTAAAGAACCCGTTTAAGGGGCTAAAAATAATTCAAGATGGTAGAAAATATGAATGACATAAAATTCTTCGAGGCTGAGCGCCCAAAGATACCGCAAACATTGCTGGACGCTACTTATGACACAATGAAAGATAGTGCGCGGAAAAATCGAGGCTTTGGAAGAGACTCTGATGACGAGTTTTCTGCTTCAACAAACAGTAAGTGCTGCCGAGATGGAAAGAGAAAGAAACAAGAGAGAGCTAGAAGGAAGACTCAGGAAGACGAAAGTGAACCAGAAGAACTCCCTTATCGTGCTCACGGAGAGCGCAGACTGGGGTTCCTGGTAATAGGAGATCAGCATCGGTTTGGAAGAGGTGGCGATAAATCCGGAGGTCATTCTTATTTGTACCCCGACGCAGCCCCAATAGACTTTTCCTTTTGCCTTCTATCCACCATTGAGGAAATTACAGCATCTGGCGAGTCTCCAAACACTAAACGAAATTACAAATTCCCTGAAAAGACAGAAGATGAAAGGTACAAGACTTCCAGTGTTAGGATGAGTTATAATTTGCTTGAAAGTATTGATGGACTAGTATCGGTCTTGTACAAAATCCTGGACGGGGGGCCCCTCGGCTTGTGTTGGATTGATCTTTCGTTTAATCATATTCACACATTGGATGAGGATACTATTGGTCAAATCCCAAATGTTAAGATATTGTACCTGCACGGAAATTCCATTGCTGATATGACGGAGATACCAAAACTCCAGGGTCTACCAATCCTGCAAACTTTAACGTTACATGGGAATCCCATCGAAGAAGAGGATGGGTATCGAGCCTGCATTATTTACTATCTGCCAATTTTGAGGCATTTGGACTTTGTTGGAGTCACCAAAGGGGACAAAGCCAATGCAGGGAAATATGGTCTTTTTTACGAGCCGTTCTGGGAGAAGAGACACAATGAATTGGAGAATCAAGCAAAACAAGCCCAGGCTGCACAGGAAATGTCATATACTGACAAAATCATGCAGGAAGAAGAAGAAAAGGAAGAGGATTTGGACTTTAAAACTTACATTATTAACAATTAAATTATCTAAATCTCATGTACTAAAGCGCTAATCTCCAAGCATTTACTACTAATTAATTTTGATAAACGCAAATGATAGAAGGAACTACAAGTGAGTATCATATTTACATGAAATCATAGGGATTGTAGTGTTACATTTTTAATTAATGTATGGAAATAACCTAATTATAAAAATTCAGAATCGGTAAAATGAAGCCACGGCTATACATATTTTAAAACTACATTTGCAAATTATCACAACTTGTTTAAATTTTCCGAGCTTTTTAAAAAAAACATATTTATATTTTTAAACGTAAGAAGTATATTCGTACAAAATATTATTAAATTGGAGGAAGTATTTTTTTTAATTTCATACAGCAAAATACTTAATACGTAAATCGACGACCGCATACGATTTCCAATGCCATTTACGAACGGGAAGTAATAACTTGTCACATTCTCGATCAGAGCTAATCTTGTAAATCTCATCGGTTCATTCATATTATAGCACAGCGGCACCTGCAACAAATTTGAACTTTGCACTCCAAAAAACAGGCTCTTTAAAATAAAAACTCAAGTTAGCTCCACGTGGCCAGCCATGGCTGATCCGTTCTTTGCATCACAGGATAATTTGACTCGAGCATTGTTTCGGAATGTCGCTAACCTGAGTGACATTAAAAGATTTGTTACTGCAGCCTCACTGCCATTCTGTCTCCTCAAGCCTAAATATGTACTTAAATTAATTTTAAAAAACTACATTGGCATACGTTATACATCTCATTCAATTTATCTTAAGACACGCCTGTATTATATACGCCCTCTTCTTTTTTCCCGATTATAGATTGTTGATCCGTTCCAGCTTTCCGTTGCCATTACTAAAGCCATCTACAATCAGAAGGAAGGAACGATGAAAACCAATAATTTGCAGAGTGAAATCATTTATTGCCTCAGTCCATCAAAAAATGTAAAACAGCTAAAGCATGTTCATTTTTATAGTTCTCGATACCTAATTTTGAAGAAATTTTAAGAAAGGTATGATCGTTCTTATAGATTTCATATTCACTCAAAACGTTCATATCTGACGATGGAGACACCGAAATACTTATTGTTGGCAATGAGAAGTTGTTCCACACCATTCGAACGGCGATCAAAGGTGAAGAAATCCCACTTGAACAAATAGCAAAGTTTACCAACCAAGAGGCTGTTCTAGAGATTTATGATATTGATTCCTCTGAATTGATGAACTCTACACTTCTGAATGCCGTGATCTCAAGGATATCCAGCAAAGACTACACAAGTAGTTAATGACCGCTACCATCACTCTGAACTAGTCATTCCTTTCAAGCTAACAGAAAACCTATCAGTAAGGGAGTGGTGGTCCTATTTGTACTCCATATTTATTTTTCCAACGCACTGTCAATCACTGCCACTAAAGCCATTAGCCCTGTGTCTCAAGAAAGAGGAAACAATATGCAAAGTTACAATTAACTGTTTAAAAAGTAATCAATTATTAATACATTCTCTTCAAACATAGCTCCCTGACATATCATTACATTTGAAATATAGCTTAATTGTTTATACAATAGTACATAAAATTCGCTGGGTTTTTGTTTGTTCAACAAATTATACATAATTGAAAACAAATAACGATCTTGTCAATCGCATTCATTTTCATTTTACGAACAATCTTCTTCCACAAAATAGTTATCAATTGTAATTGCAGCTAATCATTGGAAGCACAAATATCGATATTATTAATTGACGGTACCTGGCTTACCCGCCCATAATCGAGATTCCCTATCTGTTTATTCATTCATGGTAGCTTTAATCATTTCTACTCCACATAAGAGAACAACTCATCAAAAAATACAAAATTCATTCTCCCGGTCCCGGTTATAGCATTTGTTTCAGAATCCTTAAAATTTATTTCGTTCACGTAGATCATTATGCTTGGACGTATTTCGGAGCATAAACGCAAAGCGCTATATTTTAAGTTCTTCAAACCTAACACTACTGTACTTCTGCAAAACTCTTGTAAATACTGACAATGGTTTGCACAAATTTCAAAGATTTTCTGAAGATCTATCCAAACTGTGGTATCTGCCCTAGAAATAGTAGGCGTAGTCATCAGAATAAAAATCATTAGAAATTTGTTGCTAGTAACCGAATAAAATTTGGAATGACAAGTTCTGCCGTTCCCATATTTTGCTTCAATTCCCATCAAACTGACTATGAAATAGCTTACTTTAAACTATTTACGACAATCAATGTTTTGAAAATCCCTTTAAAACTCCGCCATTAGAATTCCATATCCACCCAGCCCAATAAACCTTCTTGGATACACGGAAGGGGTAACTGTAACTACTCTAAGTTACCCATTTCAATTCAAATACCCTTCCTCACATACAATCCCCACAAATGTCGACCACCACTACAATCCTCCTTATCATCACCATCATCATCATCATCATCACGACGATCCGTTTCCTATACCCTGGATGCGTGTGACTCGTCATAGGACGCCTCAGCTCGGAAACCGCCAGCTCGCTTTTGTACTTACTTTTGCACTTCGCTTACTGTTTACATGTAAGTAAGTAAGCACACAGAATAAAAAAAACATCAAACCAAAAAAGCTGGAGTGACTACTACGTCCAAGAGACGGTAGAGGTAGCGTTAAACACCGTACACACAGGGTACTTTGTTCTCTCTGTGTTCAGACTCCTCTGGGCTTTTGTGTCTATACAATGCAGGGGCCCACGGGCCAGCTGTAAACACTCCATGTATACGTACGTATTACTACGGCACTACGGGAGCGAGGGGATAATAGTGCGCAAGAACTATGGCATATGGTCATCTTATAATTATTGTTAATTCTCATGAACTTGATTCCCTGTCGTTCCAATATATGCCCGTCCCTACACTCTATCTATACACACACACACACACACGCTATATACACAACTACATACATAGCTCTCCAACAACAACAACAACTCCCCTGTGCAAGTGTGCACTTCTCCAAAAGAGCCATGTACAATTGAGTGTTATAAAATCCACTTGAAAAACAAATCATGTAAACCACTAAAAACCCCATTGACGGGGAAATACATCCTCAGGCCTTTTCCTAAAAGCGGAAGATCATCACCTTCTGATCATCATGATGAGGATGCTGAGGTTGGAGACAGAGACGTTCATCTCTCACAGTAGTGTCTGCAACAAGGGCTTCGTCATATGTGGACGACCCCTCACATTTATACACGTTCGAGCTCCAACTCCCTGCATTATAAGGGCAAGGGATTATATTAGGGGACTATGTACCTCTATGCTGAGGGCTTATGGTCTAAGAGCGGAATGAAATTAAAGAGTATGTTTTGATGGTAAAATTCTTCCTGCCTTTTGTACATAGGCACAGGCACTCACTCGGGAGTCTCCAACACTGAACACTCTCCAACCCAACTTGTATCATAATGTATAGAATTATAAAGTAAAGCCCATTTACAAATACACACAACAGGGCATTTGCGTATGCAACTAACTATGCAATATGCATGTGTGTGAGCCCATATGTACGTACTGTACTCACACTTCCTAACTTTTTACACCATAACAAAAGGTATTATTATGAGGAGTATTTTTCGACAGAGCTCGAGCTCATACTCATACTCCTATACTAGCTTAGCTTCTTGTGTACTTGAGTTTGAGTTGAGAGAGAATGCATTGGGACTCGGGACCTCGGAACTGTACATACTTCCAGTACAGTTTACGTAAACAATATTCTTTTTAACTCCATTATTACTTTTTTAAATGTATGGTTTCAAAGACGTCATTTGGGTTCCCAAACTGAACTTCCAAGTACTACATTTATCATTTCCCATTTATTTCTAATTTCTATAAAATTCCAAAGTACAGATCTTTAATTAATCCCTGTTATTCTTGTATTATTTAACTCTTAGTTACTCAGTGACTGACCACGGGTGACCAAGTGATGATGATGATTTCTACGGGCCAGCCTTCCAAACATCCCTGATTGTTTTGATTTGTCAACGTTATTTTTTTTTACATATGTAAATATATACATACAGTCTCCAAGTTTTTCCCGTACATTTGTTTGACCTGCTGCGTGTTTTTTTTTTGCTAGAGCGGAGTTTTGTGCTGTTGACCTGTGTATAGTTATTAGAGTGGTGTGTATATACGTAATTTTTCAACGATGCTTGTATGTAGTGTTCGTCCGTCTGGTGTTTTTACCATTTGAGAGAAGATATTTGACGTGTCTTGGTTTATAAGTAATTGAGTCGTCTCAAGTGATACATTAATGGTTACGTATACTTAAATCGAAGATTTTGGAAGATTTTTGTTTTTGGAGTTGAGTTACAAGAGTTGGTTTGGGGTTGAGTTTGAGACGTGAGTTTGTATGTGTGTGTGTGAGTGTGGGAACAAGGAACTTGGGATTCATTTGGGTTAATTGAAGTATCTACTAGTAATTGATGCAGTTCAGTTCGATTTTAGTTAATTTGGATTGTGTAGAGAGAAATTGCAAAAAGGTAAGCTTTTGTTGACTTTATTGTCCTTGGCTGCATGAGTGATTTTTAGTGGGATGTTTGTTGTAATTGGGGATGTGTCTGGGATTTTTGGAGGTTTGAGGGAATTGCAGATTCGGATGATGTTGGGAAATATTGGTGTTTTGAAAAAGGAATATTTGAGTGGGGACAGGGGGCAGTTGTTGGGGTCAGGGTTGGGGTTAAGGAATAATTTGGGGACGGGACATTGGGGATATGAGAGTGGGGAACTGGACGGTCAGATAATTTGGGGGGTAATTTTGGGGGGAGTGAGGTCAGGTAATAGGGAATTCCGAGTTAAATAATCAGTGTTTGTAGAGAAAGGAATTCATCTCATGAGAATGGGAACTGGATCAGCAGCGTGCGTGTGGTGACGATGTTGGAGTTAAGAGTTAATTTATATGGGGATAGGGTTGCACTGACTGAACGACTAAGTGCGACGTTTAATGCAGGAAAGTAATTACCACGTAGAAAGTTTTGGAGAGGCAAAATTAAATGAAATCCTTATCATTTGAGTGTGGAATGCAGTGAGTTGAAGTAACAGTAAACGGGAAATTTGGCAGGAGTAGAGTGAGGGACGTCTGATTCAGTGGATCTGCATTAGTCATCATCATTTAGTAATAATTATTTGTTTTTGATTTATTTGAAAGGACTGGGAGCGAGATGTGAAAGTGTGAGTAGTGAATTCCATTTGGTGATTGTGATATTTAATGCTGGCTGTGTCATCGCTGTTACATTTACCAATCTGATGATTCATTTTGTGTATGCAGGACTCCTTGTTGGTATTCATGTCGGAGGAACTACATCAGAATTTAAGTGGGTGGAAGTATTTACAAGACTGAAGGAACTCTGAAGATTCGCTCGCTCTCTGTCTATCTTTTGGTCATCTTGACCCAAGACGAATGTGTGAGAGATGACGACAACCCCAGAAATTGTCCAGCATGGCTGGCTCACTAAATCCCCACCAGCTAAGGGGCTTTTTAAACCCGTAAGTAATTTATGTAGTAATTTTTTTAGTAATTAAACTAAAGGTCTTTTTAGTGTATTCTCAAAATGTGTTTTAATTGGGGTGGTAATTTTACGTACATGAGTATTACTTCGAGATGGGAACTACTAATGTTATTTTTAAGCAGTAACGGGAAGGTGTTTACTGTTTTTGCGCGATTATCAGAAACAATTAAGTAATTATTGTTGTTGTTGCTGTTTAACAGTAAACTATTAAATGAGTAAGTTATTCTTGTAAATAATAACAGATTGTATCTTGATTACCAGTTGCTGTACTCATTTGGGTTTAAAATGCCAGGCGTAATTACGTTTGTCCGTCAGCGTGTTAAAAAATTGTTCGTGATTCGTTAAGCGTACTATTTTTTGCACTTTTACTACGAGCACAAGAATTTTGGATCGTCTTTACTTAGAGATTCCTGTCGTATTGTGAATTATAAATGAAGTGACTTCATTGGCCACTGTTAAACGGCAAATTTATAGCTCATTTAATGAATGTTATGTTTAGCATTGGGAACTCAGATTAGGTTATTGAAGAAGCAAGTCACAATTTCGTGTTCCAATATTTTTAAATGTTTAAATCCGCTCGACTATATCAAATAGTGAGTGAAGCAGAAGTCGTACAATGTAAACTATAGCATAGTGGCAAGGGCAAGTAAGGAGTTTTTGTGCTTAAAATGTGCAATTTTTAGTAAAGAACGAAATATTCTGGGTACGCTGGATTTAATAGTGAGTGTGATGCTTGTGCGACGAATACATGCGTGAGAAAGTTTTTATTTGTGTTACGAAAACGATTGTCATTAAAGTATGTGTTGTATACGTTCATTTTGTTTCTTACGAGTAAACGGCACTTAAATAAATTTTAATACGTTATTAATTTTCAACTATCGAAAGGTCTCGGGAATGGCTCTGCGCGTTCACACATGATAAAAACTTTGGTTTTAAAATTATTGGTTTCGATGTCTAAAATTGAAAGTATTTTGAAATTATCAGCGATGGCGAAGACGTTGGTTTATCCTACGAACTGGATCATATCCAAACCAGTTTGTGCTGGAGTATTTTACGGACGAATCTCGTCGACGGCTCAAAGGCCAAATCAACCTCGATGAATGTGAACAGGCAAGTTAACCACGGAAGTCGTTTTAAAATTAAATGTATTTTCTATAATTATTTGCAAGAAATAATGTCAAACATGTATCGTGATGAATTATTCTCTAGTTGGATTTGTCATCAAATCCACAGATTGCAGCTCCACTTTCAGTTCAAGACCGCCATAAGTATACCTTTAATCTTCGAACGCCTAGTCGTGTTTACTATCTCGCAGCCGATACTGAACCTGAAATGAACAAGTGGGTAACGTGTTTATGCCAAGTATGTGGTCTCAAAACTGTTGAAGAGGAAGGAACTGAAAGTAAGAAGAATTCATTTTCCTGTTCTATTTTAATCTAATATCTCTGCATATTCCGATTACCCCTTTTTACGAATTATTGTTTTATTTCAGTGTACACCAGACCAGGTGATGAAAATAATCAGCCTGAAGTTATGGACAATCACGAAAGTGATGAAAGCAGTCCATCTGTGTCAGAGAGTATATCTGGTCCTTACATTTCCATCTCAGATTGTTTTACCGGGAAACCAATGCCAATTTGTTTTAATGAAAAGTTAGATTCTAATACCTATTCAAATACATCGTTTCCTTTCCCCCCAGAAGTCAATTGGGCAACACACCCAGCTAAAAAGGAAGGATCCGACGCGGAATCAGTAAGTGCTCAGCCAGAACGTCCTGTAGCGACTGCCCCGCCTCGTCCTCCAAAGAAGACAGTTTCGGCGATAACTGCAACGAATTCTCCACAATGTATCGAAAGTAGCAAACCATTGTTACAGTCAGCTAGTACTCGGAATTGTTTTTCCTACGATAACTTTGAGGAAACTCATGACTCATCCTCTACATGTTCCTCGCTTCATTCCCCTCCTGGTTCTGCTGGAGCTTTGTATTCAAATATAACGGATATATCTCCCGTATACCAAAATCCTCCTTCGATATCTGGAAATCCAGTTTCTCAATCACAAATGAATTTATCAACTACTCCCGCTGATTCAAGTGCACGTGGTACTTTACCCCCAAAAGTTGACCGAAATTTGAAGCCAGATCTACGGAAGCCTATTGAAAGTCCGAGTTATAAGTCTTTTCAGCAACAATCACCCACAGGAAGTTACCCAAGCAAGCATTCAAGTGGGGCAATGACGCTGCCATCATCCAAAAGTAGTCAACGCCAAGTCAGTGGTGCTGGTCCCAAATTTGATCGAAATTGGAAAGCTCCCGATAGTAAATTAACATTGGGACCCACTCCAGCACAAATTAAAGGTCAGGCTGCGAACAACTTTGCTAAAGTACCAACTGTCAAATGCCAGTCGAAATGTCATATGAACACATTGCCGTCTAGTCAAAGAAGACGAGTGGGACCCGCAATATCCCCACATGGAAAGAAACCCCAATTTTTCCATGAATATGAGCCGCCACCAGAATTGATTTACCTACAGATAGATAGCAAAACTTCCGAAGGAGATCCTCGACATACCAGTTCAAAAATTTCTCATACAAGAAGTCCATCTGCCTCTCATGCTGAGGATGCTGGTTCTGTGGAGTATAAGTTAATAGATCACGTTAAGACTCAAGCGTTGAACCATACCCGTCAAGACAGGGAGGAGCAATTAAGAGCCAACCATGGGAGCAAAAATTTAAAATAAGGGAGTGCATGCAGAAGGCGAAGAAGAAATCGGTTAATACCTTGAATGGATTAAACCTGTAGTTAAATCTTCAAATCAACGACAATCCGGGTTTAGTGCTCCTGAAGCTTCTTTTGTAATTAATTGTACGTTTGAAGGAGCCCACTTTAGCATTCAAAAATGGAGCAGCGAAAATACATCCAACTCAGTTTATCTCAGTTCACTGCTTGGTTGGTTATTGAGAGGCTAGTACAAAGATTTTGGTAGGAATAATAAGAATTTAACATCTTCTACATGATCACCGGAAGTGCATCCGTCTAATGGAATAGTTAACGCAAAAACGTCCAAAATATACATACATGTATGGAATATACATTGTATTGATCCGACTTTTGGGCTAAAATATTTGATCTGATTGTTTGTTATCACAAATATGGAATGGATTAAGTCATCGAATCAGTTGATTGCTTCTATTGTAGTTACCCATTGAATTTATAATTGCAGTATTCGATTCCAGATATTGTAATAATAGGAGAGGACGTGATGTTAGAATGAAACTCTGTACGCTAAACTCTCTTATACTTTTGGGAGAAAGATAAAGGTAGATGTAATCCAACCATATCTTAACTATATATACTTACATTTTTGTCGCATCTTGCAGAACCGCCAGGTGTAAATGACGCACAAGATCTGGCTAAGCCCTGACAGTGTCACGCAAAGCATAGTTTGGATTTTAAACTCGTTGTCCAGCTTACAATCAGTCTCTAGATAAAATTTCTGGTTCCACCAGAAAGCTACTAGAAAATATACCTTGTTAACAGATATCAGAACAAATCATGCATATTCACTGTCTGTACGACCCTATGTACGTACATAGAAATGTGATAGTATATCAGTACATATTTTATTGTCCGTCAAATCCAGAGGGGAGGGTCCGCCTAACTATGTTGCAATACAATAATTGCACTGTGTGCCCTGGACTACCAATATTTTAAACACTATTCTATTACGGTAGCCGGATTTAAATGAGTAATTCAGGAGCGTTGAAAATATTTTTCAAGTCATTCTTTCCGTATCCGCTTTGAATTGAACTAATGAGACTGAGACAGTTTCGTCTGAACATTTTCGGTCAGATGACTATTTAACTACTGATGTGAACTGCCTTCTTAATTGATAGATAAGTACTCAGCACGATAGCGAAGGTTAGGCTGTGGATGCAAAATCGCTGGGGGAAGGTTCACTTGTGTTGTTGCTTGCTCATCCTCACCCAAGCGTCGTACGGATCTGGTTCCTTCCTACGTTTATCACGGTATAAAGGTATAAACTATTAATACATGCAAATTCTTGCTTTGGATTTTATTCGTACACATTTTTACAACTTTGTATTCAGTATATCTTTTGATACTTATCTGACAGACAATTATTGCATTCCTTTATTCGCCGTGTTTGAGTCATGTTTACTAACATGGAGAAATTTGTTAAGCTTATAAAGACAATCAATATAGCTTTTGTTTTTGTCAGTGTAGTTTCGAAGGGGTTTCTTATTTGAATAAGAGTAGGTAAGATACAGACAGCCGTTATTTTAGAAACAATAGACAAATGTATCCAGAGTAAATACGGACATTACCGTGTAAAGTCGTGTCGTTAATGAAGCCTTTAATTTTATCCCAGTTGACAATGTAACGATGTATTATCGGTACTACTGATCTATTTGATTGTAGATATTCAAACTAGTTCAATGAAATTGGAATAAGTCGGTTCAATGTTCAATCCCGACGTGTTCGCCTTAACAGTGTGTAATCCGATCATATATTTCAATGATTGTTTGGATCAGTTTCCCTTATGTGCATATAATTGTGAGATCAGTGGAGTTACATTTTATAGTTTTGACATATTGTTATACTGTAAATTAAAGTGGATAAAGTGATACAATTAGTAAATGCAATTTGTAGTAATATTAAATTGTGATGTCAGTTTTACCTGTGTACATGTAATTGTAGCCAGCGTATACTAATGAACTTTCTAGTTTTTGTATTGAGTTTATCCGTCGCCTGGCAACTCTTGTTGCGTCATTATTGAATCTACCAGAAGGACTACCAAAGGAAAAAAAATCTCTTAACCATCATGGTAGGGATTCACATTAATATCTAGGGCACCTGTTATCCGCTTAAAGCTATTGTCGGCTAAGATCCAAAAAGTAAAGTCTATAGAATATTTTAGAAGCAAAACGAAGTATCTGCAAGGTTTCTAAAAGAAAGAAACCCTTCCGTGATCAAATTATTGCAGGTTGGCTCTGTTTTACAGGTCTTTTGCTACGTACCGAATATAAATAATTAACCCTAAAGGTTTAGCGAATCCGTTTTTTGGCAGGATTAATTACTAAGTATTGTGTATCTGCACGCGGATAGTCATGTTATGGTTGCTCTCGGAACCGACCTGAAATTTTTATAGTAGGTTAAGTCATGTATTTGTCGGGGAAACCTGAGTTAAGGTGTGCCAACGTAGATAAATTAAAAGTTTCTAGTAGTGCTCTGTAATTGCTTGATATCAACGTATCACTAAATGTGCCTTCATAGTAAGACATGAGGACAGGTATGAAAATTCTAGGAACGGCATAGATGGGTGTAATTATGGCTAAATGAGACGTGAAGGTGAATGCAAAGAAATTTGGTAAAGACGTAAGGTGACAAGATGAAAACAGCATATTTCGATTCCAATTTGACCTGCCTTGAAAGAATTTAGCGGCTTATAGTGTTCATATATATTGTTAAATGCAGGTATATAATTTGTGATTGTTGGTATCTACAGAGAACAACTGCCTTCGTAGTTATATTGTCTCGTCTTGTTATAGTTAAGCAATGATTTTGTTTTTAGAATCCTGGACTGCAATCTTGCTCCTTCGTAATTTTTCTATTCACTCAAGTCAAGTCATTCCTTCCTCATGCAATATGTAATTCCGATTTCCAAATCGTAGATTAAAGTCTAGTAACTCTGGACAGCGTATTTTGACTTACTGTAGTCATCTTGTGATCCTTGAGACACTTCCTCACTAATGCGTTTAGTGCTCGTACTTACAATTAGTTTTTTTCAAAAGGACAACAATTGCCCCAATTAGAATGTGTTCTAATAGGGGGCGGATGTCAAAAACCAGGACCGCCAGTATGGTAATAGTTACATTAAAAATATAAAAAAATGTCTTCACAAATTTTCGTCTTCAGTTGCAATCCTGCTTACATTTAATGGAATATGACCTAGTTCCCCCCTTAATTGTTCTTACTTTAAAATGAATCCTACTAACCTGACGCTGATCCAATATCTCAAGTTCATTGTATTATACTGATCCCGATCCCAGCCGTTGTTTTTATAATCAGTAGTAGGTATACATAAAACACTTTGGCACTTATCATTAGTATCATTTCAACATTGTCTTTCGCAACTGTCTTTTTGGGTGATGTGAAAGAGCAAGAAAGCAATACATCCACTACTTCATATGCATTGACCTGTGTGAAGTGGCTTGATTTATTTACCTAAAATGGTATACCTTATCATGTTTATTAAACTTGTAGTCTACTAATACGCTCCAGAGCAGAGTTGACAATCATTTGTAGGTCATTCCTGTCATTTTTTTAGCTAACAATAAGGTGTAGTGCCCTTTTGTCTACTGTATATGATACGTTAGTTTTATATCTATGCATACAATATTGGTTGACGTTGACATTCATTTGACTGTTACTGTAAGACAAATGACCATATTTTATTGATACGTAAGGAGTACGGATATTTATGTAATAAGAAACGTATTAATAAACTATAATCATGAACAATATGATACTTAATAAAATGTAATTGTGTTTTATTATCTTAAGAATAAATAAATGTTCTCGTAAGCGCTGATTTTGTTTAATAAATAATCGTGTTTTCATCATTAACCAAACGCTCAAGTTTTCCTTTAGTATTCCTTTCTGGGTAAGAGTAACATAAACGTAAAGCACAAATTCGACGTTTCTAAGGCTTCCTTTAACTACCTGCGACCACCCTAATTTGTAGAAATAAATTCTGCTAATTAATGGAAATGCTTGACAACGCAGGATTAAGACTTGTACAGGCTTGACTCTGTCGAGTGAACCAAGCGATTAGGGCAAGCCAAACGTTAAGTTACAATGAAAGCTCTCTTAATGCCATGTATGAAAACATACTGTAGACGGTAGACTAATGCAGACACAAGCGGCAGACATGCCGATTAGTCAATGCTGAATTCTCGGTTAGAATTTCTATAAATAAAATCCAACAACTCCATTATAATACACAGGTTTATTTAAATGGCAGGCTTGATTGAATAAAACAAGATGCCCAATAGTCTGTAAACAGTGCCTCAAGGAAGACGGGAGAGTTGTCAAAAAGAGGAAGATGTTATATATGGTCAGAGAGAATTACCTTCACAGAACTTGTAAGCAGCGGTGTGTGGGAGCTTTTCTGACAAAAATCATTTTAGGCATCTTATCAATGGAACAAGAGGACGCACCTGCAGCATGCAATATACAAGTACAGCATTTCTAATTTGGTCGGGACGCACACAAGGTTCATTGTGGGTCGAAAAACCAGAATTATCGGTTTGCGAAAGAAAATCCATCTAAATGACTCCTACTTATCCATTAGACTCTTGAAAAAACTGAGCCAATTTTATGACGACAGCTGTCAAGATGCTCTCTTGTGCCATCGATTCTTTACCTAATGTGAAGTTTACCAAAAAATAGATCTGTAAATCTTTTTTGTGAATAACTACTCTATTATTTTATCTATGTATCTAGACAATTGCTATTGGTTCGTCAGTGTCAGCAACAAAAATCTGCACAAAAGTAACACTTGTTCAGCAAATACTTGGCCTTCTATGAGGGACAGGGACAGGGCTATTGGGAACCCTAAATTATTTTATATAGTTATAATAAATCGTTTTAGATGTTCGCGATTGAGCTGAAGGAAATATTTTTACTTAAGAATTCGATCACTATCGGTTTAAAAAACATCACCTGCTGCAGTTATAAGCTAAGTCTAGTAAAGAGTTAAAGCATAAACGAATGGTTCAAGTAGAAGGTTATTCATTCAAGTGAGCATTAACAAGTTTCACAACGAGAACAAGTTTTGTGGGACCGGTACAAATATTAGGACTGGCGGGGTGCAACTCATTTTAAATGTGTGAAACAGCAGGGACAAATTCAATTTGTTGTAAAATGCTGAACAACAATAAATTAAGACCCCTCAAACATGATAGGTACGGAAAGATTCTCTTCTGTCGATGTATGTACAAGTAGAATATCTTCTCTCTAGTTTCCTTCTTGACGTGGAAGGGGGATTCAGTCATTAGTTTGAAGGTGAGTCTCCCAGTTTAAGGTCACTGAGGGCAGTGATAGAAGAGTCATCTATTCAAGCATAGAAAATTCATTACAACTTTTCTGCGGCTAAGTTTTCAAATAGCACGAATTATTTAAGCAAATATAAACTATATATAACAACAGGATGCGACATACCTCCCCTATGCTTACTGAACAACGTCTTTGATTCTATCGAATCCCAATTGATGTCCTTAATATCCTGAAATACTTTTGCTGTATATATTTTTGCCATTTCAGACTGTAGAAATTCAGGCAGAGGATCCGGAAGACTGCTAATTCTGTAATTAAAAGATATTGTGATGCTCATTAACAAAACCAAGATTCCATCTGAATGTGATAAGCAACACAAGTATGTGTACACACAAGCTAAGACTGCTATTATTAGAATAAATATAGCAAAACGTACTGGTTTATCCGGTACGAACCATAAGCAACACTTCATTATACCATGATCACTTATTTAGTGACGAACAAAATTTAATTAACCCACCTAGAGGTGATATATTCCTGGAAATTAGAGAGGAATTGATGAAGCTTAGGATGACGGTCATCAATTTTTAATGCTCGTTTAACACTTTGAAGCATCAGCAAGGGCTTGTCTGAAAAAAAAAACCACGCTTTCAGTACAAGAATGACTAACATAATTTTATTAATAGTCAAAATTATTAAAACGAATTACTTTTGCGACTGTATATTTCATAAGCTAGTAGATGAGTGTCGATTTTGTCGTAAGCGAATGACTGCAAAGGTTGAAGGAATTTAATCGCTTCTTTAAGTGGGTCTTGTGTTGACGACAGTTTCTCCGGCAGCAACTCCTCCGATGGAGGCGGATGATTATCTCCATCCTCAGAAGCATTTTGCTTCGACTTGAGATGATGCTCTTTCTTTTCCGCTGCCGCTGCCGCCGCCTATACGTTAAAAGTAAGCGTAAACACATGTAAAACTAAACTGCTATGCGTTTATCACCAATTAACAAAAATCCGTACCTGCTGTTCCACTTCGAGTTTTTTCCTTGCTTTTCGTTGTTTGTTCTTCATTTTCTTAAGATCAGCAGGCGACATATTGTCTGCAAAAGATTCAGAAACATCATAAAATTACTAAATTTCTTTTGAAAGACCATCTTCAATATTGAAGTAACCACGGAGGTTTCTATCAGCTTGAAATATAAATCAGATAAAATTGAGTTCATATGGATCTATTGGAATTAGTGTTTGAAACATCATTTAGAAACCAGCACAAATGTTCAAGGGACTAGGACTGTCTACCGTCCGGTAAGTTGTACAAATACACACATACTCTCCTTTTCGAAAGCAAACATGAACGACAGCAAAGCGTTTTCAAACTATTTGCTTTCATTACTTCAATTCTCCCTTTGGCTTGTACATACACCTCTTAGCAGGTGGCATTCATGCATTTGAATTTTACTCACCAGTACTAATTTGTTCATCTTTGGATTGATTTTTCAAAGGATGGTCGTATAGATGAAGGTACACACTAATAGCACACCTGAAAATAAGTACAAAATAATGTCAACAGCACTTCAAGGGAGAGACAAATTGACGCCCATGGACGAAAAACACTCACTTAGCTGCCTTGAAGTAAAACGGGTGAGATCTTAAGACATCTTCAAGACGGAGCAGCTGAACATACGATCGCAGTGTCATTTTACGCAAACAGTAAGTGTGGAAATCGTATTGATCGTCGATAATTTCATTGAAATGCTGCAATTCGGCAAAATACATTTAAAAATTACCGCAAATATCTTTACATGCTCATGATTTTACGAAAATTTGTGCAATTACCCTGTCAACTTCATGACATTTCTTTAATGATTCACCCCACTGACCGGTACGCTGATAAGCTAAAGCACATTCAGTCTGAAACCACATGCACTGCATTTCATTTAGATTATCTAAGGGCGTTGCACCTTCCTGGAAACACAAAAAACGAATTAACTTTCAAATTACATTTAAATTCAAAGAAACCACACTAAAATAAAAATATTGCAATGCTCACCCGTGTGAATTTACCACAGACCGTTGTAGCTTGCTCAATATCATTAGCTTGCAGAAAATACTTCGCACATTTAGAATTTATGTACCGATCGGCCGTATCAAGCTCACGCGCTTCATCCATCCACTTGGCTGCAGAAGCTAAATCTCCTGTATGTTTGTAAATTTTTGCTTTACACATGAACAACTCTATCAGCGTTGGAGTGTGATCAATCGCTTTATCTACGTAGCTCATTGCTGTCTCGTGATTTCCTAAATGGTCGTAGTGTTGCGCTAAGTAATAGTAAGCCCAAAGGAGTGCTGACGCCGGAGCAGACTTCACTTCCTGATCTATAATAACAACCAACTTCATTGCTCAAAATACTAAAGCACATTTCTGAATATTATACAGATTCCAATCTTTACCTTCGAAATAGCGTGAATAATCTCGTAACTGAATGACCATCGATTCGACTAGTTTCTGAATGGTTATAACTTTGTTAGAATCTGTATACAGAGGCCGGAGGTCAGTAAAAAGTGGTGGAGCTCCTTTTGTCAAGGCAGATTCCATATAAGGCCTCAAATGTTCCAAAAATGCTTCGCCTTCTGTATACTCCAAAATCATACGATTAGGCAGGCAAACTTTTTTTTTGTCCTTAGAGAAACTACTGTACAGAATCACTTTTTCTCTCGGGTTGTCTTCCACTGCAAGTGCTTTCTCCAGCCCCTGATAGTAAGCGTAATTATCTGGGTTCGCATTGATTAATTTCCGATATATTTGCTCCCCCAACTTGCTTTTCCCAGTATGCAGATACAGATTTGCTGTGTGAAAAACAAATGACGTTACTTGATTAAGAATTAACAACCTTACACCTGTATAGAGCTACATTATAAGACATTAATACACACCCAAAGTTTCGCTGTACGTCGTCTTATCGCATATGTAACTTGAGTTTTCTATAAGATGCTTTACAGCGCTTTCTAAATCCCCACTATCTTCTAATATGGTATTCTGATAAAGAAGCAACTCGCTATTCTCATAGTCATACACTGGACCATCTCTAGGCTGTAGAAAAAAAAACAAAACTTAGTACATAATTTAAAGTTTCCACACCAATCAATGAAGCATATATTACGTTCTGGGTCTTCCGAAAAGCCTCTAAAATCTTGTAGGCGGTGTCATAGTCATTCAGCAAATGGTAAGCCATGGCAAAACCAATCCAAGATGCCCGTTGAGCTGGCTTCAGGTTGAACAGCTGATGTCGAGTATCCTATATTATAAAAAAAGTAGATAAGGCACCGAGACACTCATTTTAACACCCAATAATATCCAGCCATTAAAACGTAAAACACCAAAATGCTAGTTATCACTTACACGATATCCTCGAAGGTCTCGAATGTGAATTTGAACTATGGATAGTTCTCTTAATATCTGAATATTGTTTGGATCATGTTTTAAAGCATTTCTGTACGCCTTGATGGCCTCTTCATATTTCCTCTCTGACCTCTGTACCAAATCAAAATGTTACAAGGTAGCTTCACCACCACTCTCAACTCTCAATTATTCCAAATAATCCGTCAAAACACTGTGGGAATCCCACATAAAAATCAGTTCCAACACCCCACTTGAGTTCTCACAGTACCTGTAGGAGCCCATAAACATGCCAGCACGTGTGAGACCTGAGATCCTTCTTTAAGCCTCTCCGAACATCAGCATAGGCTTCTTCTCGACGTCCCATTGCATTGAGAATCAGTCCTTTCATCGCCAATGTTTCTAGGGAAAATAAAATGACCTCTTTAATGTCAGTGTCACCCCCAATCAATCCCATCCTCAAAATTCACAATCCATCGATCAGACTATTTCCTAATCAGAATATTGAGTTCATACGGATCTATTGGAGAAATATTGCAAGCATCATGTCATTTGGATTCCAACTTTAACAAAGTAAAAAATATCCCAATTCTACCCCCCCCCCCAAACTTCCCAAAATCACACACTACTCCCCCCTCCCAACAGACACACTCATCGACAAACTCACCGGCATGGTCCGAGAAGGCAGGCTCATTGAGGATTTTATTGCATAGTTTCAGTCCTATTTTATAGTGCTTCTTTTCGTAGCATTTCTGTAAAAACAAATCAAATCAAAACATTACTCATCATTCAATCCCTCCTTTCCCCCAATACTCCATCATCCCCCCCCCCACAATATCAATCTCCACTATCACCCATCCTTCATTAAAAATATTACACATTCTCCTTCCTTCTTTATATTTACAAAATTTGAAATCACTCCACTGAGTCCCCCCCAATAACTCACCCATACCCCACACATACACTCATTTCCCTACAAATCATCTTTCTACTCTGCCCAGCATGCTTTCACAATTTCTACAGGGTCATTATACCGGCATCAATTTCTGAGGGGAAAAAACCCTTCCCTCTCCCAAATCTGGGAATCTCTGGACAGCATTGACTCAAAAATTCCCATTCTGAATAATCCCAGGTCCTTAAATGACTTCAAAAAAACCTATCAACTCCAATCCTCCGATCATCTTCCCCATAAATAAATTGGAATCGGAAATTCGGAAAAACATTGAACCCTTGCTAAATTGAGAGCGGCAAGTAAAATGTAATAAAAAATCTTACCAAGATACGCTTAAAATGGGCGTTCTCCTTCGGTGGCAATGAGACCTTCGTAGCCGACATGGTTTCACAATTTCCCTATACAAAATTTCTGGAAATAATATAGGAAATCAGGGGGAAAATTTTGATATTTTACTTGCGTAATTCTTCTGATCCCACAACCTCGTGTTGTTCTTCAATATGGCCGTGTCGGACGCACGCGTGAGCCTTTTGCTGACTGGCTCTACCACATATCTCCGCTCATACGGCAGCTCTCTTCCTTCCAGAAACCCTTGGCAATGGTAATGTTAGGGAAATCCCTCTTCTTACAATCCCAATCCCTATTCAATCTCGATACCTCATTTCACACTCCGTCCCAATCACTCTATGTACCATAGAGAAAACTCCCAATCCCTCTAATGCACACACACACTCCCGATAGTCAATCCCACTCAATCTCACGCGCTGCGCGCGCATGCGTACATACCGCGCCAATTTTAAAAAGCGCCTCTAATTAATCCAATTTAATTTAATTAACTAAATTAATTAAATTAATGTGGTTTAATTTCTGACCATCAATCCCACTCAGTTTTCTACATTTTTGCGTCAATCCCACTCCCTCTCAATCCCTCTGTACATTCAAATAGTCAATCCCAATCCCACTCCCAATCCGTCCGGACTGATGTTTTTGTCAGTCCGTCCTGTGACCTGCTCGGGATTTCCCTAACATTAGGCAATGGAACGGCACGAGTACCACTTTTTTCCCCTATACGTCTGTACAGTAACACATATCAAGCCCTAGTAGTGTGTCTCGGCGCCAATCATCTATACCAATCCAGTCGAGTCTGCACCTCACGCCACTGTGGAGGCACATGCCGGACGCTCACGAGAAGCAGTCTCATATGCTCCGTCCAAAAATCAAATTAAATAATGTGCCCCCCATAACTAGACCCATTGTGTACATATTACCGGCTTCAAATCTCATCTTCCGATTTTAAAATATTTTTTTATTAAAAATTTTTATTTATTTTTTTATTGACCTATAATTGAATTTAGTCTGTAGGGGCGAAGTGAAACAGATCCCTACAGTGGATTTAGTGTTGGAAGCATGTACAGCCTGTAGCCTCCCTTTTAATACTATTATTTCCACTGGATTTTTTACTATTTGAGGGTAGATTCTAAATAGGCTGTTTTAGGGTTTTTATTACTTTTTTGGAGGTTTTGGTCAAATAAAATATTTTATAATGGCAGTGGCGGTGGGGTCATTGGCAGTTGGGGGAGCAGCTCAATAGAAATAGGCCACTTGGACGGACGTTCCAATTTTCGTACAAATTGCCTAGTATTTTAAATTTAGTATTAAAGATTATTTCTATAAAAGCCTGCTGTTCTTTTAAAATAAAGACAGATCTTTTGGGGGAGGTTGAAATTAGGGTAAAAATAAATTCGAAAAATTAACCGCATGTGTGGACTGGGGCAGTATTTTTTTGAGTTTTTAGTAATTATAGACTATGCTGGAACTAGGCTCGAGTATGTATTTGATGTTTTTATAATGGAGTCGGATGGAGATGTATTTTGAGGAGCTAGGCTTAATTTCAGCTCAACTCAGATTTCAGGTATTTTTCGGATCAATTATTGGTTTTAAATGGGCAGGAATAAGTAGGAGGTACAGGACAGTTTATTAGGGGATTCAAACTTTTTGTTTTTTTTTACTGTGACAAGAATAATAGTTAATACCCGGGAATAAGTACTTTTGTGTGTAGATTATCGTCATGTTTTCTACTCATGTAATAATTGTTGCCGTACAAGAAAATTTACGGTAGCAAAAAAAGCACTCGTGTACTCTTCTAAAAGGGCTCGGGGCCCATCCTTCCTCATTCCATAATATATGAACGACACCAGGGCGTGGGTAGCAGAAAATTTTGTGCCAACAGAACTTGTCTGGATATATGCTTGCTTGCACCTTAAAATCACAAATCGCTAGTTCTGATTTCTGATTGCTGTATATAGATATACTTAATAAGTACGGACGGATTCCTAATTGCACTACTGCACCAGGTCTCTTCGATGAATGTGGCTTCTGTCTACGTTGCACTTGTACGACATGCTTTTAACACTCATACAGCACCTTAACATGTAAATCTGAGCTTTTCGATAGGACGGACCCAGTCATTCTGTTGGGAGCATATTGTTGATAATGTGTGATTAGCAATCGTTTACCTTTACCCCAAATAGCATGTAACGCCTGTCCCACTGTCACTGCTGGACATGCTTCATTGACAGTGCAGGCAGTGTTGATGGACTGGGGGGGGACATAAATAATGGTACCGAAACTGTCATTCGTCATTTATCTCGTCATTGCTGTCGAGTACCGCAAAATAAAAATGTTTTTTTCTACGTGTATATATCTATATATTTTATTTATAATAGATTTTTAATATACGTATATACATATATTACAGTGACTAATAAGTAGTTAACTGTTGTTTCAATCTTGGGCGTGAATATTAATAACTTATTATACGGGGGAAAAGTACGCGATACTCCTGCTCCTTCCTGTGTATGGAAATATGACTGCATACGAAGTGTTTCACTAATTGTAAGTAAAATGAATGGCTGATGCTGATAATGAATGTATGCAAAAGAAGGTTGGGAGGGGAGACTCGTTTAATGCTGCCGTGAGTATTTCATGCAGGTGCTAAAGCTTGTACCTGCAAGACGTATACATGAGATGGGGTTTTCCTGCAGCTGGTTCAAGAGACAAAAGTCTTTTTTTACTGATTTTTTGTCTTGTATATTTATTCAGTTTAAAAAGCCTTAAGCTTTAGAAATAAGACAGGTTAAACGTGGAGAAACCTGCAGTCATATTCCATTCAGTAAAAAAAATGAGCAGTAACAAAAGTTGAATGAAAGGATTCGGAAATAGTAAAAAAAAAATTGGGATGTATTATAATATGGATTATATTATAGTATATGATGTTGGCTTCTTACTTACAATTAGTGGGCATTTGTAAGGTGTTGCATAGCCCGACATAGCCCCTGTTGGTTATGCTGTTCAAACTTTGGAGGAGCATGGTATCAAATATGGGGAATATGGATGCGGCTCTGATAATAGGACTCGGGGATGTACTCAGGAAACATGAGAATATTTTAGGTATATACTTCGTCTGGTGTTGGTGAAGACTGGTGCTGGCAAGGTTGTGGACTGGATTATATTTAAGATGGAACAACAACGTGGAGAAAAGGAAACGATTTGCAAGTCAAGCTTATTGTAATGTTATTTTTTGTCGTGTGTTGAATTTATTGTATGCTAGGAAACATATTCAGTGAGAGTAATGTTATACTCATTGTTAAGGATTGTTGTTTTTCATCAATTGGGATATATAGCAAAGTTTGCTAGTTGTAAATAAAATAGTAATAAAATAAAACTGAGTTACGAGTTAATTTCTGGACTCTAATTTAATTAAGGAAGTTCTGAAGAATTTCCGTTGTCTCAAACTAGCTTCTTATTATGGTGCGAATTCCAGCTCTGTACAATTTATAATATCCTTGTGTAACGAGTATCTGTGGGAATTAAGAACTGTAGAACAACTGTAATGTGCTCTTACTATGAACAATGAAGAGAAACCCTTGTAAGAGTATTATTTATTTGAGGGCAAATATATTTTGAAACATTCCAATTATTATTCACCACAATGTACTTTTTTTTTCTTGCTATGACTTGCCGCAAGCCATTGTAAGTCACATTTTGTTCATTTTAGGGCACTCAAGTGAACTGCATTGGGAAAGCATTTCACGTTAATATGACATCTGTAATGCCTGCGTAAAGTGTAGTGACATCTGTGCTCATTTCAGCATTCAAGACACGGACCGTGGATTAGTTTTTCTTCTTTCCAGAAAAATTGTATAGCAGTATTTGCTTGTGGCAAATTACAGGAAATAATTTAAGTACTCTGTAGCTTCGATTACAGTTCACAGTCAATTTCGGGCGTAGTTCCAATCATAATGGTTAGGTAAGGGGTAAGGTATGTTAAAGTTAAGCCATGAAATGCGAATATGAGACTTTACATCCTTAAATAGTAAAATACTATGGAAATTCCTCCTTGGCCTTGGAAGCAATTGTCACTCATGGAAGAGATTAATTCTTTATAATAATTTGGACAGTCTAGACACCAACTGATACTCAACGGATTATGAATTTTAGCCCAGCGGAAGGTCACCGAATATTTCTTTGGAGGAGACAGTCCTAAGAGCATTGTATACTTAATTAGAACCTTTATATGCAAAAATTATGCCTAGTATTTTCAGTAGGATCCCCCTGTAAGAAAATATCCATTATTACCGAGATTTTACTGTACTATTGGGTCAACTTCTATCTAAAGAGTAAGCAATTTTCATGAAATTTCCGGGAGAGTTTTGCGTGACACTAAGCGGTGCTTATAGAAATGATTTGAGTACTTCTCCCATAAAACTAGAAAAATAACTACGGACATCATATAATGTGTGCTAAATTTTTTTTCAAATATGAAAATATTTGCTGTTCAAGAGAATTTCTTTAATAAAACTGAGTTTATTTGCCCATTCAATCATAATTCTCTATATATTTATTACATAACATTATGATATTTTTATAATTAAAATACTTAATGCGTATGCACCAGTGCTCGGACTGGGTACAGAAACCGTGTACCCGTACCCATACCCGTACCCGAATATCGGGTACTACAAAATGCTGTACCTATACCCGTACCCATACCCGAGTACCCGGGTAAATTATTTCAGTACCCGTACCCGTACCTGAAAATACAATGTAGTACCTGTACCCACAATTTACCCGTACCCGTAATGTACCCAAAACCTGTACCCGTACCCGAGTATCTGTTGTGTGTACCCGGGTATTACTCGGGTACTGGAAATTTGGCCGATTTAAAATCCTCGACGACATTAGCCTGCCCAGCTGAAAAATTTTAATGTGTCAATTTTTTGACCTTCATTAAAAGTGTCCGGGATTTTGGGAATTTTACCTAGGCGTTAAAAACATCCTATTTGAATTTTTTGAAAACATTATTTAAGGCATTTTGGGATTTTTTTAATAAACACTGACGAAATTTAAATCCTACTACCTCAAAATAATAACTTGCTGAATGAAATGAAATGTATTCTCGCTAATTGGAATTGCGACGGATTCTTTAATACTAAACTCTTCGTAACTTGCTTTTCAACTTGGAGAACAAGAAACAATTTTTTTCCGGTTAATCGAACTCTGTGTATAGAAAATGTTATACCGAAAAATTGAGTTGATCATAATTTTTGCAAGTCAAATATTGCGGTTTCAGGAAATAAATGTGGGAGGCAATATTGAATATTCATTTTATATTACAGCTTTATAAAACAAACATAAAAAAAGTAAACTGTCTCTCACATTTATGAAGCCCGAGACGGAGATTTTCGAAAAATGCAGGCAAAATAGGACTAAAATGCAACCCCATGGAAGTTTTGAACGCCAAGTTCAGACGTTTGTCAAGTTCTTTTAACATCAAAATTATCAAGATTAATCAAAGGGACTGAAATATAAATATTGCGTGCAAGGAATGTTATAAATATTCACCTCAATAAATACTCAAAGTGTAATAAATACCTAGAATTGAAAATGCTCAAATTGCCTGCATAAAATGCCTTGGCGTTTTCAAATGGGCAACCCTGCGTACTTGTAACGTTAAGAAATGGATCTGCTAATAAATTTATATTTATTCCGATCTTATCTCGTAATACGTCTTCAAATAATTGTAATGTTACGCTCCCAATGAAGCTAATTAAATTGAATCCCAAGAACTTCCCTCTTGAAATTCTTCGTTGATGAGCTTCACTATTTAAGTCCATAAACAGATGATTTCACTGACTCTGTACTCTATTTCTTTATTAGATTCCTTGGATGAATTATTAGAAGCGTTAGATTGCAACTACCACGTAATCATAAATGAGACGAAGCCACTTATCTCTGTCACTAACGCAAGTATCTGTATACTACGAAATAAGCAACTCCACGGTTGGCAGGTCTTATTGTTAGCCATAGTAATCCATCCCATCAGGAATCCTTGAAGTACCCAAAAATACTCGGGTACAGCACCCACGGGTACAGGCATTTTACAAAGTGATACCCGTACCCATTGGGTACTACCCGATTGCTACTGAGTGAGTACCCATACCCGTACCCGTACCTGTACCCACTTTATTGCCTAAAATCAAGAGTACGCGGGTATTACCCGCGTACTTGCGAGTACGCAACTTCTGTACCCATACCTGTACCCGTACCCATTTACCCGAGTATTACCCGTACCCAGTCCGAGAACTGGTATGCACCAAAGACGTCCTCAAATATCTGCGTAATATGTGCATATTCAACAGGATATTTGTAGCATATTTTGTTTTCGCCCTTGAGAAAGAAAGTCAGTTTTTGCTCGCAATCGGCAATGAAATGGGTAACAAAGAATCAAACTGTATTTTTTTCCGTCGTGTAGTTTAAATTGAAAATGTTAATTATGATAAGAATCCTGCTACTATTCTCAAGTACCACATAAGGGAAATAATTAGATATGTAAATATGCAACTTTAACTACTGCACTGTATGTATGCTATTTTCAAAACAAGAAAAATGTCATTTCAAGTATAACCATATTTGCACAATACTCGTGGGATTTTAAGTTTGTTACATTAGGTATGTAAATAACTACAGTCAAACCTCTTTATAGTCACATCGCAGGGGACCGTATAAAAACGTTGACTACAGAGAACGTTGACTACTGAGTATTCAATTAGTTAACATTGCACTATACTGGAGAATAGCAGGGGTCAAATTATTTTGTGACTATAGAGAGCAGTTGCTTATAGCGGTAGTGAGTATAAAGAGGTTTGACTGTATTTTCTTTGGGGTAGCGTGAGATGGCTTCTCACCTCTCAAGTAGAGTGATGACAGAGTAAGGTAGACAGATGCCAAGAAAATCAATTTGATCTTTGTTATGATTATTATACCCGGAAGTTTCATTCGTGTGATGAGAACGCTAGAAATAAAATATGCAAAGTGAAACCCAAATGTGTCTTAATTATTTATGTACGACTTTAATCTGAGAAAAATGTAGATTCCACAAAATCGTCTCAAAATCTTTGTAATAAAATATTTTTTTCCGTACAAACGATTTTAGAGTCCTTCATCTCACAACATAATTTTGTAAGTATATGTAGATACTTGATGTTAAAATGTGCATTGAATCAGAATGAAATCTATTAAGGTATTTACAAGTCACTCGCATTAGCGAACCGTACATAGTTAATTGTGGAAATACCATTATTGTCACCATCATTAAAACTTAATACAATGTTTAAATGTAGACATGTATGGAGAATAAGGCCATAACGTCAAAAAAAGAAATAATTAAAAGGTTTAAATGAATCTAGAATTTACCTACACGTGTACATGCTAACAACAACACACTTACGCAGTACTGTAATTAATTCTTGAGGGGAGGTATTTTCGCCTATTGAGCTTCCTCTCACTTAAATACATATAATTAATTATATATACCTTCCAACAAAAAGGAATATCAGAAAATATGTCTGACAGTGACAGTCAACTTCAGGGTTCCGTTAGAATTTGTGGCAGTGAAATACCACTCAACAGTCTGGGAACCCAAACAGAGGAAATATTTAAAGTACTATTTACTATAAACTTGCACATATTTTACGGACAGGTTGTATCATTAAGCAGTCACCGTCTAGTACTCCAATACCAGACATCCATTTAAAAATAAAATATCTTCAAAATTTTTACATAGTTATTTCAACATTTTCGACACATTTTGGATAGAACATAATATAATAATTTTTAGATGGTACGATGATCACAATCACGTCAAACTCACTTCAAACCCAAAGTATTGGTGAGAGAAACTTTAATAGTTTACATCATAGTAACAGCATGTTGAACTCAATTTTCTCAACAGCTAACAACACCAGAAAATATTTATTAGCATTGTCAAAATATTAAAAACTATGGCACGACAAAAACATTTGTTCGTCAACAACACACCAAACAAAACCAGACATTCAAAAATCTTTTTTTTTTTTACTTTACAAACATATTCTACATATAGTTTCAGAAGACATCATTAAGTGTGTGTCATACAAGTATGAAAAATTAGAAATCATGCCATAAATACATTATTTTTAGCTACCACCCGGCCCATTGGTCTTGAGCTTAGTTTGTAGCAAATCGTAGAAACTCTCAATGGCAACGGAGATAAACACATACGTTATTATTCTGTATCAAAAATGTACTAACGTTGAGGAAAACGAACGAAATTTATTATTATGAATCCCCTTCTCCAGTTTTTTGATTCAGTGTAGTCTCAATTACAGTTTCTTTGCTTCGACCATTCTGATGTTTTAAGTTGTCATCCGTTTCTCCTGTGTTCTTCAAGGCGAACTGTCCATTTTTAACTCCATATGACGACTTCTCCATATCGCCCTGTAATTCAATGCAAACAAAATTTACAATTATCTATCCCACTGACTGTTTTTGGGGTCCAGAATTCTAGTAGAAATGAAACTCTGATCCACCATCAGGAAACAGATATAATAATAATTTACCTTGGCGTGCCCGTTACTCATGGTTTCCTTCCTGGTGTAGGAACTTCTGATTGAGTACATGATTCCACAGAGGAGGAGCAATCCACCCAAAATAAATGTAACGTAGGAAAGTGCATTTTTGGCGATTTCTGGAGTGTGGATTGCTTGATTAATTAGAGCTGTGATCTTGGGAGGCAATTCATCAATACCCTATGAACAAAAATCATGGTTTCGATTAAAAATACCATCCCTGTCTTGATAAAACACCGCTTGTCAATACAAGTTTCAAAGCGGATTATAATAAATGACTTACATCTTCGAACCAAAGAACTGGAATCAGAACGTTCTGTAGACTTGCTGTTTGAGGAATACCTTCTACACGGGACATCTGAATGTTGATTTGTACTCTGCCTTTAGCTTGCATGGCAATTCCTAGTTTCTGTAAAAAATCATTCACGTCATTATTTTATTCTTATAAAAACTTCGTTTTAAGAGGCAAAGATCCCCAGAAAAATTCTTACTGGTTGAATGTCAATGTAGAACTGATGACGAAGAGGATCCGGCTGAAGTCCTTCAACATCTTCTAACAAGGACGGGTCAGCATGCAAGAAATGAGGAAATGAAACGAAGATTGGAGATCCTGAAATTTAAAAAAATTTGTTATAAAGTTTCCTGTACAAAACAGCAATGACGATTTCATGATAACTAGGCTACTATCTTGTACAGTATGAGAATAAACTATCCTCACCGAATTGGCAAGTTGAAATGTTAAATAGTCCTTTTTTGGAGCAAGGTGGTCCTCCAAGACAAAAGCATTCATTTTCAGGGTACGTTTCAACATCACCAAAGGTCGAAGCGGTTGGCATGAACCTAAAATAAAACACAACAATAATTATTTTTAATTCAAAACTTAAAAATGATGGAATAATCCCTCCATTGGGGATATTTCCTAATTAAATAACAGTACGGAAGTAATATCATTTTGGTTGGGGGCCAAAAGAAACCACATAACAAGCTTAAAAAAATCGGGGAATCGCTCTAATATGTGGACAAAAGTATATTAGCATTTAAACACAAGTCATGGAATACTTTCACAGGGTTACAGTAACACTTGTGTTAATTTATAATGTTAATTCTCAAAGATTTCCTGAATATACTGACTTTAAAAAATAACTTTTTTATTACTGTCATCTCAATTCAGGCATAAAAATACAAATAGCAGTGCTATTGTAATCACGTCCTTGTCAGTTAGTCAATTTCTCACCTGAAACCAGGAAGACCTTGATGGTGTACGGTAGCATTGTAGCGCAAATGAAGAGATCGGCAGAGATCAGGTTGAAAGATGTAAATGTCGGAGTCGTTGGTGAGTGATGAAGGGAAGCCAGTGGCATCCGTACCATTGATCATATTACAGGAGTCTGTTCCCCAGAACTCAAGATTTTTATTCCCATTGTAAACATCTATCCGGGCAAAGTCCTTCAAGTCGTCTTGACCACTGAACACAGTGTAAACCTTACTCTCCGTGTTATTCTTGTCCACGAAAAAACCAAACTGATCATACGGAACTCTTTTTCCTGCTGGAAGTACTTGTTTCCCCAACTTTATCAACGGATCTTCGTATCCCCACATGAGTTCTTTCACAGTGTGGCTGGTGAATGGCTGTAATTTCAGTATGTCAAGGAGAGTGGCAATGGCATTTTTGACGATCTTCGTGGAGTGTGACATCTGTCCAACGGCACTCTGTAAAATAGAATAAAAGGTTTAGCATTTTTGTAGGCCGTAGGTTGGAATGTGAGGCTATTTGCTCAATCCAGTCATTAAGAATCTCACCAGCATCGGAACATTGGGCAGGAGGAAGGTATCATTCTCAGCTCCCATCGAAAGGGAAGGTTCGAAGTAGAACAACTTTGTTTGGCGATAAGAAAGCGTTCCGTTTGGGTGCCATTCCACTCCAACTTTTTCCCACTTTTCGCTGAAAGTTCCCAGAATAATATTTAGATTAGTAACCATTACGAGTATCTACTATACGATCAGGTAAGACATTAACAACGCCGAAATCCTTCAGCCTATCGGCTTATTCTTTGATGTAGTATCTGTAGTACCTGTAAACATACGGTCCTTTCTCTTGAACCCTGAGTTTCGTCCCGTTATTCAAAAATTCATCGGCATTTGTAACGTTGAAAAACCAAACTTTTAGTAGAGGAGTTACTGGTGGCTTTCGCCATAATTCAAAAGGTTCTGAGCCTTTACGTAGGGGGAGTTCCTGCAAAAGATAGAACCATTTAGCATTCCATAGATATTATTAGCTTAGGGATTAAGTTAACATGCAAATTTTGTTTACAGTATACAGTACCTCATAATATGAACATAATAATTCCTATATTTAAAACGTAATGCTACAAAGCAACTGAATTTCTTCCCACTGTAAAAATCGTAACAAAGATATGATAAGTGCTGCTAGCGAAATTAATTGTCGCTTGTGGAAAAACTCTCATTTTTTGAGGATTATTCCCTTTCATACATATCTCTTTATCCTCCATTAATAAAACGTTAGTAATCCGTGATACTGCTCTAGTAATTTTAGCCCTTTCACGCTATCTTCTCGTAATTACCATATTTGAACGGCTATTTTTTATGAGGGACTCTTCACATCATTAAAGGAATATTGTAATGAGCTTCAGACATATAAACAGCTCTGATTGTGAGTAGTGCTCACATATACAGATGTACGAACGTTATTCGGTGTTGTTGTTGGTATTTACTTGAAAAAGTTATGCGAAGGAAACTCTCATTTTATTTCATAACGCATTCATTGAGGTATTCAGCAAAGACTAAAACTACCTATGGCATAACACTACTAGTCATTATGCTTCATTCTAAGTCACCGCTGAAGAAACGATAAAATGAACAAGTATGCAAATGTTAACAGTTACAGTAAATGGTAAATCATTTGAATTTCTGATTACTCAGCAGTCCAGTCTATACATATTCCTAGGCTACTTGTAAAAGTTGGAGCACACTATATACTTATGTTTTTGGTGAAATCCCTTACCGGACAAATAAACATTGAAATGTTTGTAAATCATTCGGAACATTTTAAACAATTAGTGATTTGCCCGATAGACTGATAATTTAAATTTGAATTTTGAAGTTATCTCTCAGGAGGGAGGGCTATAAACGTAACATAAAAATTTCCCAAACTGGTAATAATTATGAAATAGGGCTAAAATAGAAAAAGATAAAAATTGCGTTTCATTGCAGCTTAAAAACGTAGGATCAAAGGAGGGACTCCTGCTACGACATTTTAGCTAATGACAATTAGATAAATAGATATATTGTCCCTGTTTCAAAAAAATGCTCACACAACTACAGTTCGTCTCCCAAAATTGGATGAAAGAAATATCCCAAAAAGGCTTCAGCTAAAGCTCCCCAAAAAAAGATGTCAAAACTCCCTTATTTATAAATGAGCATTAGCTTTCTTTTCTTGCTACATGTTCTGATGATCCCTAGGAACAAAATCTGGTGCCGAAATATGGACATGAAGGATTCAAATGCTACTTTCGATTTCCTATTTTCATGGATACAATTATTGACCTAAATTCCTTTAATACTTGTGGGGATTGAAATAGGTTTCAACACTTAAAATCTCATCTTAAAGTAATTCCAACTTTCAACTGAAACCCCACCTAAAGTGCCCCATTATGGTTGGACTTTCCTAATTGATAGTAGTAATTTCTCCGTAAATAAAATTAGAGACCTAATGAAGTCTGGGTATAATTTCCAACAAGTACTTACCGATTTTATGAAGGCATCTATTAAATTCTGGAAAAATAGGACCACTAGAACTCCAACAACAATGCAGACAACTCCTACAATGAGTGATAAACCTGGAAAGAAAGAATAAATTATTTTGTTACGACCCATATTAGTATTCCGCATGTTCAAAGTTATTAATCAAATTCAAAATAGAGCAGTTCCAACATAGAGCAAGCGACACTTATTTGTAATGATTATATTATTGATACATCAAAATGAGAAAGCTTCAGAGATTCAAGTAGTTGTTTCCAAAAAACTCAGAATCAGTGGTAATCATAGATAAAGTTCCTTTCAGACTATTGCAAGGAAAAAACAATCCCATGAATTTCGGAAGAAATGATATATTCATACAAGTGCTTTCGCTGACTTTGTTTATGTAATTACTAGTTGTATCATACAATTTGTTGGCAAAATAAATATTTGGAAAGCCCTCTCATATCATTACAAAAGGGGGTAATGTGAGCCAAGCAAATAGACGAAGGACCTTTTGAACGGTCCAAAAATTACGTGCAATTTGTGGCTAATTAAATGAAGCAAAGGTGTTCATCTTTGGTGTTCACATACGTGCAAATTACAGTGTCTCCGTTACAAACCAGCTGCAACCAGTGACTCATTTTAGGATGCATTGTCATTTATATGGAAGGTTAGGTACACGCATTACGTAACGCAGTCCCATGTCCAAATGTGAGAACTATATGGGATTACCCTTTTGAGTTTGAGTCATGCTCAATACTACAGTAAACAGATGCATACTAATAATTACATCAAAACAAATGTGTGTGTGTACACTCTGTCAGAAAAGGTATACTCTGACTTCAAGAAATCTGTTACAATAAATCAAGAGTGTCTTGTGGGGCCAATGTGTTCCGTGGGCACAAGTCTTGTATAATTTCGGCATTCGATTTCAACAAAATATGATGCATGGTTTTGATAGAGTGAGTACAGAGTAAATCATGGCATTCCGCAAAGTCTCATTGTCATTATTATATTGCCTCACGTCCAGTCTTATGGGAGTTAGTGAAAGGTCATTGCAATCCTAACTCTAACCACACAATAAGTCAAGGTAAAGTAGAAATACTTACTTGCAATTAATATATATATGGTAAAGTGGTATTAGGGGAAATATGAATTGCACAGTTTCACCAGTGGGTCAGTTCAGTTATACAGATGAAGTAAATTTGGAACGTTATGTGGTGAACCTATGGAGTGACAAATTCATACAGAGATTCTTGCAAGATCAAACTGTAAGCATAAACCAGTCCCTGTGATTATGTAATAAGTTGAACAAAGTCACAATTTATGTACCGCCGTGGGTAAGAAAATTCACGAGACGGGCATATAATGATTGCACGTCAAATTTATGACCTCATGTGTACTCACATATATGTAATTACAAACTTCGTACCACTTCAAAGGAAGTATGTGACTCTGGCAATGCTTGACTGGGCTGGAAGGGAAGTTCAGAAGATTTAACTCACGATCTCACTTTCTTTTACAAACTGAGCATAGGGTCAAATTGGGGGACCTCCTATGCAATTACACAAGTATACATACATATATATATCTACATATCTTGTATTCAACATTTTTGGCAACATTCGTTGAAAAGTTCCAATGCCTAAACTCTCAGTGCATTCACAAGTGCAACATTACTACCACGACGTCTCACATATCTACATATATTGACAAATACAAAAAAGTGTAATCGAATCAAGACCAACGCATATTGCTCAATCTTACATTTCAAAACCTTATTGTGAATGAGCCAAATTTATTTGTGAATGAGTTGTTTCATTTTCAATGTGATTTTACGTGAGAGGGACCAAATCCCTTAATATTTGCTTCTTTTTCATTAATTAACTCCCGAATCTTGTTATACTGAATTCAGGGACTCTCCTCAGCAATTATTTACCTTCTGAGCATTTTAGACCAAGGGCATAAGACAAAATTAATAACAGTTAGGTATCAAGTGTCCTTAAGTACAGGCAAAAGATGACAGTTGAGTTTTCCCCTCTGTTAAACAAAACTGGACAAAAAAATGAACACAAGGATGTTCCACCAGGAAGATCATACCTTTACATGCATGTTTCATGTTTACTTTACATGTTCCCCTGACGTTGTGTATACCATATAGCGGAAGGCGACGAAGAATTTGTTACAACAGGTTACCCTCGATACACATCTCTAGTGCTCTTCTAATTACCTCATGAACTTGTACAATCATATTTTTCATGGCAAGTACCTTTAGTTCCATTTTCAATTTGAAAAAAAAAAAAACAAAATGCATGCAACAACACTTTTAAGGTTGAGTGACTCCGCTTTGTACTAAGGCAGTTGAGAAGTAATTCGAGCAAGACGCTAAAAGTTTACGGATATGGATATTGATTGGCTATAGTAAAAGCAAACAGGAAGTATTAAAACAATACCTCAAGCATTTGATAAAACCAAGTGAGAATGATGTCAATCTAAATAAGAAATATTGGCCAAAGTGTTTTTTTGTAGGAAGGTTTTGAACAAGGTTTCTTTGATATTTTAACTCAGGATGAAGATCGGCTGTATTTTGTTTCCTACACAGTATAGAAGTATTTATCTTGAATGGTGAAACCCTTATAATTTTAGTTGAGATGGTCTATGACTCCATCATTGAGCACACTGTACTTGTTACGGACTGCTTTCTATTTCTGATCTGATCTGGGCTAATGTCTGCTGCAATCGTGGTATATATCTAATTACTTAAATCCCACAAGACTGATAATAGTCCGATATATTACTAAATTTAATATCCTATATCCTTACAGTCCCCCACTATTTTGAGCAAATATGGAGCTGTAAGAATTATTTTGTAAGATCCCATCACCTCTGTACACAACGTATGTATGTATGTAGTGTTAAAAGTCTCTTTATGTTTTATTTTCTGTACTACATGAGATTCAACACTTTCTGTTTCTGTCAGCTCGGACTGTATTTATGTATTGTACTTATTATTAATAATATAATATTTCAGTTTGAGTCAAAGCATGATTTTTACAATTCTTTATTATACCACAATGTTATTGCGTCGAGCATTGGAGAAATTTCGAATTTTGTTCTTCAATATTAATTTAGTAACTGATTATTGCCCAGAAGATTGTATTCACAGCGTTGGCTCTCCAGAAACGCGGATAATTGTGACACAGGCGTGTGGTTTCTAATTTGTAATATTATCAAATTTTAAGCCAATAGTCATAAAGATATGGGAAGCTTCATTTTAAGGATGTTTACTAGCAATGAGGATATGCTAATACCTCGAGGGATTAAGAAATGAATATAAATCGTATTATTTGTTTTAATCCAAGTGTTATTTGTTGTAAGTATGCGGGAAAATTAGCACTTACGTGTGCTCCCTGATTTCCGTTCATTATAAGAATAACAACGTACTTACACTTACACGATCTCAGGAGGTGTAGAACCAACTTTTCAATTTCATGTCGATTAGAGGAAAAGTATACCATGCTAATGCATTTTGGAACGAGCCAGTGACCTATACTTAAGCTTACTGTATCCCTACCCTTGACATCACAATAATCTCCTACAGCTGAGACAACAATAAAAATGTGACTGCATTTCTGCACTAGAAATAATCGCTAAATTATATTAAAATTCAATAACAGTACTGCACGAAGTTACATTCATTAATTATATTGGAATTCTTGTAAGTGTTTGCACGAAGGGCAATCATTACCCAAGTCAAAGTCATTCCCACCGGCTCATTCAGAATGAAAAGTTTTGTGCAAACGTACAAACAAAACAAGGCTTGTAGTTATCATCACATAATGATTGAGCGTAATGTAGAAACGCGTAGGAGTTGGTAGAACTTGAAACTCCGCGCGCTTCCTCTTTACAGTTTCTACGCTATACCATTTGCATTCCATCCTAATTTTATGAGGTTTCGAGTGGACAAATTATCGTTTAACCACAAAAACAATCAAGTATAATGTAGGCCTTAAAATTTGGATTGGTTATACCTGGACCAGCTGCGTCTGAAGTCTGAACCAATGCCCTTACTAGCGAATTTATGTGCTATTTTTTGGCCCTGGTTGGCACGCAAAATTGTCATTTAAAAAAACCTTTCGAAAATTGCACGACGGAGCTTTATGGACACTGCTTAAATTAACGTTTTCAGTGCCGTAAGAAAAATGAATTTTAAGTTTGGGGTGTTAACCTGTAGTAACATCAGTTACTTTTTATTACTTTTATCATTCTCGTAATTAATTTCCCTTTATTTCATCTTTTCCAAATACAATAATAAATTATTGACAGTAACGTACAAGTAGGACTGAGATTAATCCCTACTCAGATTAGATTAGCCCTTCTTATATCCAATTATGTGAAGGATTTAAACGGAGTGAAGCTTTTACTGCCCCCATAGCCTGGGGCAAGTTGGTCATGTGGAAGTTTCTTTAGCAATTTCGGCACCCAACTCTCTTTATTTGTCCCGTAGACCTCAATTTTTTCCATATCCTGTCCCATTACTGGCCGAACCATGCTCACTAAAGCTTGAGCCATGAAGTTAGCTGTAAAAACATCCCATACTTTTAAAAAAACATTATTTCAAAGTTGTAAAGTTTCCTGTTAAGGTTACGAATCAAAGATTAGTTCCTGGGACAAAATTTCGATAAAAATCACAATAGAATATTTATTGTATCTGTAATTCTGGAGGATTAGGATAGTCTTTAACATTTTACATGGCCTAATTTAAATGATCTTGTTCCTTTTCTTATCCGTATTTTTTTTAAATCATGTTTCTTTTTTATTGTTTCTTACCATTGACCACATATCCTGTCTCAACAAAATTCATGGCGTCTCGAAGTTGCTGGATTTTTTTCAAAAGGAATGCCACGGCTGAAAACGTTTTTGAACATGCGTTTTTAGTGTGTATAGACGTGCACATGCGCCGATTGCGCACTTTTATTTAATAAGACTTCCTTTTGTACAAGAAGAGTTCCAGTGGAAATACTCTTGTAGAAAGTCGACTGTATCAGTTTAAATACCTGGTATAGAATTCAATTGTAGCAAGGTATAATTGTCCATGTCAAAAATGATGATGACCTCATCGACTAAATTATCAGGACCGGATTTGATTTTCAAACTTTCCATCATTCGGTAAACCCATTGGTCCATGTATTTTTCCAAGTCTTTCAGGTCCTGACCTCCTTTTTCAACAACTCCACGCACATCCCACTTCCCGAATTCCATCACCCAGACTGAATGAGACAGGTTTAGATAAAATATTGAAAATTGTGTAGGACGCGGGCAAATTTTTAAATAATGTATGACTTGCTTTCATTTAATAATTACTTGGTCGATTGTCCTCATCAAAGCCACTTAAGTAGTAGGGAAAATTTCTGTGCATGCCTTCAGGCGCCTTCCATTTGTCCAGACCTTCTTTTTTGAGATACTTTCAAGTATTTTTTATTTTAATTAAAACATTATTACAAACAGGAAATACGGGCTAATGAGCCCGATTTCACTGATTTTGAGGAGTGCACTGCTATTTGACAGGTATTTAATAATTTATAATTACCTTCAAAGTGGGTATTTCGTTCTCCAGATTATCGATTGAATAAAAAGATGCTGGTGGTGGGACCACCAGGACTACAATCAAAATTATCGGTAAATAAAAATAGGCACCCATCATATGTACCTAAACTCACGGGGAAATTTTTCTGGAAACTGAAACCCAAGCTTTAGAGTCACTATTTTATTTGTTTCTCCAGGTTCCTGTCTTGCACTAAAGTTTTCGAACGTTCTGGAATTAACTGTGTGATACGAATGCAATGAAGTAGATCCAACCATTCTTATACACGCCAGTGTCATTTAGTTACACCATTCATTATTATTATTTAGTCATTCGAGATATGGAAGCTCGTTAGTCTTTATCAGTAATCAGTATGAAAAGAGATGGTTTGCTCTGTTTCAGTGATGTTATACGCAAGCGGCAATTCTTATTTGAATATCATTTATGGTCCTATTTTAAATTTGTTGAAACGATATGAGCATATTAAAATGCAGTGCGGGTATTTCTAGTAGTGAACATTTTCGGTGTATGAGAAAAGGTTTTTAGATTGGACAGAATCCTGGTTTTGCTTCACCTATTTTAAGTAATTAGTGTGATCACATCTTTTAGGTAACTGAAAATTATTATTTCAAAACGTGTGGAACAAATTTGTTACCAATGTGGCGGACTTGGGCGCCATAAAAACACTGCTCACTATACACGGATTTAACGGTAACGCTTCTGCTTCTACCACAGGTAGAAGCCTATACCGACATACATATATCCTCCACAAATATATCTTCCTTAAATAACTAGAACTGGACATTTGGTCTGACCATCAATGTACTAATTTCCGACGATTATTTCTAAAAGAAGCTTTAAAAACACGTTGATACAACGTTTATCATAGGAATTGATTTCCGTTGGTTGCATAGCTGTAATCATTAATAGCAATCAATCAATTTTGATTGAGTGAAAATTTGCCTGAAGTAATTACATATTTCACCTCCATTAACTTTGGGTCAAACTGTTCTATTTCAATTCGTTCTGGTGTTTTCATTAGGATGGATCATGTGTCACATGTTCAGGACTCAAGCTCATAAATCTCAACGTAGATGAGAAATTCCTTGGAAAGCCCATAAAATAATTTATAAACATCAATATTCTTAAACAAATTTGTTGAAACAGTAAACAACGTCAGCAGATTTGTTGAAATTGAACATTTTGACTGTAAATAGTACTAAAAGTGTAATCATTAATACACAGCTAGTTCAGGCTGTCACTTTTATGTCAGCGTTGGGAGTTATTATACTGCACTGCCTCTCAGCTAAGAACTGACATATTATGCATGATCAGATAAAGAGACAAAATGATAGAATCATTTTTCATTAAAAACAAAATAATCCATATGTAATTTTTGCTAAAATCCAAATGAACTACAAACACTCAATACATATATTAATTTACATGGGCTCAAGTAGCCATTGTCATTTTTTGTGGAGGAGCCCACTGAAACAAAATACAACGCAGGTATGGTACACTCACATTTAACTTGACGCAGGTAAAGTTACTGGCTTTTGTATCGTGCTTACCATGAGGCGATAACATGAACCATATAAACGCATAAAAGATTTACTTGGAAGATGAAGCTCTAGTTCGTGCAATAAAAGCAAAGAGGACTGAACGTGATGTTTCCTTTAACATTTGACTTTGTTTAAGCTTATCTAAGCCCTACTGTATTATAAGCTCGAATTGGAGTACTGCTTCTTGTAGTTACTTCTTTGCATTATGAATGACTGTTTTGTCACTCCTGATTCCATTAATGAAAATATGGGACAGGGCAAAGGGAATGCTTTAAAAGGATTGATTTCTTGTCACCAGTAATTTAGAAGTTGGTCTACGTTGCATTTGTGCACTTCAAACCACCACGACACGCATCACTGGAGTCTTCACGATAATCACATATCCTATCCCACAGAGACAGTGTTCTTGTACACTACAGGAAGGTATTTATCTTTTAAAATATATGTACCAGAGCTTTTATACGGTTTCCTACTCTCAAGTCAACCGCTCATAAAATTTTATTTAAGGCTGAGCAGGTGACTGTACATACCCACGAAATATCATTTCCTATATGAAAGGTTTTGAAATTACTATGTGCGGAGTAGGGATTTACCATGAAAGTCTAAATCAATTCTGTGCTCACTCAACTTGGATAGAAAAGGGAGTAAGAAAGATTGACCGTTGGAAAAGAAAGAAACCCTACTCACAGGTTTCATTTTTGCCCTTAAGGTTCAGAGAAATCCCACTGTACATACGTTGACTCACCAAGTTATTCTCATATAACCTTAGATGGTCCTTGCTTCCTGGAGATTTGTTGTTGATGGGTTGTCGTTATACTTACAAGAGGAGGGTAAAAGAAAATAGAAGCTTTGCCTTCACATTCACTTCGCAGGTGTGGATGCTCACTGGAGGAAGTTAAGGTTCTGAATCAACGCAACATTTCTCCAGGATTATGCTTATAAATATTCCTTTACCGCATCTGGAGTTCATGAGCTACTATTATGCCTTGTGTGCATGTCCGTCTAAGAAACTCCGTGTCTGACTATGCTCCGTTCAGGGTTTTTACACTCTTATTGTACATTCATATATGCGCCATGAATAGTCCAAGTCATTACCCCTATTCACTATTGAGGCACGTGAATAGAACGAAATTTCTTATCTAACTGCAAGGAACTTTGTGGGTGTGAAGTTCCTTGATATGAGAAAAACTTAAAATTTAATCTGGCTAGGACAATAGTCATTCCCCTAACATTTTAAAATTCTATTAGTACAATAGTAATCTTATCTTATTTTAATAAGAACCCAATCTAAGACAACATTTAAATTTTTGAAATAAAAATGTACCACTCACTAACGCACGCTGTCCTCTTGGAAAACATCATTCACATTTGACTGTAATGATTGGTTTGTAATGTAAGGAGAGTCACTGATAAAATTTAAAGGTTAACAACGACACACAACTCACGCTCAAGCTTGTCGTGTCTGTCAGTCTGTTTTGCAACTTGTAGGGAAAAATTCGTTAGCCCAAATAATAGCCCAGGGACTATTTCCATTTACAAATTGACTTTCATCTGTTATTGAAAGGAGCAGGGAACTAGACAAAATGCAAGAGATTAACTTTTCGTGCATGTCTCGATTGCCGTGGAACTTGCACTTGGCTTTGAGTATGAGTCACTTGTGAAGATGGTAATTTCAATTAGAAATTTTGTTGTATGATCTTTCTCTCACTATACACAGCACTCAAACTTATGCATGGAAGTTCAGCCTCCTTGCAATTATTGGTTATTAAAGACCATGCACCAAGTATATACGGAGAATAATTTCACAAAATAATTTCAACTTTGCACTCCGTTCCAAGTAATGCTGAGCAACTCATGATCCAATTACTATGACCCCTTCAACAATGCACACCTCCGCAGGAGCGTGTGAGTCTGTTCTTGGCAAGAGAAAGGGAAGAACTGTCGATAAGAAATAATGCTCCTTCTCTTATACCTTGAATTAACACTTCCAAGCGTCGGACTACAAGGCCTTGTACATGTATGAGCAGGTGTTTGTTTTGTGGAGGAAGTATCTCCAGAAATTTTTATTGACCCTATGGTTTTTCTTTTAAATGACTTCTGATTTTTACTTACTACTAGGATCACGCAACAATTTCCAAGTCTAATTTGTTACCTTACAAAAAAATTTCAGACTCAAAGCCATACTGGGAGACGTACGTATGTATATGACTGAGCATGAGAGATTTAATTCCTTTTCACAGATGCTATGTTCCTGGTGCTATTTTTTGTGTTGCGAGTTCTTCTTCTTGGGGATTTGTATCTCACAAGTATACAGAATTTTACTTCTGTTTGTACGTACTCATTTTGTTAGATTCTATTCGTAACTTGCGGCTAGCGCGATGGAAGAGCATGATCATCAGGAGATTGTAATCACTTGGGCGTATTTAGGCCAGTAGTGGTTACTGCAAAGCCAGTAAGTACCAAAAGTTATACAAATATTTTAAACATGACAGGTGTTACGACTTGTAAGGATCTTCCCTGTTGGTTATAACCCCAAGCCTCTGCATTGGGATGGTCTGCTCAGGAACAAAGTTGAGTCCAGTGTAACGTCTATATATGAGTCTATGACTGGAGGAAGGAAGCGGGTCTTGGAGTTTCTTAAGGACGGCGTAGAAAAAAGGTCTGTATTATACTCGTCCCTTTTCTTCATCCCTTCCAGAGAGAAATGTGACCGTTAGAGATTCAATATCTTCATGGAGATTCGTAAAATGGGAAAAAAAACTCTATGTACCCAGTAACCACAGAGATCTAAAATACATGAGTCTCTCTCGGCCATTCAAAATCATGAAGAACTGAAGAAGACAATCACTAGTCAATTCATGGTTTTGGTTTGCTCACGTCGTGTCTCCATATAAACATTTGCCTCTAAATGTCGATCAATGTCTGTCTACATGGTGGAAGCAAGAAGACATTACCTGGGTATAGGACTTAAGAACAGAGGCTCATAACTTCCAGATATAGTAAATGTAATTATATCTAGATATAAGTAATGATGTTTCTTATAATGAAGGGAGCAATGACTGTGTTGTCAGTAGAGTATTATTAGATAGTATATTTAGATAGAAATAATTATATTGACGCCATACAAAAATAAGATGGTAAGACACATGCTTAATTCACCTCTAGCCCTGACAAGAGTTTTTGATTATTTAGAAAGTGTAGGACTAATCTTCACTTTCATAATCTTAATTCTTTTTTTTCTCAATCGATCACACAGACGCCTATTCATCCTGCAATGGATCTCATCTCATGTTTTGATAGTCATTCATCTCAAATGGAGAGGATATTTTCAATTAGTCAAAAGGATATTTCTCTTATCAGTGCTTGGAAGGGCTTAGAGTAACAAATGCCTGTACATGTATAGGAACTTTATTTAATACTCTTTCCATGATAGCAAGAATTAGAAGCTATTTTATTCCAATGTCATTGTGTATCTATACATTGCATGCTTCGTAGTCTCGTATACAAGTGTCGATTTTTTCTCCGCTTCCGAGAAGAAAAATAATTATTGCCAAGCAAAAATTATCAGCATTATCATTAAAGTAATTCAAGCCAATCACCATGTCACTGAACACTGTAGTAAGTACTCCATTTATAAAGCAAGTGTTTACATTAGCAGCTAGATTTACACCCCATTGGGAAAATGGTACGGAGCAGAACAGGAGATATGACAAGATCCACTTTTTGGAATTATTACAATTTTACATCTTTTACTTCCAGCCAATTGACTTCAAGTCAATTGGAAGATACTATTCTTACCATGAGGCAAGTTCTTCCTGCCACAGTTACATCCTGGACTGGAGTTCATGCACCAAATAAATTTAATTTAGAGTCTTCGCCAATTGCATGGTTCCTACAAATTTTGACTGGTGCTAGTGTTTTCTGTAGCACATGAATATGAGAGACTCAAAGTAAAAATAATTATAGGTCAATTTTATCCCTTGTCAGGGTACATCACACCATTTTTCATCTGGTTTAAAATTTACAGTGAGAATTTTGAAACACCCAATATTTTGAAATTTGGGGTTGCATTGAAGAACAAATTGGATTTTAATGAAAATCTCAGAATTTCCACCATCTTGGAGCCTCCATGGTCCCTTCCTACCTTTTAATTGAGGATGTAGTAGGATCTTTGCGGATGAAATATTGAGCGTGATTATTGTACGGAAGGGTAAATGATTGGGTAATTGATGGTTGGACCATTGGAAGGTAATTGGACGGTTGGTAAATGAGGGTAAATGCCCAAAATATTAAGGGTATGTCAGTATGTATATGAACCGTAGTCTCGACCCCGAATGAAAAACGGTGCTCCCATTCACACTACTGTGAGCTGGTCTTTACTCAAGTGACAACTATTTACCGTAGATTGCAATATGATAAAAGGAATAAAAATTCACACGTTTATATAGACTAGTTTTCAAGACATCTTTATTTCCTCATAGTGTCCCTACCACTTTGTGACATTTACTCTCAACAGCCCAATAGACACGTACATACTGTGTACATTTCGTGGTATCCTATCTTCTATGTCAAGAGCCTCTGACGTCCGACGGGAGTTAAATCTACTGAATGTCATTTGTCACACACAATATTTCCTGAGTTGAACCACAAAACAAACTTAAGATTTGATTTCATAAAAGTAGTACATTCTAAACCTCTCAGGTTCTTCAGAATTCCCCAAACGGTCGATTTTCTTTTACTATATGCACTCTGTACTCTACCTATTTTCTGTATAAATCTTACTGTTGTACATAGCAATATGCGTAGTAGCTATGTGATGTGTGTCTGGTTAGGTTTTAAGTTCAAAAGTACAGTTTGAAATCATCATGACCTTTATCTACATGTGCATAGGACTGTGTCACATGAAGAACATTTAGTGTACTGGACAATTATGTGCATATAGACATTCACTCCACTTACAGCCAACTCAAAGTTGGCTTTTAAACATTTGATCCTATAATTTTTAGAAATGTACATACATACATACAAATAGGAAATAGACACAGTCCGTTTCAAGAGCCCTTACAACGTACAATGGTCACAAAATGAGAGACATTACAATGAGGTTTATAGAGATCAAAACAATCTGGAACCTACTAAACGAAATAGATACAAACTTGGTATACTTTGTTGGAAGAGCACGCATGAGACACTGCCCTTGAACTTGAATTGAATAGTTCCTTTGATGGGATCTTTATAGTTTCAACTTATGTATTATCCTGTAGGTGGTCCACTGCTGGATCCACACTGGTTTTTCTTATCATTGTAAGCAGCTACCAGAGTTTATCATATATTGCAGGGCGTTCTGATTTCTCAAATAGTACGAAATGTGAGGAAAAAATCCAACCAGAAAAACCTAACAAATTAGTCTCTGCCCTGTCACAATGAAGGTTTCAACAGTAATTACATGGTTCATCTCCGAACAACAGCAAGGAGCATTTCAGTTCCATCATTTTCCTTACTATTATTTTCAACGGAGCCTTAATCAAGAACATCTGTTATATATATATGGAATATATATAAAAATAATATGTGGTATTTATTTGTCCTTTCAAATTGTCCCCTTTGTTTATTTTGGCGACAAAAGATTCCCCGCAAGGGATTTTTTTTGCAAAGATTATTGTAAACATCTGCACGAAGTTGCCAACCTATAAACATATCGTAATTATACTATATTACAGATACATTCACATGGATCAAGGTTGAAGCATCAATCAATTTTGACAATAACACCAATCATCGACAAAATATAATACCGCGATATATGCATGTATAATTTCATTACACTAGTATTTCTGGAATTTCGCAGAAGGAATTACAATCCCAAGTTCCTTCTTGCATGCCTTATGAAATCTAATGTGCCTCCTCCAATACCACCTTGTGGTTGCACGTGTCTCAGAGAAATAATTATGCAAAAAATAATCTGAGCAACAATGTCTACTATGTATATACCCATGCACCAATAAAATACAACAATGAGAGAATAAACGTGTTCGTTTTAGTAATGCACAACATGCAAGGTTGAAAGTAAACTATGTTAAAGTGACTTTCAATTTTTTTTACAAAATCTTCCACATTTCACTTCATCTTCAAAAAGTTGGATTTTTCCGTTACCAAGTGAAATCATATGGGGCTTAGCCCTCCATTACTTATTGGTCTGTAGGAGCCCTTACACACCTGCTGAGGCTCTTGATTGTAATTCAGATGAGACATGAAAAAGGTACGGGCCAAGAGCAGAAAAAGCAATAACCTTGAGAGACAGCTGGGATTGAGATCCCTATACATAAATAATTGGTTGCATTAAATCACAAACAAGATGACTCTCCCCTCCCTGAGCTACATTGGATAATTATGCATTGCATTTGCAGAAAGTAAATCAATCCCTGGAACATCTGATTAGATAGAACAATGCCTAATTTCAAGTTGTAAGGGTGGGACATGATGAGATTGGTCATGTATCCATTTGTACTCCAGTTGTTCTTATATCCCAGCTCTCTCTCTGTCCTACGAACTCTAATTGCAATTTTAGGATGATAATAGGGCAGTTCGGACGCACGTCGGGGATATTAAAAGGAACTAGAAACAATTCTAAATAGGAAAAAAGACTCAATAACACTCACATTTAGCTCAATTACTCCCAAGTATCCTTTTTTCCCTAGATATATTGTGTACGTCACAAGTAGAAAACAATTATGTAAGTGCTCTTAGAGGAATGAAAACTGCTAGGAAAAATATTTCGTCTGACTAGAATCCTAAACAGCATGAGGTAAATCATGACAGTTAAAAAATCCAAATAATTTAATGGTTACACAAAACGAGCAATAACATTCATTATAAAATGTTCATGTCTTGCGTCACACATAGTAAATAATCCCATATAACATAAAAAATTGGCTCTTTGAGGAGAATTAAGTGAAACTAGTTATATGATGTTGGGGATAACAAACGTAGGATCTTTTTAGTTGAAATTGAAAATGTGTTATCTCTCAAATGTGCAACATTTAATTTTGAGCAAGTTGATTTTACTTTCCAAGCTGTTATAAATCTGAGCTCAAACTTTAAACCTCGAAGAGTAAAAAAAATGGAGTGTTTGTCCCCCACAACGTGGAAGACTTCTTGACCTTGATTAGCACCGTCATAATAACCATCAAGATCAAGTTTATGATGGAGCAATAATAAGTTTGTCTTATTGTTAGGCTACTTAATCCCTTTCCAGTGAATATTATCACACCGAAGCTTCTAAAAAATGAAGTGCATTCTTACAAATGAGAATTAAGTAACCCCCCGAATGATTAGCATGTAAGACAAGACGGCGTCATCTCGTTCGAAAACATGCACCTCTCAGACTTTGACACATCACCACAACTTATTGTACTTGCATGAAATTTAGCATCCACATTAAAACATTTTTTTTGTAATGCATCAGACAACAACTGACAACGCATTGCCTCATGTCAGAGTTGTAATGATTAAATAGTACAAAAAGACAGTAAACAGAATGAACCATTGTTGATTTTTCTCCTTGCACTTTAGACTGAGCCTCATGACCTCATCCTGTAAATATGGTAATGTTTAATGGATTCTTAGTGCTAACTGATTAAGCACTTGACAAATACCAGTAAATTATGAGCTTGTAAATTTCCATGTGTAATAATGAAATTATTTTCAATTTGTTCACAGATGCGGAAACCATAAACAGAGGACTGAAAAATAGCGGATAGATATCCCTCCGGAGGTCGTCTCTTAATCTAATAGGAGATCATTATATGGAAGGGCACATATAAAGAAATTGACACATTTCTCGGGAGTCAATTTGAGAGACCTCCTCATTTATAAAGACTTAAATCTCCTTAAAGTTTAAGGTTTGAAATTAGAAGGATACTATTTCTATTTGCTGAGAAATCCTCAGGAAGAAATTCAAGATTGGAGTCAAGATTACCCAATGCATGATTATCTCTCGTCACTCGTCACGCGTGGATCTAATTTATCTTACCAGATGCATCTCAAGTGTTGATGGAGATAAAAACAATAAGAATTTCCATGAACAAATTCCCAGTTAGTTGGCTATGTAGAAACGTCCCATGTATCAATGCGGATATGATAATCCTTTCTTTGAAACAGGAAGGGTTAGATGATGAGTAGAAGATTGCACAACTTGAGCAATGGAAAAACCAGCTTAAGCCAATGATGCATTTCCAAGAGGTTAAATTCTTACTGAAGTTACGAAATCCATTTAACATATGCAACGAATCCTTAAATTCCTTGTTGTTGGACGTGCTGTAGCCAGTTCTGTAGCAATATACAAAACGTTCTGTGACTCTGTGGTGAAGGTGTAAGAAATAGAGTAGTAGACAATAGAGTTACCATATGTATAGATACCTTCAGCTCTATGTAACAGTGTCATAGGAATGACTCATACAACGTGGAAAAAAACATGTTTGTCATTTCAGCAACATAATCTCTTTCTAGGTTACCGAGAAATCACCGTATGCCTTTTTATTGTTTCACAAATTAAAGAGCACTTGAACCGTAAAAAACAGTTCAGAGAGAAACCCTCCAAATGAAAACAATACTAGATTAAAATAGACTTCAACTCCCTATATCCTCTATTAAAGTTCAGTTCAATTAAAGGATACATCTATAATAGCCCAAAACGTTAATTCCCTCACTCACTGGATGCATATAATGTATTAGTAATTATTCGGACATGTACATGAGTCTCTTCCTATCCTTAATTTAATTGAAGGAGGTTCTATAAATATCTCGTGTGATCATTCTGAGCTCATTGTAATCTCATTGAAGTTGTCTACAATTTGCGGACGTCCCCGTGACTTGGAATGTCCTCGACACAATGTGATCTGGCGTAGAAAATAGTACAGAAACAAAGATAGCTCTCTTAATTCACACTGATGGAGTACTTGAAGTACCACTTGGTAAGGAGAGATTGACTAGGGCTGTAGTAAAATGCTGATATCCTACTCCTCACAATAAGAGTAGATATATCCTGAGGTAGTAAGAGTAGATACATACGTTAATTATTGCAATTATCATTAATTAAGGTAGTCAGTTCCTTGGCGAAAGAGAGTATAAGGAATTATGTTTAATAGAATGTGAGAATTTACAGGCGCTTGTCGTACAGGGACAGACCTTGTTCATCAAAATGTTTCCACGCGTTGACGCATGCAATCCTCAAGTTTAAATATTTATCTGGCTAGAAATATAATTCAGGATGAATAGTTTATGTACAGTGTGGACTTGTCATTACTTTAGTAAAGCTTGAGTCCCAGGGATAGTATGTCCTATTGCTAGGGTATAAATGATTTTGCTATGAAAACAATAGCTCCTCTCTCTCTCTCTCTTTCTCTCTCTGGTTTTGTTGTTGATATTGCACATACATTTTTGTTGTTGAAGATTGATGGAACACAGCTGTCAGATGAAAATATTAGGGATAATAACTCTTTGTCTGCTTTATATTCCTGGATTTTACGTTCTATTTGGTTTTTTTTAAACGATTTGAGCAACTGTCTTGTTTCTAAAATGCTGACCGTCGGACAGCCCTTTTGCGAGACTATGCACGAACATTTATGTATGTGAATGCTCTTCCTGAAAGTTCTTCCAATAAATCTTTGTGCATACTTCGTCATATGTATATATATAAACAGCTTCAAGTATAGTTTGTCATGCTATAGTGCTGACGACGGACAGAAGTCAAATTCAGGCCAATGACAAATTCATAAAAATTATAACAGAAAAAAACTTACACGCGAATTCAGTCCATGTATCTATCTACTTGTGATTTATTTCTAGGACCCTTTCTATAAAATTAGCTACAACTAAACCAATGAATATAACTTCGAGAGTACTTAACCATCTTGGCCAGATTTGAATTAGGTGTGTATATTTTTTTATATCTAATTACATTTGATCATTACAGTCATATCTATTTACACTCGTGACTGATCAAATTAGCATTTGTTGATGCTCAGGAAGAAGAGGGGATGACTTGAAAATTTTTGTTTGCAATTTTGACACACGGACGTATGTATGTACAACTACTCATTCTTTCCTCTTAAGTTAAAGAATGTAGTTAAGGAATGTAGTTAAGGAACGTAGTTAAAGATTGTAGTTAAGGAAAAGGCTTTGTCCTATTGGAGTCTAATGTGATGACTTCATCTGTCTCCACGTGACCGCTATGAAATTTGAATGTGGAAATCCAAGTTGAGTCTCATAAAATTTTATTATTATTAGTTGGAATTACCTCTGCGGATAAATAATGTGAATTTCGATGAGGTTTAGGCACATTCAGTTACCTGTCAAAATATCTGAAGCTGATGCAATACATTACGCTCATCTTTTGCCCCAGATTAGGAAATACTTGGAAGATATTAAAACGACAGGATGATGTTGAATGAATTCGAGCGTCACTTCAAAAAGGAGAGAAATTACGAAATGTCTTAGAATTATTTTAATCACAGTCTTATAATTAAAGCCTGGGAGGGAGCTGGCAACTCCTAACTACTAAAACGTGTCAAAGGTTTGATTTCCAAATTTGATTCTATACCCCACTATAAGCGCATTACTTGAATATTAAACATCCTTTGAAGACGTCATCTCGGAAAGAAAGTGCTTGTGAATGATAGTTTCTCCGAGCTATCCCTCTTTGTACAGGATGATGTCACTTGAGCCATATTAAAATAATCTGCAAACACAACTATAAATAAATTTTTACTACAGTGTACAATACAATTTGCAAGTTGCTTGTGCTAAAAGTATGGGATTAACACTAGAGGAAATCGAGAGTTGGACTATAAAGAGTTTGACTCTCATGAAGCCTCAGCCGCTCAGAAACTACCTGTTGAATCTTGTACTTAATACTGATCATGTGCAAAATAGAGATCTTCGAAGATGTACCAGACACCTGATTTCAAACATCAAGACTTCACATTGACATGAATATCTGTTCAATGATCTTTACAAATGTTTTTTATAGACTCACGTATCTATCCATAGGCAAAAGACCAGAATCCAATTGCGGACTTTATATCAATTCGTATACATATTCTGCAACCTGTGACTAATTCATACTCAAAATCAAACAATGGTTTATAAAAAAAAACATCACTACTTCACCATCGAATTTAAAACTCTCCACAATATTTCTGATGAAAGCTCAATTACAATTTGTAATACAATCCTACTGACGTGTTTTTTACAGGGATCTTCAATTTGTATTATATTTTTTGTTGTGGTACAGAAGTACACCCCGCTCCTCTCCGTGAAATAGGAACACAATGGAGGACTTAATAATTTCCAAGTTGTCTGTACATATCTACATAATTACAATTATTATTACAAACGAGTGACCAGAGTGGAACCGTGTGGCAGAGCTGAGTCACTCAACAAACATACTGTGGACAGAGTGTGTACTGCAAACAACCCATTTAGCTAAAGCGAAAGTGACTGAAGCTTAAGCCATTTGCATTTTGACACACAACTTTTTCTTCTTTGAGCAGAAGATGAACTTATCTAGTACATCTTGCTCATACATAGCTAAACTTAGATGTACCTATGATTTGACTCTCTATAGGAAACTCCCTCTCGGAATCAAGGTAATTACATATGTCATGATATATGTCTATCTCCAATACCTGTGTCTGTCTGCGTGTATTCATCCATGTCCATATGCTTCCTTTACAATGCTATCCCATTACGTGTCCTGTATATTTTTTTTAAACCCTATATTGAGCCTATGGATGAGCTGATTGTGAGAATATTGCCCTCAAACTTCAATTTCAATAAAGGCTGTATACTGTATATTGTAGGCCATACAGATAAATACAGTTCCGTGTTTCAACCTGTAGAGAAATTACATGCCCTGGGCTATACATACTAGTATGCAGTCTTGCAGTTAGTGTGCTTTAATAGCTTTAATAATCACGTTGCTAATAATAGGCGGGATAAAAAAAATCCATATATTAATTCTAAATGCGAGCGTAGGGTTCTGGCAGGTTACTGCATGGAAATTAAATATCCTTTTAAATTGATAGTATTAACCTCTCGAAACTACTGGTTACCATTCGGAATGACAGTAACTAGTAATAGTGGAGGCGTCCTTGATGTTTCAAAAGTTGGATACTATAAAGGCTCTTTCACAGCGACCAAGTCATTTTTTGTGGAGTTTAGCACTCCACTTAATCTTCAGTTAAGGAAGGACTTGGACTCAAATTCCCTATTAGTATCTCATTACTATGATACGTTTTTGAGGCATAAATTTAAGCTTCAGGATGACTTGTTGTTGGTAAGTCTCGCATGTGATAAACGTTTTTTCCCCCGTCAAGCTCGGCTAGTTTACTAGGAACTTCTATCTAGTGCAGTGTACTGTCAGCATTTTTTGCAAAAGTCCAGAGAAATGCAAATAATTTTTAGCTGCAGAAGTAGTCTAGATATATATATATATATCTATTCACAGAAACCAAAAACAGGATCATCAATCTTACATTGTGCTTTGTGGGGGGACAAAAGGATTGTTCATACCCCTGCATTTTATAAGTTTTGTGCTAACTCATCCAAATATAATTATATGACAAAGATTATTGTTCTTGGACATATGCTGTCTTGAAAATATTTCAAAAGAATTTTAAAAAATGCAGAAACTCCAACAAGGAAGGACTAGTACGAATGGGATCCTTTGGAAATAATTAACCTTTACAGGAAAAAAAAAACATTAAAACCATTTGAGAAAGGAAAGTTGAACTGTGGCAAGTGGCAAAGCCACAGATTTGCCTCTTCATTTAAAATGTTATGGGTGTAATGTGACATTAATTTAATCCATGAAAATTATGCATGTTCTTAAACCATTGAGGATACAGATACATGGGGGTAAATGAGTACTGCAATATGGTTGCATTACATATAATTATATTGTATGAACAGGTTTAAACTGTCCTCATGAAAAAAACCAGTAGTAGGTAGTCCTGCCTCACATTTTTAATTTCCCTCAAATCTTAAATTCAAATCAGCCTCGTCACAATAATTTACAATAACCTGTTCAGGAACAAAACATTTATAAAGTATTTCATATAATTATGTGTATAGTAACACATATAGATATGAAAAGTACTCATTTACAAGTATCTATCGAAGAGGCCAAAAAAACACATCCCTGATATTCCAAACCAAATGCACTATCGTTGAGCAAATAAAAATGTACTCGAGGGAGTAATCATACGTAAATATTTTTCCTTATTTTATCATAAATAGCGCCTCATTTTTTTCCACGAAAGTGCTCACTATATTTATTGAAGGATAAAGCGGTCTCTGACTACAAGGGCTGAAACTCTGTGTAAAGATCCTACTCTGACCTAAGTTATGAAGGCAGGGCAGGTACTGTTTCCAACTGCCAACTGCCAAAGCCCAACAGGAACGAATAGGAAAGGTTGAGTGATTTTTTGGTGACTAGATAACGAAAACAGGGAAAATCAGTTTTTTCTATGTAGGGAAATTTGTTGAAGTTACATCAGACACATAATAATAAGGTAGGTTGATTTCGCAGACAGAACAAAACACTTGTTAAGTTCATACACGTTTGGTTTATGGACTCTCACACACACACACATCCCCAGAGACACACACTCTCAGGGTTTTTCATATTTGAGATTAATCATGGGATGAGCAATGAATCACGACTCCACGAATTAGATCTTTGAAGACATGGCTTCTTCCTCTACACCGCTGTAAACTTCCATTGAAATACGTGCCCTGGCTCTAGCTTTAATAGGCATCTTCTGTGATTATACTGTGTCAAATTTTTCACAAAAATAAACACAAAGTTTTCTTTTGTCACCAAGTACAAAGAGGAGTTGGGAGGGAATTTGTGAGCATCTACGCCAGGGCATGTGAGAACTGTGTGCATATTTAATTACTGCTATTTATGGAGTGTCGCCGCGAGTACTTACCAATGGACGTGTACAATTTTAGAAGTGATTGAGCAAGTGGAACGGCAGTGGCTTAAGAATAGCTCTGAATGTGAATGTCTTTATCTTTTGTAAAAATACTGTCGGACCTGTCCAAACGGTGAATGTCATAAACGGTAACTAATTTCTGTCCAAGTTCCCTGAGAACTCACGTTTTCTGTAATGCCTCCAAACGCACCCCACCATACATACATACATACATATACAACTATGAGTACAGAGACGCCTAAATGTATTTTATTATATGAATATTAAAGTAAACAAATTTCCTCCCTCGTAATACTCCCACACAAAGCTGTGCCATTTACATTTTTATTTATTTTCATTATTTGCAAAGGAGCACATTGTCACACGAACTATTTTTTATTCTGAAATGTACCAAATATATATAGGATTACTACTCCAATCTTAACAACCTAATTGAAAACACACGTCTGCAAAGGGATTCATGCCACTCAGAAAAAATCCAACACAAGGGAAGGCTTGAATGTTATTTGTAAAAAGATTTTCATCATCTCATGCCTTATAGTATCTACTAGAATTGTGCTGTAATTCCCCACTAAATCCCTAGAACAGTTTATCTCAAGAGAATTTAAGTACAAATTTGGAATAGAATTATAATTCGTGCATACACTCCTTCAAGTATCAGTAAATGAAAACTGTCAACTCTTGCAGTGACGAAGGAACTTCAAGGAACCGTTTACTATATAGATATAGAACAGCATGTCAAACTTTTAGATTTTTAAGATACAATAATTATTACCATTACAACAACTGAAAAAAAATTGTTTTCAAGTATATCTATAGATACCATGACTCAACATGGAAAATTCTGAAACTGTTTCTCGACCAAAATTAAATATTTGCTGTGACGTGGTTATAGTATCATATAATGTTGTAGTGCACGTAATCCAAATGATTACAACGGTTTGGAAATAATTTCCTTCGGCCCTAGTGTCTAGTGAGGTGTGGTCTACAAAACACAAGAGATACACACGTTACTGAGACAGACGGATACGATCAAAAATTATTACATGCTCATTGCATACGTTTAAGTCTGCAACATTAAATGCCCCAATAATGTTTCCTCGCAAACCAGCCAGTCCCACCACACAGATGACCACTGAACCAGTGAAAATTAATTTGTTAAAACAGAATTAAGTAAAAGAGGAGAATAACACTTTCTCTTTAGAAATAGCACGCTGGTGAATATGTACCTTGGCTCAAATTCCTGCCTTCCTGTCTCTGCCACACTAAACCTTCACTCACATACATTTCCTACATCATTCCCTACAAGCATAACTATGAGTCCTACTCTATAAAAAATATATCAAATTTAACTCGTTATTGGCTCCTCATGAATAACATCGACCCACGAAGCACCTTCTTGTATTTTACGCACATATGTAATTAATTACATATGTAACATAGGAAACGCTTCAACTCCCTCGTGGCTTTCCTATCAAACATCGCAGATTCTCATCCTTGCCCAGACAAGATTGAGACATGTGGAACTTTATGAGCACTGTGCTCAGAATTAATAATCAAGTGGGGATAAATCTTGCTTAATCTTATGCTTAATAAGATCCTAATAGGAATTTACTTATAAATCTGATTTTGATGTATTGTCAAGTGGGAAGCCGCGTGTCTTTACCTTTGGAAGGATCTGTTGAGGGTCTCTGTTTTGAAGAAATGACAAGTTCTGGGGACGGAGATTTTAAAAAGGAAAACCACATCAAGTGTGGTTAGCGCATGTGGGTATGTACATATGTACATTGGAAATTGCAATTACCTCTATGAGTTTATATGCATTCCATACCGTTTCAACAGGAGCTCTGGTTAGTGAGACAATCAGGGATATAAAAGTAAGACCAATGGAAAAGCTGCCGCACATTAAAATGAAATTACGAATAATGAAGAGGTAGTGGGGATCCACATGTTCAAGGAATATTTGTAAAGTAACCCTTACCTAACCACTTTGACCAGTACGACCTCACTCCTTGTTAGGCTTGCTTAGAAATTATATCCACTCAAGGAAATTATTTTCATATTATCACCCAAACCTGGCTAGAAATGGAGGACTTAAGCAATTATGGAGATATCTTCCAATCAGCGATTACTCTTAGTAGTACCAGTAGTGCCTGGAGGAGCGAGATTTCAGACCTCAATGTTAGTTCCTACTTTGCAATGCTCAGCATGTACTCCAAATTAATAACTTACTGTTGTGCTCTCTGGGGATAGGAAATCTAGATTTTGTGAAACATTAGAAACAGTAGATACCGTCGAATGTCACCTTACAAAACAATTCCAAGACATTTTGAACTGTAAATGACACATATCTTATGATAACTGATGTCAATTAGTGGTACGTGAGTGCCTTGAACTGAGAAAAGGTGAAAACTGAGGATTTCAAAACAAGGATTCAATCCAGTCAAATAATATAGGCTAGAGTCAAAATATACACTTCCAATGCTCTGCATACAAAAAAGAAACAAAAGATGTTTATTGTAGGGTCCTGAGGTGAGAAAACAGATGATTTGCATGATTTGTAGCTCTACTGTCAAAGCCACCTCTAATTCACTTGAAGACGTGCCGAAATTGAATTGTCTCTACTCAGAGAAAGATATACTCAAGTGACACACAACACACGGGGGAATATCACCTTTGGGCAGTGAGAGAAGAAAACTTGAAGGAAACTAAATCACTCTTATCAGGAGCTATGTAGTAATTACATTTGTCTGCTATATTTTTGAGTTTCCTCAGAGATCTTGAAACATCTCTCAGAAATCATAATTCTCATATGAATATGGAAATACAAAATAGGGAAATCCACGTCAATTCCTAACATATCTATGGATGGTATCCCCCCGCCATATGTAATCTTACCTACTTTTGGTTGAAGCCAACTCATCTCCTCATCTTTGTTTCTCCTCTCACGCAACAATAGGGAGTTGAGCGGCTGATGTTTTCTCTCTTCGGAAGCATATTTTACTTTTGTTGTGAGGTACGCACCCATACTAAGTCTGAGCTTATATATCGCCGCAGGAGCTGATAAAATACACAATTTGATGTCCCACATTTATTATTCAGCACACTTTTCTTCTGTGAGGATAGAGTTTTGCCATCAATTGCCAAAACCAGCTACCCGCGTGCTCAGCTTTCAACATATTTCCACGCGAACAATACAAGAAGATGATCAAAACTCATTTTTCCTTTTGACGAGTTATTAGTGGACAAATGAAGAGAGCTAACCTCAAATATAGGAGTACAGAGAGGAAGACACACACCTGCATACATAAATGTACTCTCGAAAGCCAGCCTTTCAACGACCATAATGACTATGATGGATATGGTTTCCTTGTTACTTTAATTGCTGACCTCTTCTCTGGAACTTTTCTTATTGTTAGATTAGCAGTCATTATTATTGCTAGATTAAAATAACGTTTCATTGATAAGCTCATTTGGGCTATTGAGTATTGAAAGAACCATAGGTGGCTAAAAGGATACCCTGCAGTAGTCACTCAGGCTCAGTCCCAGGATTGAATACTGAACTGAAAATAGTCTTTCGCAATAGTGGGAACAAGTAATAGCCCTACAGCAGCTTTTGAGCCAGTGATTACACATGCATGAGTCAGTATATCTACAGGTCTGCGATTAACAATACAAAAAACCTCACACCAACGCATCCGTAAGGGATACGTTACAATTTACAATATATGCAATAAAGGCTGCAGAGTGCTTGACTTCCACACACAGGAGCTCACAGAATAAGTGCAAGTTTGAGATACCCCTGGTAACATTATAGTAACTGTACTCTGATTGTGAGCGTAAAAATGTGCATACATTGAGCGTAATTTTAGGGAGGCAAGGTTCCCCCAAATTGCTACTCGTATGTACACAAGTCTGTAATTATACGAAGATCCATATGTGTGCTAGCTTCCTATGTTCCTATTGACTCGAATGCTAACATAATGCGGTGGTACAGGCTAAAAAGCGAAGAGATGGGGATACACCATATCTGTCATACTTTATGTTCATGCAGGGCTGTTTGAGGAGAGTGTGTGTCGGAACAAGAGGAGACAACAACAAGATGAGCAAAGCATGATGACCACTCCACTCAAAATTTGAGGAATTTAATACATGCACTTAAAAACAGTAAGAAGGCGTGATTGGACAAGTACAACAAGGCTCGTCCCCATATCACCCAACAGATACATACATACATACTTGTAGGGACATCTTAAGTAGGATCAATGAATACAATTTTAAAGAGTAAAAGTTTGTGAAACTAATTCAAAGAATTCCCATTGAATTTTATTTTTTAAAGACTATCATTTTATAAATAAATTGATAAGTATCCAACTTAAATTGGAGCCAGCATTATCTTTAACTATAGAAAAAAAATCCCTATTGAAGACGAAACTGCAAGTCACAAAATTACTATGGAAGATGGGGAATGGCAAGGAAGATTGAGTTCACATATAATAAATAAGTTGGGTACAATTTTAACGTCGAAATATTTCTAAAGCTGCCATTAAGCTTCAGACACAAATTTACAATCCAATGGATGTGGATACATATAGACACTGTCCGTTGTTGTAGTATCTCTTGACGTTCCTCTTTTTGTGTCAAAAACTGACTCATGGTTTTTATTTGTTTCCCTTTATATTTACTTGCACTCAATAGGACTATTGTGGGTTGGAATAATGATTGCATTTCGGTTAAAATAACAAAATCCTCCTCACACTTCAAACACAAGTACGGTACAATGGGTGACAAAAGTAAATGTGCCTAGGAGTAGATATAGCTATGCTTATGATTCCAAAGTACAGGATTTTATTTATTGTCCTTATTTGTCCCCCTAATTATTCCGTTCCCAACGGAATCAATGCATACACGCTCATCCAGATCGCAATGTATTTGGACGATGACTCGAAGGAACAAATGCCCTAAAAGCATACAATTCTTCCTTGTTGTCTCAACAACATAAAGGAATGAGTAACTACTACTGGGACTGATAATTTGTGATTCATCCGAAATGCGAGGGGAACTTGTGACAAACAATTAGTAGTAAATCAACTTGGAAAATATTTTAATGATGCTCTAACTAATTGTTTCCTGTTAATTAGTTCTAACATTAATATAATAATAATTCATAGTAACATTATAATTAGTTCAATGGGAGATGGTTCCAAATAAAACATATCTCAATATCTACCAGCAACCTTCATCACATATTAAGCCAGACTCACATTTTTTTATTAATTTAACCTCATGCCTCGTCGTGACTCTAGGACGTGTCAAACTCCATGCGAAACTATGAGCGAAACTTGAGCTTTCAGTTGTCCAATCTGTAAGTACATTATGTATGTACTGTATTCATTAACGTCTCCACGCTCTTATAATACAGATATCATTTTTATCTCATGACTTGAGAAAAGGCATCAATGTGAGGTTTGTAGGAGTCATATGTAATTATATGCTTTACATTATAAAAGATTCTAGATTCACGACTTCATGAAGATATGGAATTTAATTGTACATAAGCTCCTTGAGTCTTTGACCGACTATTTATTGAGTAGCCTTTGAAGTGACTAAGAGGTTTTAATTTTTGTTATTAATAACAGCAATGTATGTGCAAACTAGGCAATTACTTTTGGAGCCTACGTCATCCTAGTCTGGTGAAATTTCTGAGTGTATTTTAGTTATTAAAAATATATGTGCTCTTTTACTGAGTACAGTGAAAACTATTTGCTTGAGATTGGAATCCTACTTATTTGTGAAGTGTGCATTTCCTATCAGCTCAACACTGTCAATTGTTCAAAGTGAACGGAAATAAATAATGTATTAAAAGAAATTTATAAGGCATGTCATACCAGTGGATTTCCCTTCGAGCTACTTGATAAAAAAAGATGCTCGACCTCAAGGGATGATCCTTCACCACGAACTTGAAAGTAGTTTTAAAAAGTTTTCAATTCCTTACATACGAGTGTGAGTTTTTATTGAGTAGATACCTGTATTGGACCAATATCAATATATATTGGACAACAGCATCCAATTATGTATTCCCAAGCTGAGGGATTTGAATAGTAGAACAGTGGAGATTACCCTTGTTCTCATAGCGCGGTTACAAGTGTGAGGATTAAAGTCCCTGTTTATTCTGCATTATCTGCATGGATTTTATTTAGAGTTAGCTTCGAGTCACGATCAGATACCAACTGTTCTGAATTTATTTAACATCCATTAGGGACAAATAGGATCTGCTACTGCACCAGGCCAGGCCGACTCCTGAGAATCATGACAATTAAGTCTCATTATGGGACAATAATGTATCAAATAAGATTCCTGTGTAACAATTTCTCTGGAAATTATTGGAAGATCGCCCTCATTTAAGTCACGATTGTAAATTGGTTACCCTCACCCTCCGGACTTCTGTGTACACTTCAACAAGTATTCCTTACGTATAGGAATGACTTATGTGTATTGAACTATACCCAAAATATAAGAAGTTACTAACAATGCACGAACAGTAATATGGCTGTCCCATTGGAAAAAAAACTTCTTATTCCATCAGATGAGCTGAATATATTTTGAAAATGTTATTTATTTCAATATTCATCTTTATAGTGGAAAAATAATCTTTTTGGTATTCACTTCCGCAAATATGCACACACACACACACACACACAAGCAAAAACACAGGCAGATCGTGTTGTTCCGTGCGCTTCCGTATAGGCCAATTATCCCATCACGATAGGTTCAACAAGTCTTGAGATACATTTATTGTTGCATCTCCATACTTGAGGTTCAACTTTTTTATTGGGATATTTAATCTGTTCCAGCTATACGAATGCAGGAAATAAAGGTTTTATTTTCCGTCAATTTTTTTAAGCTCATCTACATGGCCCCTTCCCAAATCTTTAAACTAGGAAGGCAAATCTAGTGTGAGAGGAACATGGGATATAATTATGCAAAATCAACAACTTGGCAATGAACTTTGTTTCATGAGGCTGAAACTAGGGGTTTGAAATTTAATACCCGGACTTTGAATGAACTTCTTATTGTTTGGTAATTTGAGTGAAGTAAATACATATAAGTGCTTATGAGCCCAGATGACAGCTCTAAATTGATATGTGACGTTCATTAACTTTTATTATCCACTCAAATTATATGCCAAGGGGTAATTATTAAGGAAGTGAAAGGTTATGGATTCTGGAAGTGTCTTAACATAGACTACCAAGTACATATATGAAATGTAAGCACATGGAAACATCTCTTTTTGCACGCGACATAAATACATTTCTATCTGTTGTACGTATGCACTTATTTATTCTCTACCAATAAAATAAAACAGCCACACAAGTGAGACCTGGAGCCTCAAGCTGTTATATGGAAACAAATGGGTTTAAATGGAGCAAAGTAGTCCTAAAAAGTTTTGATTCCCTTCCCAACGCAATACTGTCACTGCTCTAGTTAGCAACTTAAATTAGTTTAAAAAAAAAAATCAAAGTTTAATACTTACTAATGCAAGCTGTCCTTTTGAACGTCATTTTGTTGTTTCCTCTGTTGAAATTGATTGAGCAATAAATTGAACAGAATGGATCCAAAACTCGGAGCTAGCAAAGGAACAAAGGTCAATGCAGTGTGAGGTGTGCAATGATAAAAGTCGTCACTTTTACGTATTCCCACTTATTGATATCATTCAGTGAATCAATTGTTAAAATAGTAGAAAAAAACAGTAGTAAAAGTGGCGTTGTGGTGCAACTCCCATAGACAATGTATCTTGTATTAATACCAAGACGGAAGCTGCTCTACAATAAGCTGCTTTACAATGCTGCTGTATCAGATTGTAAATTGTTTTTTTTATTTAATCAGTTGTCGTGCCTGCCAGTGGTCCGTGTGAAAAAAAAACCAAAGATATTGTTAAATTTCAGTAGCAATAATAATTATTTCACCGGCAAAAACAAGCTTGGTTTCACTGTTAAAATTGTTTCTGCACTGTCTGCGCCGAGAGCTAAACAAGTAAAAAATCCTTTGGTTGAGTTATTAGCACTTTAGAAGATTTCTTCTTGCGTTCTAGGGATATGATGTTATTTGAGTCTTTTTTTTGTGTATAATAATGTGCACGACAGAGTAAACAAAAACAATCCGGTGATGGGAATGATAATGATTTACCAGTAGGGATTGAAACTGTCCTGAGCTTGGGAATGACGTGTGAAAAAATTAAAACTGAAGGAAAAAAAAAATTAAACAAGAATGGAGTACTAAAAGGGAGCGTTGATTGATTTTGAACACTGAAACCAAATCACATGCTGTCCATAGTTGTTCTCAAATAGAGGCATGCAGCCTTCATTGGGGAGATTGTGTTTGTATCAAGCGATTAGACAGAACTGTCGATAAAAAATTATCCGTACAGTTTTGTATGTTTGGGTGACTACAGCTTTTGTTCTCTCACTGGCTCTCTGCCTCTCTCACTCTCATGTGCCGTGTGGGATCGTATCTGTGTGTGGATTACTCAAATAAAACAAGAATAATAAATTCTTGTGGACACAGAGATATGCAGAGGAACTGTAAACAGCTCTGGATTCAATACAGTGTATTAAAAGGACGGTGTGTACAGTCTTGCCACAAGGGAATTTTTTTTTAGACCATCAGTCAATTCCAAGGGAGTTTTTTTTTGTCTCACATAATACAAAAAGATGAGAACAGTAATAATTTTTGGATAAATCACTCACAGAATTAAGTTCAGTCTCTCACCAGTGTCGCTCAGACTCCGATGCTTGAAATCATTGAACTGTGCTTAGTCAACTGGCTTGACTCGATGGAGATGAATTCCGTATTTATGTCAAATCAGGTATTTGAAGCGATAAAACGTGCGTGAATGTATCTCACGTTGCTGAAGAACTAGTTGCAAATATGTGAATGAAATAAGATGAGGACAAGAACAAGTCAAGTGAGCTCTGTGTGACTGAATAGAGACGACGAGATCTGGCCTCTACTCTCCAACAACGTACTTGGGTGACTGGATCTTATGACGAACAAGAAAGGACGCTTGGTTTGCCTTTGGCTTCAAACAGCGTCCAACAGTCCCACTGAGGATCACAATGTTGTGTACAATGAAATAGCTCTCTGAGAGAGAACATGAGTGAAAAAGAAAAATCAACCCCCTTCTTCGCCCTTGACGTTTGTAACTCTAAACGGTTCCCTTCATTCTCAATTCCTTCCTTCTAAAACTTACCATGACTCCATAGACTCAGTCGTATGTAATTATATTTGGGTTTGTGTGTGTGTGTGTGTGTGTGTTGTAGTATGCATACATTTACAGGAGTATGTATGTCACCCATGTATCTATCGGGAGTTAGACTCCAGTATCCCAACTTATCTCTATCTAGGGTTACAATTTTGTATATAGTCACGGTAGATTTTCTAAGGCTTCTCCTCATCTTTGGACAACTGTTTTCTCCTTGGAGCTTCCCAATTGTTACTGGCCCTTGTTTGTTGGATTTGGGCCGCCATGCATTTTTAGTCCGTTAAAAGTCGGACTTACTGGTCTCTGTGCCTTTTCTCTTCCCTCATTTTACAGGGGAATTGTAGGGGAATTAAAACGGAATTTAGAGGGGATTTACAGGGAAATCAATGCACTATTAATTAAATTGAAACCCTAATCAACTCATGTGTTGATGAGGATAAGTCAGGGGAATGAGATACCTATGCTGACGGCTTGTGGGCGCAGTTTGCAGGGTACTGTTAGCTAATTGGTTGGTAGGGAAATGAACCTTCATCTTCCCTGGAAGCCCCGTAATCTCACTACTTTGACGCATCTATTTTTGTCCCTGCGTAATATACTGCCCCGTAAGTACATCCAGTGCATTGTAGGCCATTAGGGTTTCTCGGTCCATGTTCAGCTGACAATGTAATAGTCAACTCCATGTGATGTACATTCATGGAAATTGTAAATTTACTTTTTATGTTCCCTCTCTCACATATCGGGTAGCCAGGAAAAGTTAAGGGCTTACAATCCCTGAGTAAAATGTAGGATACAAAATGTCCAAACACAACAGCATTTTGTTGTCTCCTTTACATTCAAGCAACCCCCATAGCTCCTGTTTATGAGCGTATGGTTCCCGGATAGGCTGAGCGGATCCCAAAAACTTAGCGTTTGGAAACAATTCTACTGTGTGTGTGTGTGTGTGTGTGTGTGTGTGATGCTCTCAACAATTTCCCATCTTCGGGCCCTGTCTAAAGTTTAATGAGCTCCAGCATTTTGAGTTCCATCTCCTCACATATTGCTCATGTTATTATTGACGGGGATATGTAGATGAGATTCTTTACGCGTTCTTCCCATCTCCAGAGGAAGACTCAATACCTCCATATGAAATCATCCTGATGCAACAATATCCCCCCAAGACCCTTCTTCCCTCCCTTCCCAAGCAGGATTGCTCACAGACGTGGCCTAGTCATCTGGAGGACTGGACGGAATGTAGATGTAGCTGTTGTTCAATTTAAATCCTAATCTTGGTTCTATTCGGATGCTTGTATAAATCTTATCTGATATTTTGACGTGGCCGCCATCATCATATCGTCGTTGATAGAGCTTGTAAGAAGATTCGAACATTATCTTAGGATACTTCCGACTGCTTCTTTTTTGACTAGCTATAGAATAGATACACGTTTCGAAAAAATATAATTCCGAGTATGAGTAGATAATGAAATAATGTGTGTAATTTTCTATGGGAATAATGATCAAAAAATTAATAGAAATGTGAACACATGTTCTTAAAAGGTCCAGTGGACTGGATTAAACAACTATTAACAATGTAACAAATGCAGGAGCAAAATGCTGACTTACTCAACAGCTACAACAATTATAAATGAATCATTTGTTTTTACAAGCTCCAAGAATATTATAATAAAGTGTTTTTCCTTCAGAGCACACACAAATCCACAATCAGGACAAAAAACATTTCCCTCAAAAGATTCTAGCAGACTCTTCCAACTGTGCCGACTCCGTGGAACATTTTCTCATTGACTTGAACCACTTGTGGCCTGCATGCACCCATATGTACATTTAATAAGGAGAGATGCATCAAGTAAAATCATATTTCTGACGATGGTTCTCAAAGAACAAGCGCTACCCTGAGTGTGCATAATAAAGTCGGGCGATAAAACAATTTTATGAGGAGGATGTTGTGATTTGATGACTCAACTTTTTCCCGAAATTGTTTTCAGCTCAGGTTCTTGCTCACCTTAAGATCTACGGACTGCAATGGAGTAAACATTGACGTCTGATGGGGTTTTTCCTCCTTCCTTACACTTTTTAAAACTCTTTTTTCCTAGTTTTTAACCCCTCCAAAGTGCATGAGGTTCCAGGTCGTAATACACTAGGAATTGTTTAATCCAGATTTATGATGGATTTATTTAATTCATATAATACTCACCTCAAGGGATTACATACACATGGCAGCATATCTTTGAAGTTGCTGAGGTGGGTTGTCTACGACAGAATGAAAACAAGTTCAGATACTTTGTATTAGGCTGACGAGCTCCACTTACGCTTATTTGCACGTAAGAACCTGATGATCTTTCTCGAGGTTGGTTCCAAATCCACGTCTCCTCTCTGGGGCCTTTGCGTTGGATGTGTGTGTGTGTGCGTTGAAAAACAGAAAGTAGAAATTTCACATTTTTACATTTCATCTTGATTACAATATTCCTCAGTCACCTGAGTAATATTTGCGAAACATATAGACACTAGGTATAGGGGAACACATGTGGAAGACTTTGATACATTTAAGAGGCTTTCGCTATGTACAGTGTATGTATGTTAATATTGATACATCAGCTGGGCAGTTATCAGACTTGTAGTAACACCTGTCGATGGTATAAGGGGCGAAGATTTGCAAGACATTATTGCATTTTTTTCCCCGTGTAGTCCAATATACTCACATTTGCAATATCCGTATACACGCATATGAATTCATATTTATAAGGGGAGTATGTACAGAGACGCGTATATTTATCTGCCTATAAAATCCTTGTAAACAAATGGGCATGCTGGACTAATAAGAGTTACGATTTAAAAAATTAGGATTATAGGGAGATATATGCCCCACAGACTCAGTACTCCTGAATTATTTTACAGAGGTGTTTAAGTGCTTGACGTGTCAGGAGGGACAGTATATTTCGATGGGGATTCCAATAAGGAGTATTGCTGTAGTAGTCTCATTCTCATTGCTGGTTGGAAGACTTAATGAGGCTTGTTCCCAGTGAGTATATACTTGATCCAAGTGTCCCTCTATAGATGACTCCTTATTACAGACATTATTACCTGTCAGATCACGAACTACAGAAATGAAATGAATTGTAGTTTGTAAAAATGTAGATACTCGGATCCAGATTATTATGGAACTTCCCAACTGTAAAGACACTATACTGTATATTTACAGTCTAATATTTTCAAATCGGATCCCAATTTATGCATAATATCCCTTTTGAAAAACCCTTTGAGAGCTGGGCTCATCTGTAATTTCAAAGGCTCATTATTTCAATGTCTCCCTCAGACACTACTGTTTTATTATTATTATTCGACTTTATTCAGTGTCAAAGGAGTCAATATAAGATATTGGTTTTCACCCCAGACACAAAGTATCAATTCCATAAAAGAGGTTACAGTCATATTAGGGAAGGCCTGGTTATTAATGAAACAAATTTACATTTTTGTTTCGTCACGGTAAACAAGTACATGCTTAATAAGCAATTTGTTAAAAGTTGTTAGTTGACAATCACGCATTTTCAAAAGGCTAGGAAGATTATTCCACAGTTTTGTACCCATATACATGATATTTTTTTCAGCTATTTTCAGCTTGGTCACAGGTTGGTATAATACAATATGATGTGCCGAGCGTAGACGGTCAGAGGAAAGCTTAACCACTAGCAAGCCGTTGATATAATTCACACAATGTCCATAGTGCACCAAAGAGAACATAAACTTATTACTATAATACACCAAGCGTTCAGATATATTCAAGAGATTATAGTACTCATAAATATTAGCAAGTGAGTATGGCTTTCCTGTCCGTCGTTTTATGTGCAAAGACAAAAGGAATTTATCCAATTTATATTGTAGTGTTTCCATTTTTGACTTACTTATGCTTCCCCATACAAGCAGGCAGTAGTCAATATGAGAGAGCACAAAACAGTTTATTAGTAATCTCTTTGTGCTCTCATTTAGGAGTCGACGGACACGAAAAACTACACCCATCATTCTGGTGACCTTATTAAGTACATACTCATAGTGGTCCTTAAAACTGAGTTTATCATCTATGAATATACCCAAGTACTTAAAACTCCGAACTCGTTCTATTGGTTCATTGTCAATGAGTAGATTACATTGAGTCTCAATGTTAGCAGCCTTGTGGAATATCATATACATAGTTTTTGACGTACTAATAGTAAGTGAATTTTCTTTGATCCAAATATTCAACTTGTCTAACCATAACTGCATTTTAGTGAATAGAGTATTGACACAAGTATCATACATGAATAGGACAATATCATCTGCATAACACACATAGTCTATTGTCAGTAACGTGCTTATGTCTGCAAAAAACATAATGAAAAGATATGGGCCGAGTATTGACCCTTGAGGCACACCATTGACATCCAAGTACTTCTCTGACACCGTATTGTTCACAATAATCCTGAAACTCCGGTTGTGCAAATAGTCGGATAGTAATATTAACATTCTGGGATCACACTTAAAGTTATGACGTATCTTATGCAATCCAATGCTCTCTTTATGCAATCTTGTAACATTGAGTTTTCAAAAGAGATGAACAAAAGCTCAGGGGTAGCATGTCATGCATCAAACAAGTATTTCCAAGTGGAAATCTTGCATTGTTTTGTGTATCTCTACAATTTATACAATTCTTCAGTCACCCCACGACACACACACCTCCGGAGTGTATAACTGTTATTTCCTAACTAACCCATAGTTTATCAGTTCCCTGCAACAGCACCTACACACATACTTGCCGATATAGATACATGTATGAGTGCTATGTGCACATGAAATTTGGTAACTACATCCTTGCAGAATTAAAAGTTGCTGAAACTCAACCGAAATTTTGTTTATCTGTCTACTAACTCACAGTAAGTGCGTCAAATTTGCATGCAGAGCTCCTTATGCACATGCATGTATGCACTAGACTTCACCTGTCGAAAGAAATATTCGAAATACCAGGAGCTTCACCACCAAAATCCCAACAATGGAAAACTACTAACCACATCTAAAACAAAAGTTGTTTTCCTTCCAAATACAATATATGTATGTCAGGCAGGGAGGCAATTACTATTTAACTGCTTGATCCCCAACTACAATTATATTGTCCATTTTATATGTACAGTTATACGATGACTCAAATCAATTGGTTTCACATTAAGCCATTCTCAAAATGACAAACGATGGAATTCATCCCCTCAAAACTTGGCACATTTCAAAACTAAAGATTTTAATTGCATCACCCAAACCATGGAGGCTGGGGACTCGCCGTCAGAGACCAAAGAGTACCAAAAGGTTCTCGGATTGTTTATTATGCACAATGCGACCACCAGCGGCCATTGCATTTACGCTGCACACTCAATACTATGGACATGAATACATACGTCGAAGCCCAAAAAATTCATACATAATCATATGAACTCATAAACAAAAAATTTAGAAGAGACAGGCAAAACAAACCCTTCTACGTGACCCGCTAGTTCTCGTGTGGAACAACATATGGAGATGCATAATTATCTACAATGGTACGGAGTGCATTGAGATACATATGCAATTCTTTGATTGGGAGCTCTGTAGTGAGTTTGATCAATGGTTGCATAAGTCTGGAGAGTCTTTTGGGTTTGTGTGTGTATGTATCTACATCTCTACAAGCATGTGAAATTAAAACTGTACCAATGACGGAGGTTACATGATTTACCTACCCTTCTTAAATTAATTTGATGTTGTGATATATGATTAAGAAAAATAATACACAGCGTCCCTGTGTATGCCGCAATTTACTAGCGTAATGGAGGCATTAATTGATAAATAATTTCTAGAAATGCTCCAACATTTCTCGTAGCGCTATCCCTTGGCCTTTAGAAATTTGGTGAACTAGTCCGAGGACAAGGCCAAGTAGTAATTACGTAAAAAATGGAAGAGAAAGAGAAATGAGTAGGGGCCGACTAGGAGATAAAAGGGTTCGTTACAGATAATTGATATGCAAAAACACTCTGGGTTTTCATCTCAGGATTTTCAGTGATTTAAAAAAAACAATAGTAATTACACAAAAAATGCACTAATGTTGTACACGACCATGGGAATAAATTGGTTTAGGTCTGTATAGGATATATAGGATCCACTGGATTCTTCTATTTAGCAAAGTATCAGACCGGATGAGTGAAATCAGTTGAACCTTTAACTAAAGCTGAGAAAGAGCACTTTGGCTGCCCCAACCTAAGCTTGATACCCTCATGTTGGGAGAGATGGTCTGACATGATTGCTCTTTTATCTGACAGCTTTTCACTGTTGAGGATACGGAGGCGCATCTTTGCCTCGAAACTCACACAATTAGTATTAGAGGGTCCGTGGTAAATGATGAAAACCAAATGGCTATGCCCGCAAAAAAAAGACCCTTTGAAAGCGAAACGAATCGATTTAAAAAGAATTTTAAAATGTACAAAGTATAAATGACAACCGAATGAATTTCTAAAGTTACCATAAGGTAGTATAGGACAGAGGGGAGGAGCACCTCCTCCATAGCCTTGGCCTTTTCGCGGAAATGTCCATCCACGAAAATTATTGAGGTCCCAGAAGTATCTTTGTATGTACGTGCATGAAAGTCAGTTTTATTATGTAGCTTAATTATTAGTACCAAAAATCATGGAAATGACTATCGAGTCTTTAGTTTTATTGCTAGAGCAATACAGGAAGAGAAAAGTTGCATTGCAGGGCTTTTCAAATATAAAAATGTATCCATGATACTTCTCATATTGTAACTGTAGTTGGAAATGTGCCAAGAGTGTATACATATTTGTAGACTATTCTTAATACTGTGTTACTATCCCAGAAAGAAGTGAGAAATGATTTTAAAATGAGCATGATCGCTCCCCAAATTTGGGGAAAATAGGACAAAGTCTTGTAGATCAAGTTTGGAAGGGGGTGGTGGAAGAAGTGTCGTTGAGAAATTCGAAACTGTCGAAAGTTATAAGTTGGAGCTTAATGTGCTCGGAGTGCCAGCCCATTTCCCAGTTTAAGTCTCAAAGGAAGGGACGGCATGACAACGGCATATATGGACGACGTGGAAGTCGGAATTAAATGCCTATAAATATTTACCTTTGCCAGACTACACATTGGCTGACTTTGTTGGGTATGGGGAGGACGAGGCAGTAAATATAAATATATTTGTGTACAGTAGGACACACTAGGTGCAACGACATTTAGTGTCGATTGACACTCACAATGCTTCCAATTGACATGTCCATTGTTCCCCAGTGCATAATTGGGTGCCACCAGAACATGGCTGCTGTTTGCCCTCCAGATTCTAAGTTTAGATTCTGGAATGTTTCAGTTCTTCCGAAACATGGTTTCTCACCCCTCTGTTACAATATTTCCCAATGTTAGAATTTGTTTTGAAGTCTGCATGAAATACAAGCCACGCTCGTTCTTTTTCCATTTCTTGTTGACCCACACTGACCTGCAGAAACATTACCATCCTTTTCACTCCATCTCCCTGCCGTAATCTATAGACTCCACATTTCAGTATCCACAGATAATTATACATATATCTATATATACATATATTTATATAGTGAACGATACGGGAACGAGTGACTCATGGAAGAACAAACTTCCAGGCGTAGCCCTCCTTACACACATAGACAGTCCGACTTACTTAACACTATGTACTTGTCCACTTGACTCCATGCATAATTACCCCGGGATGCAGATGCACATGCATGGAAAGGAATGAAACAGTAAACTTTTCAGTGTGTGTATACAGTACTTCATCAGATAATAAACTCGGAAAGAACGAATCTAAGACTCACAAATGACTTTCCAAAGATGGTAACTATACTGTCTGTAAACGTAAAGTGTATAGTTATATGGGCCAGCCAGAAGTCCCTTATCGTAGAAACCTCAACAAATCTCAGAGTGAATTTTATGCTTCTGACTCCCCTACATATACACACTTTGGAGACCATGTGGGACAGGGTTTGAGACAGTTTAACTAAAATAAATGCCTGCCATGTACTTCCAAATGACCATATATTCCTTCGTAAGAAATACATTAACCGAAAGCGTAAATCTTCTCACTCATACATATGCACTAAGAAAAGAAGGGTAGGCATTAGAGCTTTAGAAGGCTCTAGGTTTTTCCTACTTTACTTCTGAACTTCAATAATGTGTCAATGGCTTGCATAAGGTTGTTTTATAGTCGTTCCCTCCTTTCCTTGGACTTGGAATATATGTTCTTTTGGTGATGAAAATAGACTCCAATTTTAAATAAAAATCACCCATTTGAGATCACGTCATGTCACTATTTATCACTAAATCAATCGCCTCAAGTATGGGAAACCCAAGTGGAGATTCCCTGAAACCATTAAAAGTAAAGTTCCAATTTCTTTTCTGACTCCTAATCAACGCTACCATTAGTGTTCATGCTTATGATAATCACCTTAAGCCTACGGTCATTATTATGGAAACTCACTGGGAGGATATTGACAAGGAGGCAAGCTAACTGTTTCCTATTTCCAATTTTTAATATTAACTGGAGTACTGGTGCCCTGTGGACAAGCGAGTATTGACGCACTTGACAAATATTATTATTGTAGCGGAACATGGAAATATTCTAATTTAATGACTTCCAAAACCTGGCTTTGGTTATTGACATCTCATTTTGTAAAAATGTGGACTTTACTATTCGAAGTAATAACAATAATATAAGGGATATGTCGTTGGATAAATTTTTAAAAGTGCCACTTGCATTTGGGAACCCCTCATTTTTAAAGGGGATGTCTGAGAATAATACTTTTTTAAAATTTAGCCAATGACATCGTCTCCAGTAAAATCCCTTCGAAAGATTTAAAATAAAGTCACAAATCTCTGATACAAATTTATGACTATTTTGCTTGGGCAAGAATCTTCAAATATGAAACTTTTTATGGGATGATAATGATTTATTACTATGTATTAATATTTTAATGTGCATACATCGGTAGCGTCAGCGAAAGAAACAGAAACGCAAGTTGTAGCCATTAACTGACCTTTAGCAATCTAAACAAGTTTTTAAATGGACATTTCCTGTGAATTGTATAAAAATGCTGGGAAAAATTAATGGGTTTTGATTCTTTGCTGATGGAAGGTGTCACCTACACGAGAGTATTAAACCCTTTAAAGTGCAAACGATTGTTTGAATTGACCAATGCGACAGATTGCTTACAGTCAATCTTGATGACATAATGGACTTCATGTTCTGTACATAATCAGACAACAAGTAAAGTCTGTGGGATATCTGTGCCAATAACATCCACAACTTGGGACTATTGTTGTGGAAGCCTTCCTTGGCATTAGTTGGATAAGAATGGTTAAAATAATAATTACAACACAATGTGAATGTAGGTGACAAAGTGCGTGATGATAAGTGGAAGCAAAGTCCTTAAATGCTCTCCCAAAAAATGATCAAGATCCCATATCAAACGTCTCTGTTTGTTTCAGGTGACAATGAAGATATTAAAGGTGGCTGGTTTATTTTACAAAGTAGTGTCGTGTTAACACCACGCAATCAGCTTTACGGGTCTTTGAATAATTAATTTAACAGGAAATTACTATTATAGCCAAGTGTCGCTGAAGGTTAGGTACAAAGAATGACAGAAGGGAATGATCATTGTCAGAGGAGATTAATATATGAGACTTGGAGATTTCAGGATTTTAAAGGTCAGCAAGTTATGCAGGAAAGTTCTGCGTAGGATTTCATCACAACTACTACACAACGAAAAGACACTGTCTGTGGATTATTTAACATAAGATGGTAATCGTGCTCAACCTAAGGAACAGTGATTACAGACAAGTATCCCAAAGAGTCCTGCAAATCTTATCTCAATTCTCATTAGTCTCAAGTTTCAACCCTGAATTTTAGCAACTTAATTATAACTGACTACGACTCATATTTCGATCATAGCTATTGATTTCCTACAATAAATTCATTAAGGGTTCCCAATTAAGTTAGTGTGAAATGCAAAGAGTAGATTTAAATTTGAAGGAAAAGTGAACGCGTGTATGAAAAGTGAACACCTGTTGGGAAGTGAGTGAAAAGACGGATTCAATTCGTATTCAAATAATAGGCTTCAAACATGTAGTTACGTATTTTTTAATGCTTAGGTACAGGATTCACTTTACCTTTAAAAAAAACGTCTGATGTTGCAATTTACAAAACTCCGAAATAATTGAAGAGAGAGTCAAAGTTCACACTTGAGAGGGATTTTTCCTCCATAACAAATCACTCTCATTTCTTACATTTGGTTAAATACTCCTTATTTACCTTGTTCCATCCGCTCATAAATTACAATATGTTTTTTTTTAATTTTCGGATCCAGCCTTCGAGTAAAACCTCAAAGTTAATGTATGACTTGAGCTCGGCCCATAAGATGATGAATGATTACATGATTACATTCTGGTCACACAGGATCCCTTCCTTGAGCCATCCAGCAGGAAAATAGTTTTTTTTTCTCCTAATTTTTAAATTCCCAGAACATCATTTGCTTTCGAGCGAGGCAAGGTCAGGAATTTTACCGATCACACTCATCACAAATATTTCTCACTTGCATTTCTGGAGGCATTGAATATATTCTGAAGATCCCTGCTGTCATTTTATTATTCCGTATATATATATATATGTTATTTACTATATTGCACCATGACGATAGATAACTTCCACTGACCAAATCCAGTTTGGTTTTTGCTTCTGACGTGAGATCAAGTGTGGTGTTTGGTGCGTACATGCACCACAAAGTCCCTCCTTCCTATATCCTAGTTTCGGTCCTTGTAGATAAAAACTTGACAAATAAGCCGCAAGTGTAAATTGCACTTGCATTTTTTCTCCCACTAATTACTGCGAATTCCCAAGCAAATGGTTATTATTTATCTTACAGGAAATTCGACATTGTTTTTGGTAACAATGTTTTTCCTGGAATATCCTTGGCTTCACCTCAGACTCAAGCCCAACCATGCCAACTTTAATTACTCAGGACCCATAGGATCATGGGAAAGATTCAAAAGGCAGTCGATTTTTTTTTAAATTTTGTTACATTGACAACGTTATTAAACTATTAGCTAACAGAAAGGTCTCGTCATGTCAGTTCATGAGACTGCTTGTGATGCAATTATTATTTGACAAGAAAAAGATTTACAGACTGCTTTACTCACACGGAAAATTTTTGATTTAAAGGGAAAAAACGGAAAGTTCACAGCACATACATATGACATCCTCATCAATCATCGTACATCTTTCCTTTTCAAATAGGTAAATCGAAAAGTACTGTCGTTAGTCTGGCCAAGGTACATGTTTATTGATTTTTTCAAAAAACGGAAATATTACACAAGCCTTAGTAATAAGTTATTGGGCTGCTAGTACTATATCTGCAATAATGATTAGCTCCTGGTACATTCATGGCCACACTACCGGAATTACATGTTTTTTCCAATCCTTTATGATAGAGCCAGGACTGCGGGAATCCTGGGCATGGGGATTTTTTAACACTCTGTCCTTAGAAAGAAGCAAATGTACAGAGTAGTACTGTCATTTATGAATCAAAATTACCTCACATAAATCATAGGAATCATATTAAAAATTTTGTGTCTACAAAATTGATTAAAACTCTTGAAAGTAAGTTTAAAAACTGGCGAATATATTCCACTATCAAAATTAGTCCAAACTCGCAATGCCCCAATGGTGATTAGAACTGCTGATTGTTTTCGTCATTGCAGCAGTTGCTAGCAGAACCACAACTAATACGGCCTGACGATTGCTTTTGTTTTCTTGTCAGGATGGTTTTTTTTCGGAGAGTTTGCATTCGTGTAAAGTAGTTTCTGACTAGTATTGGTCGTTTTGTTCGGCTCCGCTGATTGTGAGGCTTTTTGTTCTGACCACAACAGCTGCAGACATAGACACAGGATTTTATTGCCCCTTGATACCTTGTTTTATTCCCGTTTATTTTGTTTTTGTTGTTTTACAAACTCGTCATATCTGTATTTTTGTTTGTAAGTATTTATAAGGATATCTACGAGTATCTAAAACGTAGTAGGACTTTAAAAACCTGGCTGCACAACTTCCGAAACATTTTACGTATTCTTGATGACGATGAACAAGTTATGCGAAAGTAATCTCAAAAATTCTAACGACCCCGTCTACATAAGTTCCCCAAACTCAAGAACCCATGTACACTACTCTTTCAATCAATCTACAGTATCTGCACACAATATCCCTGTCCAAGTATTACATCCCCACTATTGAGGAATGGAGATGCAAAGCAAAATAAGTTCATACACTTCCCCCCCCCCCCCTCGCAATTTTACAAAAAAAAAGAACCTAGTCCCCCAAACGGTCCAGAAATCTATTTCCAATTAACGGGTCACATAAATTTTTTTATTAAACAATAACCGCCTCAAATTTCCGCTAAAATAATTTTCTACAGCGTCAATAAAATTCTGTGATTCCAAGAGCAAGGTACAATACACAACAGAAACCCATACAATATTGCCATGCACATAATTATTATTATCCAATATACTTACTCCATACTTCATCACGTTTTTATACATAAATATGCTAAATTGAAAAAACAATTTATAAACACCAAATTAATAGGAACTCAGGACATTTTCCCTGTGACACCTAACATAATTACATCCGTTTGGGCTTCAATTTTGCATCTGTTCCATTTTCATCCTAAATAATAAACACGCTACAGATGACCCTATACCCTTTCCATTTCCCAGAGGCTGACCCTTGCTAAGATAATAATGCTATAAGATAATTGATTTTAAAATAAAACAAATTCCATAAAAAATCATATTCCTGTTTTGATGTAAATACTCCTCATATGCATTTTCCACATAGGTTTATTCTCCGTCTTCCAACTGCCTCTAGGCTGAAGGGAATTTTTTTGTCATTCATAAGATATAAAATAAAAATTAACAAAAATATCATGTGCACTCTCTCTATCTGTACATATACATATAAGAGCGTCCTCAAAAGCAGGAGTATTTAAATACAAATTTGTATAAAAAAAATGCTTTTTTAAAAATTGATTTGCATTAAATTAATCCCCTAATATTTTTTTACTTAATATTTAGAATAAAGCTCTTCCGAGGCAGGGTCCGATACCAGGAGTGGACTGTATGCGCGTAATTATTTTTTTTATAGCCCTGACTGTATATGACAGGAGAAGCTTAGGGAATGGGAAAGAGTGAGTGCTGCCACCTATGGAGCAGACTCCAATGCATAAGGCTACATAAGAAGAGTAGTGCTGACTCAGCAGAGATGGAATTTGCCTCTTATTATTTAAGTACTAGTGACGAGGCAGAAGAGGGCTATTTCACCAGAATCAAAAATTCAAAAGTTGGGAATAATTGGATGGGGGAGACATACAGGACTTTCTTGCTGTCTTAAAGTTGAAGATGTGGAGTTTGTGAAAAATAATAAAAGTACAAGGTTTTCAGTTTAAGTCATCATGTTCCAGCCTTCCGACTCTCAAAGTAAGTTTGTGTCTATGTCAATAAATTTTGGTTAAATTTGAAATAATTTTGTAGTATTATTGGAAAGCAGGGAATCTTCATTTCCGTCATAGTATGTAGTCTACGTACATATAAAAATACTGCCTTGAAGATAAAGCTCAGCTGCTGTCATTCAATGCATTATCGGCTTTTTCAAGTTGAACTTCACTCAGGCCATTTACTTGTACTTACGTGTGTTAATATGATGAGTAATGTGTTTGTAGAAATATGTGTATGAAGAAAGTGCGTGTGAGCAGGTCAATGTTCACATTTGAAAGATAGAGATAAAGACAGATGAGGGATTTAATGAGAAATCATAATTATTGGAAATTAAAAATGTAACGGATGACTAATTTCAAATTTATTGATTCCAGAAATTGGGATAGCCCTGGTGGCATTCGGCGTCAGCTTTCTAATTTTGGGAGTAGTTTTATTATTTGATAAGGGACTTTTAGCCATTGGAAATGTAAGTGGTTTGGAATTACTTGTTACCAATTATTTTATTACTTATATTCCATGTAATGAAGGAGATTATTTAATTAGTCTTTTAAATTTAAACTGGGAAAGAAAAACACTACAACTGGAGTAGTTGAGGGTTTTATGTATTGTGGGGGTATTTGGATGGGGAGAGCCAGTCGGGGTGGGGAGGTGATGACTGATGAGATGAGATGATAGTGGGGGGAGGGGGATTAATTACTATAAATTATTTTGTGGGAAGAATTTTGAGGGAGAGACAAATTGAGGGGATTTGGAAGAGGTGATGATACCTGAATGGGGCTTTGATTTATGTTCCAGATTTTATTCCTGAGCGGTTTGGCATTCGTGATCGGTCTTGAGAGAACTTTCAGATTCTTCTTCCAGCGGCACAAAATTAAAGGATCTGTTGCCTTTTTTGGGGGGATCTTCATTGTGCTTCTAGGATGGCCGCTTATCGGCATGATAGTCGAGATATACGGGTTCGTGCTACTCTTCTCGGGATTTTTTCCTTTCGCGATCAATTTCATTCGACGTCTACCTGTTATCGGAACCTTGCTTAACTTACCGGGGATCAGTAAGGTATGTTGCTACCATTTTTATTTTAGTCATGTTGATGAAGTTTTTAGGATGACGGTATCATCTGACGTAGCCTAATCTGGTACGTAGTGTCTGGAAGCTCGGGAAGGATAGTGTTTTAATTTGGATAGGTGTCAGAAGTCAGGATTGTAATTAGGTGGCGACTACTGAGAAGAGGCTTTGACAGTTTTTACATTTAAAAATAACGAAGGCGAGATGATTAATGAGTGTAATAATTTATTGTATATTTTTATTAGCTTGAAGAGTACTAATTCTGCCCCCTCCCCCCATTATTTTGAGAAATAATTTAAATATTCAGAATATTTCAAGGGTAAAGCTAGTAATGATACAAATGAAATGGGTACAATATTTGTGGGTTGCTGAAAAGTAATTAATTATGCATTGATTCTTGTATTTCAGTATGTGGACAAAATAGCTGGAGAGACGGGCCGTTCAAATGTTTAACAAACAAATATCACAACTAAGTTTTCTCTTCTCTCGTAATCCTGCTCATGCCTGTACATTTAGTGTGTTTCACTTTACCTGAATAATTTTGTACTGAAATGCGATGGAAAAAATAAAGTGAAGAAATTTAATCTAGCTTCATTTTAAATTGTAACGATTACATGCTCCACGACCACGCAATATGTCATATGTAATTATGCTAGCTATTAATTTCCGAGGCAGCTCAGGTTTCGATTAGCGTTGACATAATCAGAATCCATGTAGAAGGGTTCCAAGCTCATCCCTCGCTCCAATCAGATTTCCATGGATGGTATTGTATGTACCTGTAAAAAATGACTGCATTAAAATTCAGCGTAAGTAATCAAAGCATACTATGGACCTCGTAGAGGTACAAGGGAAAAAAATCTCTCCCGCCAGTCTATGACTTGTTTTGGTATTGATTCTTCTACCATGTGTTTCTTGACGTACCCAACCAATTTGTTAAAATTCTGAACGAACAACTCTTTTATTAGATATGACTAAAAACGAGACTGAAACAACTTTTACGGGAGTTATTTCATGTAAAAGCTGAAAAGCACAGGCAGTCAATTACTACTGGCCGTAAACGGGAAGGGGCGTACCATAAGGACAAGCATTTAGTTTTATCGGGAGCGAAGAGTGTTATATGGGAGGTGTATGATGCGAGCAGCCCAGCATCAGTACCACTCGCAGTTACTATGAATCCGACTGGGTCCCGAATCTCATTTGAACTTTTGTTTCTTACTGGTCAGCATCTCCCATTATCACTATTATAATTGTGGTACTCCACAAAGTGTACCAAAATCTTCAGTACTTACGTCTTCAGTGAAACTTACACTTCCTGTCATTTTTTCTTTCTCGTGTTGGTTCGCAGGAAATTCTCAGAAAAATTCCCTTACTTATTTAAATAATACTGCAAAATAAGTTCTACAGTCTCAAATTTATTAATTAAAATTTAACGGTAAAAAGAGAAATGTGAATTTCACTCGTTCCATATTCGCTCTTCCAAGAAGTGAATCCAAGCACAAAACTGTACTTCTGCTTATCCTCTAGCCACTTCCGTACGCAGATGGGGAATTTGAGACACCATGAATCTTTCTGAAAAACGTCCTTGTGCGGTTACTTCACCTTCCAGCTGTCGTCACATTTAAAAGTCGTTCATCTTCGCTCGTGCAGCTCTTTTAATTATAGCAACTGAGTTATTTAGGGGAAAGAGATTGTCGGGAGGAATCAAAACTCTTAAAGTGCATTTTGGCGGAATTCTCTAGTCCATGTAAATTACACTCATGAAAATGTAATCTACATCCATAATTACACTCGGGAATTTAAAGTCTGTACGGAATTAAAAATTCAACTTCTTACTACACACTGACACATTACATGCCCTTCACTGGAGCAAGGAAATTAGATAAAAATGATGATCATGAGGAATTCCTTGACAGTAACAATTATTCTAGCTCTAAGCTTATGGTGGGTGGAAGTGAAATGTCAGGATGAATCTACGGAGTTGCCAGTGATTCTTTCAGGTAAGCATGGTCAATTGTATTTTATACCCATACAAAGATTCCCTTTTTTATTACATTCAATTTGAATCCTATAGCAACACCTGTAATACTGTAATTCACAAGAATGGTCTTTTAAATTGATACTTAAGACGTGTTATTCACAATCACTCGAAGACCATCAATCAAACGCCTTATAATGATGTTCACGACTGTTTGTGAGGGAAATAAAAGAACAAATAACACTAACAATTAATGGCATGGCCTAATTTGTTGTGTCTGTGTTTCGTCTTCTTCTTTTTTTTTTGGCGTTGCCTGTCTTTTCCAGTTTCTTCATGTGTTACAATCAGTTCGGTTGTATGGAGTCCTAATAGGATTGACATGGTTTAATACGCCTTGGTAGCTCTAATGGTACATAAATAGGTGTAAACAAGTTACGAAGGCAGTAGGTTACGGGTTTAGTTACGAGACAGAGGTGTACAACCCGATTGTATGTACAGTCAAAAGAAAATGTGTAACGAATACATTTGATAACTTTCTGTCTGATGCACTTGCACTGATTTTTTTTTCTACCGTGGAAATAACTTCCAGGGGTTATTAATCCAAAGCGGCGTAACCTTTGAGATTATTAATACTGACGATCTGCATGCTGCATCCCCTGCATTAAATGTGGAGGCTTGTTAATGTAAATGCTCTGAGATGAGGTTAAGCTACGGAAAGAGGTTTAGCTCATGAAGAGTGTAAGGGTGTATAGACACATGAGGAAATTTTCTGAGGATTAATTCATGAGCGGAAACAAAAGAAAGGGCTGGAAGGTGCGAGGAGAAACCACTTTAAGAGAAAGAGAGAAAAGATATGCAACACAGAATTCTCCTATAGACAGACTCACACACAAAAAATATGTACAGTATTATTGACCTGATCAAAACTTCTCGGTGGATTATTTGATACTGGTCTGATGGGTAGTACCAATGTCTCCGTTCTTGAGCTCCCTATTACCTCAATTAATTTTAGAGCGGACTTTTTTTTAACGTGATCTGCTCTACACGCCGTAAGTAGGAATTTCCCTGTGTCTATTTATTGTAGTAAGTGTATGGAAGTAGCTCTGTACAGACTCAACACACTTTCGTATTCAACTCCATGTAGTGTCTCTACCTAGGCATTATTATGGGAGCGTTGGCGTTAATACTGTGCTTTCCATTTAAAGTTCTGTATTTATTATTTTCATTGTTACGCAAGTTCCGTACTGACGTACCCTTCTTCCCTGAATCCTCACAACTTGACTGTTATTCCATTTCTTTTTATTCTTGTCGGCTGTTTGAAGTCCTGTGTCGGCTTTTCCGACAACTTTCCAATTTCAGGTAACTCTACTTGAAAGAGCGGATGAGCGGGAAATTGTGTTGTTTTAAGAATTATGAGACACAATCAGTCAAGTCACGTTTGTTTGTTTTCTGTCAGGACATATTTACCTATTTCACTTCAACCCCATGTACATTGATCATGGTGTAGCAAATTCGAATGAGTCCGAAAGATACATGACTTATGACATGAGACTACAAAATGGCATGTAGGGCTGTTATCTGGACAAAAATCATTACGTTACTGTAAAAATGTCCCCTGAAAAAAGAAACAGCTTTTGTATTTTTAAATAAATCCTCCTTCCATTTATTTCCGTCTCTTCTTACAAACTGTTTTCTCCCTTTTACGAGAATTGGTCATGGGGAGTGTGTATACAAGTGAATGTATGGAAAATATGAAGGCTCAGTCTTTACACCCTTTCCTAATTTGTAGCTTCAATTCCACTGGTTATTGGTTAAAAAGGAGGACTGTAATAATTAGTGGAAGGGAAATAATTGGGATATTAACTCATCCAAATAAATGGGTCAGCCAATCAATGCACTTGTGTTTTTAAGGGAGAGGAATAGTATTAACTATACTGTAGTTTATTACTGGTTTGCCTGGAAACTACATTTTGCTTTTACTTTACTCACACGCGACTCTTTTTTTTTGTTACTGGGGTAGCTCGGACATTATCTTGAAGTTTCATTGCCTGGTAAGTCTCTAATGTCTAAAAGGAAGCTGACAATTATAATTTTGAAGTTGGAGGAAAGAGTTGGACAAGTTATGGGAAGTCTGTTGACTTGAATTCTTTTTTCCAAAATAGGTATTAAAAAAGGTTGGAAAAAGAGAGAGAGAGAGGGCAGGGGTTGGGAGATTGTGAATGACCCAGGAATTGTATGAAAATGAAAGTAATAATGCGAAGTGAAAAAATAAGTCCGTAGGCAAATTGCAAGTGTCCTGACAGGATCATTCTAATTGACGATGGTCATCCATAACGTCTGCCTGTGGAGTAGAAGTAAGGAAATACTCATCGAGCCAAGATTGCTCAGGTATGATTCCGAGTGGCAAATGACTACACCTTAAGGGCTTGGAGTGAAGTTGTACATGGTACTTCCTCCATAGAGAGAGAGAGAGAGAGAGAGAGAGAGAAAGACGTTGGTACTGTTTACAGCCTCTGCTCCTTGCTGCTTAATATGTGTGTGTAATTTAATTGCTTCCAGGTAAGGTACACAAATGCATGTACACGTGAAATTAGAAACAAATAGTGCATCGGAGGATTATTTATGTAGGCTTGAGGACATAGGGACTTGGAAATAGCTCCATTACTAAATACTGAGCTCGCGTGAAGAGAGGAGTTCTCCCAAGGTTCATAAAATAATTATCCCTAGTTTAGCTCTCCCGACTGACTCCTTTAATGGACTTGGTCCAAATCGTGTGTGTCTGTGCATATAAGAACTTGATTCATGATTCACATATCGTGATATTCAAAGAGATAGGACAGACGACCTAAATGGAAATCAATCATTTGAATTTCTACCAAGACTCTTTGATCAATCTCTGGAGGTTGCATGTGGTTCAGCTATCCGGAAGCCTCCTGTTGTGATTTCCAAAGATTTTTCATTCCCTCCGTCTTCTTTCCCTTGAAAGTTAGTGAGTGTGTCCAGGGAGAGGTGTACGGTATGAGGAGGGGGGGGGGGTGGGTGGGGAATGTGTGTACATTATGAGAAAGTGTAGTGGTATAAATAAAGACATAAATATTGTGTGGACCGAATGACTGAGCTTTTGAAATAGGTGCTGGAGTTGAACTTACTATTTCAATTAGGGAACTCGTTTAAATTCATTCATTTCAAAAACCTTGGTCATGAGTGAATTACGTGAGAGGAGTTGGGCCTGGAGCATGGAGCTCTCTCTCCATTCACTGAGTTTTCATGATTGGGGACTTGAGTCTATTAACACACAAGGGCTTGTTATGTACTTAAGGTCCGGGTTATGAAGCTCGGACCATGTTCTCCATTTCTCTCATCACAAGATGATGAACGTCTGGGAGATGGTGCAGCTTTGAACTGCAATCCTTCCTTCCCTTCCTTCCCGTGGCCTTATAAGGGAACCCGTGGCTGAGCGTGTGTTGTCGGTTTACTTAGGTTGGGCTGTCGTCTCAAACCTCCCTCATATTCACAGAAGAATCAAGGGGACCACCGAAATAGTACGTACTATGACCAAGGTATGCATAATTAATAGGAAGTCATGAGAGGCTGCCTCTGACTCTCTTGTCAGAGAGGACAGAGACAGTTTCTTACCCACAACCAGAGTGTGAACGTTTTCTCATTTGCATGGTAATATGTGAGGCCCGAAAGTCAGTGATGATGTAAAAGATACATCATTTACTCGAATTAGCCGAACCGGAGTATCAAATGGAAGACCGTACTAAAAAAAATATGTACGATTGTACAAACATATTTTGATGTATAGTTCTTGTTCTTACATAATATACTATGAGGTCTAAGTGCCCTCACTCCATGACAGTACATATGAATACTTATAATAATTTGACACGTGCTTCAGAGCGAGAACACAATTCTTTACATAATACAGACTTTGTCATCCTGAGTTGATTCAATTTAGCCGTAACCATTTCCGAAATAGCTGACAGTACTGGTCCATTTTCAGAAGTACATTGTCAGAGACTGTGCATACATGCCGTGTAGACTCCGACATCATTCCACCATTACGAGGCAACCATGAACTGACTCCTTTTTGTGCCCAAAGCATTATAAGGGATCATCATCAAACCATATTTTACATTGTGTTGTGACGCATTTCCCGACCCACACTGAATCATCACATGTCACACAGTTATTGTTCCTCTTTACACTCACAACTAAAAATAAATCGTCAAATATTTCCATGCTGACATCCCAAAAAGTTGGCTTGACAAGAGTGACATTGTGTCCATGCAAATATACATTTTCGCATGTCAAATGACCTTTACATTAATTGTATAACCAAGTACCTGTGCATGGACTTGTAACGGCCTCTCAACTAAATTCTCACTTCAGCTCTCCATCTAAGGACCGCGGAGAAAATGCTTAAAGACTAAAGTTTCGGGAAATAATAAATTCTCAACCCTCGCGTCATCATGTTATGGCATCCCAAATATCTAACAATAAGCGCGGTTTTAGTTGAGGGACCGGATTTTTGTAATTCAAATTCCCTTTACTACTTGATAACTTTCAAACTGGGGCTGGGATGATATTAAACTCTGGGATATGTTCCATACATAAAATTCACTTTCGTCCAGAAAAAAATCCAATACTTCATTCACAGTGAGGGAAATAAGAGGAAGAGTTAGAAAATTAAGCCCAGATATGTATTTTCTCAGCCTGAACGTGTTGTTCTCACCGTACGAATTTTATTATCTGTGAGTTCAAGTTTACCCACTAAGCATATGATCAGGGGTTACATGCATTTGACTGACAGAAATCAAAATAATGTATGAGATACTTGCATAATTATGTCTGTTGTCCGTCAACTAAGATTGAAACGAAGAATAAATGCTTGTTGCTGCTCCTCCATCCTATCATCACGTTGGAGTGAAAGTCAACACTGACATAAACACAAGCATTTGTTTCCCAATGTTGGAGCAGTGTGTGTGTGTGTGTGTGCGTTTGTGTTTGAAGGAGAGCACCAAAAGTAACAACTGCACCTATGTACATATGTATCTACATCCAAACAAACACAAACTGCTCTTATTACGAGAGATGCAAGAGTAGGGGAATGTGTTAAAGCAAACAAAGTCACACGCTTTATTGAAAAATTTATGCAAAGCTTGAGAAACTACGAATCTCACATAACAGCCTTGTAGGAAAAAAAGCGTGAATTGTAAATTAAGTGTACATAAGCTGTTTTTGAACTTTAATTTTTTTTTCTGATTTTTTTCCGTAGGATTGAATGTCATGTCAATCCCTCTTATAATTACTTACTAGTTTAGTTACCTTTAGTCGTCGCTTAGATTGGCATGGATCAAAAATTCACAGAGCGAGAGGATTAACAGGGAGAAAAGCAGGAGCGGCAATCCTTGACTAGAACAGCTACCAATAAAGCCGTGTATACTGTCTCTCTCTCTCTCTCTCTCTCTCTATAGATACATTCTATTATATGCGTAATTTTATGTAAATGAACATATGACAACTGGCAACCATTATTCTTCATCTTTTTTCCCTAGTCACTTCACATGGAAGGTGACTGGATTTGGGGAGTAAAGTAGTCCTGAGTCTCGTAAAACTATGTACGAGCACAGAAACCATCAATGACTCGGTAGATGATGAGTGTTTGAAATGAATGAGGAGATCAAGCTAATCCGATCCGATAGAGACACGAACAACAAATGCCACACCTGATGTTGATATGCCCTGACTGATACTTTCTTCTGAACTAATATGATTATGTTATTTTATAGGGCGTTTTTATTGCACCCGAGTCACTTGATTGACACTTGAAATCTGATCCCTTAGCAGGAACACAATAGCACTCGGCCCTTCTTAATCCCCTCCTATCATTACCGTACTTATCATCTGGGCTTCCCTTTCTTGATTGTGAATTATATGCAACCCGATTTCCCTACTAAACGTCAAATCCATACCCGATATCTTCTAAGCTGGAAGCAGACTGTGCCAAGTTAAATCTCTAACAAGAGATTCCCAACATCCCAACTCACATAATTACGTTTATAGTAGAATCCTAACATATATGAGTCACCCTTAAGCAAAATGGTGTGAAATTTTGGAAGACTCAAAACACACTTATCCCAATTCTGTTACATGATATTACAGTTCGGGTCTATTTTCACCATTGCATATATTTTGCTCCTCCTGTGCATTTCTACACTGAAGCAATACAAATACTCTAGTATTATAAATATCTAAGCGGGGAACTAAAATGCAAAGAAAGCTCCCAATCGACTGTTCCCAATGCTGTACACAAGAGATACACTCTGGTGCATTTCACACTGCATCTCCTCTCAGCTCTGTTGAAGGCAACGTAATCATTTTGGTGCTTGCCTTGGATTTGAAGTTGCAATCGAGCCAGGAGATTTCCCAACTACTAGAAAAGTGCACTTTTACAAAAGAGAATCCCTCTGAGGATACTCTTTGAGGTTAATAAGTGCATGGGAAAGGGTTCATACGGATAGAATTGGGATGCGAAGGGATATCTGTTCCTGTGTGGTGATCAGATCATGACCATGTCTGTCTACGTACGACAAACATCCAACCACAGGTTGACATTTATGACAAGCACAAGCCAAGGTGCTGTAGGGAATCTTCCTGCTGTGTGACCTTATCTTCCTTCGGCATATGTACTTTCATATAAATTTGACTAAACGACTCCTCCAACCCTCAACTAACCATCTGATCATCTCTGAGAGGTACAGACACAAAAACTTTACAAAACTAGACTATGTTCATTTTTTGTCATTTGATTCGAAAAACAGGAGAAAAAAAGGCAGGGAGGCTACACAGTTTAGAACACGTTACGGAATAACAAACCGACGGAGTATCTTTCTGGTTTCTAGTCCCACTTGTTATTTTCCCATAGTCAATACTCTTCCCTTTGTTTGACAATTTTCGATTATTCTGGGAGTTTCGCTATTGGAGTGTTCAAGGAAATTTATGATTCGTGTAAAGTAGATGATGAGCAGCCAAGAGTAAGTTTTATGAGCCAATTAACCTCATTCCAAGTGTGAGGTTGAGGCCCACCCGGTTCTTAATTCCAGTTTGTGAAAGAGTAACAAGAAATCTTTTGTGCCATTATCAACTGATCCTTGTGGTTGGTAGGTGATCAAATAGGGCCTGGTTTTTGAAATTATATTTCCGTGTTCATTTTGCGTCAGTCTACACGCCCTCTCAAATGTAGCTACGCACCTATCTGGAAGACTGTACTGTAGCAATGGAAATCAACTTTTCAAGGAGTGAAAATGCAAATTTGAAATATGCTCTGCCCTGCCTGTGTACATTTTTTTTTTCGCTTTGGTTTTTTTTTCTTTGACGCTGAACTATACACATGTTCTATTTAGAAGAATTCCAAACCAATTTGCTTGCAAGTAACAATAGCTCCGTACAGGTTTTGGTACTCCAAGAGCTTCCCAAGGATTTATCCAGGTGACCATTCCGGCTCTAGGTGACATATCAAATGCCGAAGTTTTGACAGTGTGAATCCAAATTTGGTCACATGCTTCAGAAGGGTTCTCTTAACCTTCCGTTCAGCTTTTACAACAACCTCACGAACATAATACCTTTGCTTGGATGAAGGAAGAAGAAAAAAAAGATGAGAGACTTTCAAGAATTTTCAATGCCTGGTGTATGTATTATAAAGGAATCAAAAGGACGGTATCAGCTCGCCATGGTTACCATTGGCACATTAAACGATAATCTCCTTAAATAAGCATAGGTATTAGTACACCGTAAAAGCCCTATGAGGTTCATCTCTGCTATAGGGTTGGAGGGAAAATACTAAGTGAACACACATGCAATTATAAAAATGCATGGAAATTTGTAGTTATATGTATGATTTAAGGGCATAAATTTAAAATGTTGCAAGTTGAACCTATTGAAGCTAAAGTTGGTGGTTGGTTTTGAATGGGGAGTAAAAAAAAGTTAAGGGGAGTAAGTGGTAGATACTAAGGAGCAAAACGAGTCCCATAGAGTCTTGACTGGAGACCTGAGACTAGGGATGGAATACGTTATGCTCGGGCAAGCAACCTAAGCCATCGGAGAGAGAATTTATTGCCTTCCTTGTACAGGTTCATTGGAACCGAGGTGAGGAAAAAATGATAACCTCTAACTACCTAAAATACAACCATATCAGATAATAATATGAATTTAATTAGAAGGTGGACTTTTCAAGCCTACCGTTTTTTTTCTAGACCACTTTCCTCATTCCCCCCTCCCACTATAAACTCGGTAATCAGCATTGCTCTCTTTTTCTCCCAACCTCCTAATCCTTCTTCCTTCACTCGATCTTGACGACAACACGTCCTGTTTCCATTTTTTCAAGGGTTTTTCATTCAGCTACCACTTGGTAACAGTATGTTACCGAAGAATTATTACTCAACAGTGGGATGTGCCTATATTTATGTATCCAAGCCTCCACATTAACGTGGAATGAAATTGTTGCCAAAATATGCTCTGATTTTAAATCTTCTATCGTCTATACTCTTCACTCCTGTAGGAGCTGTTTATCTGTATTAGTGTTTTTCTCGCCAAACTCAGAGAGAATATAAGACTGGGAGGAATTTTTTTAAATTTGGAGCATCTTCGTAGGAGTAGGTTATAATCTGTATTTATGGTTGATATTGGTTCGGAAATGAGTTCACGTACACCGTTACACTTTCCGAGAAATGCATATGAATGAGCTGGGTCTTGGGCTACATTGTGTCTGATGAAGGAGGAATCCCTGGTCTTAACTCGTACACTATGCTGTCATAAACATGTCAGTACGGGTTTCCTTTATTTTTACCCAAATCTATCTTTAGCGAGGGAGTGCGACAACACATAAGTTAGAACGACAAGTGCAGATGCAACTGTGTAGGAAACTGATGATGCAAGATCATTAGGAAACATCACAACTGCCCCACAATGATCATGAAATTTTGAGTCGAACACGTTCCTCTCACAGGTTAGGCATAACTTACGGATCGGACTGGTTAACCATGATGAGGAGAGATTGCAGGGTGATGGAGCGTTTGGGGCAAAAAATTTTTTAACACATACAGTATGAGCACTGATGGGGTAGAGTCACAAAGATAGGAAATACCTTTGTACTTTAACTACACCCGTTTAAAAAGATTATCAAGAATGATGGTATCCATTTACAAGGAGCCGTTTTAGTTCTGGAATGAGATCTCCTCAATGTGATGAAGTGAGGCTGATTCCATCATGTAATCACTATGAGCATGTGTTGACGTCAAAATGGTATTCTGTGTGATTCAAAAAGCCGTTCCGCTGCATAGCTGCAGAGCTTGAGGGAGGTGTGAGTACATATTTATAATACTGCTATGCCTTCACATTTCATACTCCACTGTAAATATACATACATAGATAGCTAAGCCTGAGACAGTACTTACGAGACTTTGCAAGTATCTCACCGGTGTCTTAGCTTTTTACGCCGAAAATATTGAAGGGCCATAAGTCAAATCTTGAATGCCTCCACAAATGCATATTTAAACAACACTGTAGATCAGGCCGGAGATGCTATTCATCCAGAGGGACACACTATATCCCTAACAATATAGCATTCACGTATAGGACAGGAGGTGAAGTGAAGAAGTGTACGGGCATGAAGGGCTTCACTATAGAGGGGTAGATAGTCAGACAGTAAACCAGTATGAAATGATTCATCTTAAGAGTCGTTGAATATGCCACTGCACGGATGACATGTCACACGTCAGATTTCCCAAGGAGATTATGATCAGTGAGAGCAAATATTTCTCATCTCCTCATCACAAGCGAAAGTTAAGGTCGAGTCTACCTTTTGTGTTTGTATTGTCGGAGGCTTCAGTATATCTATACTTAAGCACTGCTGTATTGTAAGGGAGGTTCGAGGTAATTATCATAGGACAATCCATGTTGTAGCACCCAACGGTAGATGTATGAGATTTGAACTCGATAATTCTTCATAGTTGAGCTTATTCAGAGGGGATTGTTCTCAGTCCCAGCTCATTGCTGACTACTAAGGGTACTTGGGGGATGATTACGGCAGCTCCGAAAGGTTAATTATCCAGATGAAGGCGGATAACTTCGCTGATTGAACCAAGTCTCCTGAAGGAGGATGAAGAGTCGGGAATAGCGTCTAAGGCTATTTATTCTGATGTGGGTGGACACCTTGGCCCGCATTAAAACTGCCCTGGATTTTTAACTTGTGTGTTGCAAGTTATTCCCGCTGAGGAAAAATTTACTGAAGTTTTAAATTAAGAGCTTTAAGTCCTCTCAGTTCTCCTCTTCCTACTTCCATCAACTGTGTGTAATTAATTTTACAGTAACTTACGTACAACATTAGTTACCTACTCTCATCCGTGCCGGATCTACCTCTGACTATGACTTACTCTTACTTTTTTTTTTTGGAAAAGTCTGTGAAACTAATCGGTGCAGATGCGAGCAAGTCAACATTTCACCGTAGGACATCAACGTAACGAATGTCAAGCGAGTCCAATTTAACGGGCTGGATTTTAAAAAGAAACGTCAGAACCCGAATAAGTCGTTGGAGTATTCAAATTAATTGAGTAATGGGTTTAATTGAGGAAAGTAATTAACACCAGGAAGAAATCAAGGATCCAGTTTTTTGTACACATAATTTGAATTAAGAACAATTTGTGTGTACAAATAAGACAAAAAACAGAGCTGGGCTTTAACAGGAAATTAATGGGGGGAAATTAGACATGTTTCCTTTGAGATCAACAACTAGATGATTTAATACCCAACTGGATGTAAAAATGTTTGAGTAAAAAGTAACGAAATGGCATTCCTACCCTGGGTGCCTATATGCTCCATGAATATTTTCAGCATATTTATTTATATGCTGGGAAGTTTGATTCACATTCCAAGTTGAGAATTTTCTTTTTGAAATGTGCGTGGAAGTTGTACCTATGGGGAAGGATTCTCATGTAACATTTTTATGCTTGTAGTATATTATCTCCAGTGTGGTTATTCATTTAGTCGTACACTCCAGGAAAGGAAAAAAAAGTTAGGATCCACAAAAAATGAGAATGAGGGAGTGAGAAAAATTCTGCGTGTATCGAATTCCATATGCATTCAGGAACTTCGATCTGAATTTTGAAATGCATCATGTGTCACTCGCAATGAAGGGATAATGAGAGGAGTACAATCTGTGCCTGCTCTTAACAAAGGACTGCCAATGTTGTACTAGTTGTTATTGGATGGTCCCCATTACGGCATACTAACATCCCGAAGAAAATCTTGTGACAGGTCAAAAGATTGACAAATGAAACTGCAGTATGGCTGCAAATTGTGTATCAATGTATGCACAGTATTGAGTCCGTATGCAAGTATGTATCTTTTGTATTGTCAATAATGTGATGCACAGGGCGAAGAAGATTACACAAACTTTTTCCTCTCATTCAACTCCACACACACACACACACACACACAACAAATACAAGAGAATGTTACATGGTTGCTCTTTTTCCTCTCTTTCCATCCTTTTTTTTCTAAAAGTTTGTCAAGTTCGTGGAGAAACTCGGGGAAAATGTTCCCATCTGGTTCGATCAATCAACTGTCATAACTCCACGTGTGTGACAAATCTCGTACAAATACAAAATATTATCATACGAGGATGAATAGTGGGTTAGCCAGGAAAATGTAATTCTCCATCAAATCAAGGAGTTGTCGAGCATAGAATGTAGATAGCTCTCGATTCATTGTCACAGGGTTCCATGTAAAGTCAGTCAGCTTTGTTGGGCTTCTTCATCCTCATCAAAACATTTTACACGAATTTACACTATCCCTATAAGTTACGTACGTAATTATGTGTGAGCCTATATGCACAAGGGAATTTAGTCATTTTGTAAATCCATGCAACAAAGCCTATGAGACAGATTCCTACTACACATGCTCATATGCACATATGATGGAGTAAAAGTATCCGTCCAGTATCCTCCATTTGATATGCTACACACGGAGTTTCCTGTTGTTGCATATGATCCTGAAATACAATGCCCAATTATATGCAAACTTGTAGCAATCTTTTGGATGAGACTATGAGGGAAACCTTTTATGCATGGAAAAGTATTTGTATAGTTTCTACGGCCCTTCCAACCAAATTACTCATGTCATGAGGTTTGAATTCTTATTTATTATATTCTACAATAAAATTTTTCTACAAATGCATACTCGGAGGTGTCCCTAGACTCATTCTGCTGCTAGACTTCCAACTACCTGGAACGCCAAGTATTAAACCAAATGTATGAGAGCTGATTGTGAGTTCACCAAAGTTTAAACGTGTGTACCTATTAGCTTACAAAGTTGCTTCTTCGTTGTAGCCATCTATATTCCAGTTTTTTCCTCGTCCTCTCACTCACTCTCACTCACTCTCTCTCTCTCTCTCACTCTGTTGCAAGTAACAATGATCTAATGCAGTATATTGGTCTTAGGAAAGAAATTCCTAAAAGGAAAAGCGGCGTCATAGTCCAGAATATTTTCATAAATTATAATCCAGTCAAGTACAGAGATCACATGCGGTATTATTATTAACCGTCGACCATGGAATCAGCAGTGGCCCATCTTGACCACGTTACCTTGTATGACAACGTATTAAGTATCAGTATCTCCATTCTCTCCTGATGACCATTTATTTCTACACGCTTTATTGACTGGCCAGGAAGAACAACTGAGCTCAAGAATGGAGAGGGCTCTCCGGCTCAAATTCAAATACCCACAACAACATAAAACAGAATTTTGTAGTAATAGTGGGAGCCGTTTGAGTGAGTGGTAGGAAAGTCAACTCAGTTGGTGTTAGTAGACAAGAGAAAGCTAGCCGACCTCAGAAGGCATACATCCCGTAGATCGACAATAAAATGATGAAAAACCCAGCGGGGTGACAGTAGATGATCTTCCCTGACCTAGCATCTCTTTCCGTCCCATTAACTTCAAATAGGAAATAAAAGGCAAAGGAGTCAACTATCACATGTGTCGGGGGTTATCATTACTATTCAATGGAACTTGTCAAAACATACCAATAAAGCCAAGTGAAATATTTGTGAAATTTTGTCAAACATCTTTTGCCTTTTTTCTGTGGGCATTATCCAAACTATCTACCACTACTTTTCTGACTATTAAGTTCAGTTTGCAGGCATATAATATTGACTTCACGGCAGGAGCCCGTCATTAGTCTGTACTTTCCTAGTTTCTCATTCTGTACTTCTGGGGCCTCACCAACACCACCACGTAATGCTGGCAATAAAATATTTTAAAATATCAAAGAGAAAAATAACATCTGGGTTTTTGAGTTTGATGCATTTGATGCACAAAAGGAGTAGCGTAGCTCGGAGGTTCCAACTTCACTCAGAACGAGGAGTACCAGCTATTATTATTACAGTACGAAGGGTTGAATCTGTAGTTTCATTGGCGTGCCATTAGTTATTACTAGATTGTTATTCAAGTACTTGGGAAGTGTTTGTCTTATGCAATTAGCCGCATTCGCAGATTCTGCAACTTACCATCACTTATGGTGACGTGTATTTATGCTTAACTATTACCTTCATTTTTCAGAACGCCTTTACTTATACCGTATGTATATTCATGGGTGGGTTGTTTGTGTCAGACTTTTTCTCTTTGGAAGTTTGATTCTGTTCGGCTGGACTTTGTACGGGCCGAAAGTAACTGATGGTTATCTTACTGTACGGCAGCGCTTCTGATGTAAATTCTACCTTTTAATTCAATGCAGGCTCATAGCTTCCAAAAAGATACAGTTATTGTCTGTCTCTACCTGTAAGAGCAGTAAGAGTTGGGGCCCGCTGGAAATTCCAGATTGCTTTATATTCTTATAGTCTGAGATTACGATGTTTCTGATGGGTGCATAGTCAAAAGCGTATATTATTTAAAAACAAAACTTCTCTATCATTTGATTTTTGTCCCATACTGTTTTAGCGTGTGGAAAAGTATATAGCTGAATAATTCGAAAAATAACATACTTTAAGATACTATGATTTCTTGCTGTATCTCTTGCTCATCTCAATGCTCACAATTGCAGAAGAAAGCACAACGGCTGAGAATGAGATACCGATATTCCCAAGTACTGCCCTTACGACCAGCAGACCCAAGCTACGCCACAACAAAGCAGGAATCCGGACCAGTAGTCACGAATCCTTTGGACTCAGCTCCAGTAATGAAGAATCAAAAAACAGTCGACTTCTCAAGTTTCTCCGTCACTTCCGACTGGATTTTTCCAAATTTGACTCGTCCTGTATGAAAAGAGGGGGTCGAAGTGTGCCTGCCCCTCACGTTGGCAATGCTCACATTATCAAGTATACCAGGTATGATATTCGGTTACTTTCTGGGTTGAAATTCCATTGGATCCTAAATGCTCACACGCTTGTTACTGATTTTTGAGGCTCACAGACTAGTACTGGATACACAATCTTTAGAAAACTGAGCATGAAATTGCATATTTAATAATTATACAAATGCTGCATTAAGCCACTCGTAATGACCCAGATTACAAATATGTTCGCTACATTTAGGTGACAAACGACTAGCACGTGGCATTTGGTAACAGCACATAAATTAGTTCTAATATAGGATATATCACGTAAATTGAATTAAATAAGCAATCACGCTAAAGCCCCAGACTTGTTTCCAATTATGTTGCTCTTATGAGCACCAGCATAATACAGCTGCAGATTCGTGTTATTTTAACCAGGATTATGTTACGAATTGAATTTTAACACTTTAATTTGACTATAAACGTGTTCCTGTTCCTGCAAACATAGATAGTTAATTGTATTAGTCCAGCTGTGCTTATAGGACCTGACCCTTTGATACCATAGAAGAGACCCTAACATTTTGAAGGTCCAGAACTAGTACTACTAAATAGTAGAGAAAGACCTGTACTACCAGTAACAAGCAGAAAAATATACAGGGATTTGGAAGGGAGTCGAACTTATAAAGAATAATGCATGTGATGGGGAGCTGATTGTGAGTGAGCTCTGTTAAAAATTGTGAGTACGCACAATGGTAATTATGCATGAATGTGCATCATAGACGAAGGAAAATACTCCAACCTCGGACTCGCTATGCAATGGTGTTGTACAAGTGTGATGAAGGCTATGAATTTCCACCCGAGTCAGCGGATAGGATGTTTTGTTCAAGAAATAAATGGGTAGGCCCAACACCTGTTTGTCTTCCTAAAGGTAACTCTCTTGACAATTATTATATTTTAATAGACGAGATACGTAATGTTACGGGTGGAGGGAAGCGTCGCCACAAAAACAATTACCATTATTCATCCCCAGCTCGTTCTGAGAATGCTACAGTTTTTTTTCTAATACATGACACATTTACAGTTGGCTCATTTTTCTTTCAATTATGCCCATCTCACTGATGTTCCTGCCTCCATTAAGTAAGCTGGAAGGTCGTCCCTTGTAATTGGTGGGAAAGCATAGATTGTTACTTGTTTAGTCTAAATTTCCAGAAACTGTAAAGAAAAATGATTAATCAGGTGTAAATTACATGTTTTGGAGTGAGAAAAGAATCTTTCCCCTGAATTTCCCATCGATAAAAAAAAAAGACTCCGTGGATATATCCACTTGGCTATGATTTGTTTTGTGGACATCAAGTTCAAATTTATTGGAAAATTGGGGGAAAAAACAATGTAAACGCTTGCCAAGGGAGTTGTTCTGAAGCTATCTGTCAGTGGTTGATGGGTAAATTCATGAGGTTTATTCCTTACAAGAGACTTATTTACATTTGAGATAATGTTAATGGGACTGACTATACGCCAGTTTTATTGGAGCACCTAACATAAGTACATGTGAATGATTTTTATGACTGCAGGTACTGGAGATGAGTCACAATGTCGACAGTGTGATCAGATCTGCTCGGTTGACGGGGAAGGAGAGTCTCGAGTGACTTGTTCCTGTTACTCAGGATATGAGATGGCTGGAAATGGCTCTTGTATTGACACCGACGAGTGTGCAACAGACAACGGAGGCTGTTATGGAATTTGCTTCAATACTCTGGGATCCTTCCAATGCTCCTGCCCAACAGGGTACCAAGTGGGGCCCGATGGGAAAAATTGTATTGACAGGAATGAATGTTTACTACGGAATGGACATGGGCCATGTCAAGACACTTGCCAAAATGTTCCTGGTTCATATATTTGCAGCTGTGAGAGGATGCCTGGGACGAGACTCTCTTCTGATAAGGCAAGTTCCCCCCTTTCAATCTGTGTTGGTTACTTTTGACATCCCTGACGTTAAATTTGAAATTTGTTTTCCTGTAAGTGCAAACACTCGACTGCCTGTCATGCGGAACTAAGCAAGAATTTATAATACGATTAAGTATGAATCAGTTCGGAATCCATTTATGTCATAAATTCTGTACTCATACGATAAAAAAAATATTATTTTTTCCTCCATAGAAAGGCAATACCATTGGTTTTCATTGCATGGGCGCATAAATTTTCAAAACAATATTTAATTTAATTTTTATTACTCCATTGGAATAAGTTTCAATGGAGGAAATTCTTGGAGTTTATAATGACCCCATGGTGTATCCCGAGTGTGGTAATTTTAAGGAGCTGGAAGTTTTGCAAATAAACACGGATCTTAATGGGAAATGGAAGGCACTGAACCGAAAATCTTTATGAGCACTGCAAAGTAAAATGTTTTACTGCGGTAACGTACCAAATAGGGATAGTGTCTCATAAGATACTTGAGTCATTAGCCATTCATCACCCCAGGAGGACTTTTGAAACTAGGAATTCTCATAAAGAAATTGTTTAAAACAGGAGAATGTGTTTTGCTATTAAGTTTGAAAGGCATGGAGCAGGTGAGGATGGAAATTAAGTTTTAATATTGTTGGGAATTGCAGCATTCGTGTGAAGATGTGAACGAGTGTGACGAGCAAAGTAATTTTGGCTGTAGCCATATGTGTTTGAATACTTTCGGCAATGCATTCTGTACTTGCCCCAAAGGCTTCATTCTGTCGACGGAAAATTATAAAACTTGCATTTCGGATGGAACGGAGCCGGCTGCCCCGGAAAATTTGATTGAGCCTCCTTCAACCATCCCACCCATCATCGTGGAGTGCCCCCCAGGATCCGCACCTGACTCGGAAAACTTACAAATTTGTGTGGAGCATGAAGACTGTACAATTGACAACGGGGGTTGTGATCATATTTGCGTTCCTTCTGGATCCTTCCGGTTCTGCTCCTGCCGTTCGGGTTATGAACTCCTCAACGAGACGGCTTGTGTTGACGTGAATGAGTGTGACCAGGAGAATGGTGGGTGTGACCAAGTTTGTGTCAACATTCCAGGGGGTCATATTTGTACCTGCAAGGAAGGATTTAGGCTGGATGATGATAAGAAAACTTGCAAAGGTGGTTGTACTAAAAATCTGTACTATCATTATGTACTTTGGAAAAAAAACTTTCGAACGCTGTAGATTCATTAGAATTTCATCTGTCCATCTACTATTTGTATCTACCATCTACTCTCCGCTTTTTCTCTACGCGACACTCTCATATCACTCTTTCGCCTGCTCTTCAAAAACGCTGCAATATCTTATAAAAACTGTTTCCGTTGCTCATCTTCTGTCCGCAAATCCCTGATCTTTATCACTCGAGATCATTGTTTTATTTTTTCTCCGTCTATTGTTTTGTGACTGTTTTAATAGCTAAGTTTTGTGATGAGCCACCTGTACTGCCCAATTCGTCTGGTTGGGAGTGTGAATTCCCGGATGAGAGCTCAGTGACTAACATGGACAAGCCCGTTGCTGGAACCAAGTGCAAATTACGATGTCTGCGTGGATTTGTCTTAAAGCCACCCCATAATCTGGGATTTGGAAGGGTAGGAAGAATCAGCTGTCTTCAGGATGGGAACTGGTCTCCGCCTGATGCTTTCCTCAAATCGCCCTGCATCTCATCCAGTTGTCCCAAATTACAAACTCCCAAAGAGGGCTCTTTATTTCCTGAGACATGTCTCTCGGATGCCGTTCCTCTCAATACTCAATGCCTAATTCTTTGCTCTTCGGGATTTTATCCTAAGAATGGTCGGATCAGGACATGTTCCAAAGGGTTTCGCTGGTTTCCAGAAGATAATCCCATTTGTATTCGGCTCCCTCCCACTCCCAGACCATACATTCACTGTCCGTCTGATGTTGTCGTTGACCTGAAACCTGGACAGTCATCTGCTTACGTGAAGATTCCCCAACCCCAAGCTAACATGGATTGGTACCGGTAAGAGGCTCTACCTTCTACTAGACACACATATGCACGCAAATCCATAATCCTTCAACTGCTGCGTAATCTCACCTGACACGAAAAAATGAATGAACACTTTCCAGTTCCTAAAATCCTGTTCCTTTCAACTGTGGAGGGCCAATTACCAGCCCAAGAATTCCACGCTTGCATTTTTTCATCCAAATCACTTACTAGAAATTAATAGCACTTGGATTTTTTTTACATCAATCCAAGTCTGCTCTTGACAAGTGTGATAATTATTCACAATTATATTTTCTTTTTTTTTATCGTTAATGTAGTAATAACTGCTAAAGTGTTATTTCTTTGAGAAATCTTTTTAAAATCTTGACCTCTTACAATTAGCCGACACTTTAAGTTACAATCAAGAATAATACTATCCTGGGTCGGGTTACGTAAATCATGTTTAAGGAATAACGAAGGGCTATTGGCTATAAATATGAAACTAACAGGCTCACACGTTTTTATATAATTTTTTCATACAAATACAATTTGAGATTCCGAGGCGAAATACAAGGCTTGGGCATTCGTAAGTATGCAAATATGAAAACTATTCTTCCAAAACTTGATGAAGTTTCATTCATGAACTTAAATTTGAATGCAAGCAACCTAATAAATGTGTCGACGGCAGTACATCCACGAGCAGTAGGGCTTCAATGAAACCTCCGTTGAAGTCAAGTCCTGTGGCATAACGTTAAGACATGATGCTGGAGCAGACATTATACAGCAGTAAATGACTTGAACAACTGTGTTTATTTCCTATTTATGGCAGATATGTGGAAGCTGACCCACCATGGGCAAAGAATTTGGAATGGGACGTTCCTGCAGGTATCACTCAAGTTCATTTCACCGCCCGTAGCCCTTTATCTAATGACACTGCCACTTGTTCCTTCAAAATTCACGTGTTCGGTGAGCAAAAACTTTTAAAGCGACTTAAACGTTAACCTATGTTGAAATAACGCCTCAAATACAATTTCCTTTCATCACCGACAAATTCCCAGTAGTATCTTAATTCCCTTTTTGCTGTCCCAAAACCCAATGGGAAAATTCTGGAAGATTGTCCAGCTATTTTTTTTTTTAAAGGAGCGAAAATTTCCGAAAAGAAGTACAAATAATTATTAAGATTTACGCTATCAAGTTGGGAAAGCATGGGGGAAATGTCCCGTTTGAAACCCAAATGAGTTTCTTAATGGTTCACAGACCGCGAGGCACCTCGTGTTCACGGATGTCCCACATCTTTTGAGATCCGACTGAGTCCAGGAGAAACCTCGAGGGAAGTCTGGTGGTCAGAGCCGAAGTTTAGTGACAACGTCAAACTTCATTATGTCCAGCAGAGTCATTCACCGGGTCATCTACTGTCTCGAGGAACGCATCATATAAGCTTCGTGGCAGGAGATGCTGAGGGGAACAAAGCCCGCTGCTCCTTCACAATCGTCGTTCACGGTAATGATGCCTTTCTTGCTGATTTACTTCCAGGAATTACTCCTATCCAGTGCGAAGTTGTCGTGGAGACTGACTCATTTCCAGAGATTTTGTTCAAAAAAAAACTAAATTTAGATTTCAATAAGCATTTCACATTGGAGTCCCTTCACCCATGAATTTTTCCCCCCGGGCAAGAACAATTCACGGGATGTTTACCTTTTGTCTCCTCGGCTCGCACCACTGCTCATGCCACCCGGGAACAACTGACATTGTCCTGGAATGATAGTTTGAATAATTAACAGCTACATAAATACCTGACGGCATTGCTAGGCCAGCATTAACAGAATTTTACTTGACATAAGACGGACTGGGTAATACAAACTGATTGCTCTCTGACAATGTCCCATTCAAAGATGGTAGTCTAATTTGAGGAGGACTCATGTCGTAATAATTCATACCGTGTTTGGAAGGGTAACGAAGCGTGGGGCATCATGAGTTTCATTTTCTACCTTCATTGTCAACAAGTAATCCCTGAATGTGAAGCTTTGTTGGTGGCTCTTACAGGATTTATAATCTTAATCGGATCCATGTAATGTTAATCTCATCAGGGAGACATGTGCATCTTGACGGACTGGATTTGTTTAGAACTGTTGTTGCTTGGAATCTGCGCGTTGAAAGCTATTTCTACATTGCGATTCAATTTTTTTCCCGTACCCCTATAATACTCACTATTGTTCAGAATCGTTCTGGGTCAACTGACACACACGGGTGCGGATACTTATGTTCATATGTATGCATCCGTAATTAAAGTCTCTACTGGTTCGTGAAATAGAGCAACATCCATGATATAGTTCAAGTGTGGGCGTGTGATACTTGAAAACTAAAGGGCATTTGGGAAGGCGTCCGCCTTTGTTTACATTTGATTTTGAATGTGTTCATCACTTCTTTGAAATAAAAACCTACGGAATTTTTTTTTTAATGTTTCCCGTAGGTTCAGAAAATTATGAAATGGCTGACTACTCTTACTCAAGCCCGACTTCCAGTTCGTACCGCCACATGATTATATGTCCAAATTTGAAAACTGGTCGGTGGAGCCTCCATTATGCCTACTACCTTCCTCCAGGTTGCCGTTACCATTCTCAAGGACTATTTTCCAAATTATTTAAACAACACACGTACCGGAATTTAATACCTCGACAAAGACGGAGACTTTATCCTTCCCAGTGATTCTCATTTGCCTTTCACACATTTTCAAACACCATGGTAGATATTCATCTCTCATTGTCAGGACATATTAGGATTATGTACAATTTTCCGTGGTGGAAAGATATCCCATATTTTCTGTCATCAACCAACGATCCCAATGGAATTTTTCTAAAATGTTTTCAAGGTAAGGTGTGACATTGGACGTTGCTTGGGAATGAGGACATTTTTTTTTGTGTATTAATTTAGCGCACAAATCGCACACAGGCAAAAATTGTTCATAGGTCAAGTTTGATGTGAGGACCAGATCTTAAGACTCGACTAGAAGAGATAATGGCTCTATTAATTTTCAAGGGAGGTTTTTTGATTTCCCGGTTCCTGGTTGTGCCATATGTAATTATACATATATATATATAATTATATATATATTTAGGAATAACGATATTAATCAAATTCACTTTATAGAATCAGTAATAATTAATTATTATTGCTTCTGCTTGTGGTAGTTTAAGTGCAGACTAAATGTCCACTATTATTTAAATATTTAATCTCCGTAACCACTGATTTAAAAAAAAATGTTTCAGGGGCTACCAACGATTTTTAAATTGGACAATATTAGAAATATGCATATGTCTATAATTATAAGGTGGAATTTTTGGGGGATGTGACAGGGGGAATGACAATATGCATTGAATTTGTTATCGTGAGTGGTGACACTAACAAAGCTTTGTGCTTCTTAACAAATTTTTCACAGATTTACTCAAGTTTAATATGTAACAAAATGATGTACATTTGAGTATGTACTTGCTATCTGTAAGCGGGGCTCGTCCCCATCTTTGCACATATTATTGTAAATACGTGTAATACTTGCGTAAGCGCTAGACGCCTTTTATTATTTAAGAGCTACATGCATGGCACTGCACTCGTTTTTACATATGTACAAAATCCTATTTTAATGGAACTCAATAACTATTGTCATAAGGTACTTACAATTAGTATATGGATATAATTAAAATTAGTGCACCTCCAAACATGCCCACATGGACGGAGAGTTCCCACAGACATAACAAATAACAACTGTGCCGGTATAAGGACAATAATAAACTCCTTTCCCTCACTCTTTTACAGTAAAAGTGTATGTCGGAAATACGGTAAGACTGTTAAACGAAAAAATATACGATGCTCGAAATTATTGTCGAATTTATAATAATATTTGGGGTGGTGTCGTTTGTAATGTCGTATCTCTATTTCTTGCGAGAATCCTTTCAAAAGTTCTCAATATTCTGGTATATGATTATAGCATGGATATGAAAATAGTGTCGAATAAAATAACCTTAGGCAATTTACTCATATTTGTTCTTGAACCAAAAACAAAAGAAATTATTTTCACTTCCCTGGAGAAAAGCGCTTGAGTACACAAGGCTTTCTCTACAAATTAGTAGCATATGTAGTCACCTCATGTAATTATTGCATATTCACATAAACAAACCACCGGACATAAAATAAACGCCGGAAAAACAATGAAATTATATTGCACCACTAATCTGTTATTTCTTCCTTACAAATGCAAAAGACTCGGTCAATTTGAGACTCTTTCTCCATCATGTGAACTAAATACAAATGCTTACACACATTCATAATACCGGCATTGCTGGAGATTTATGTAGAAAAAATTTATGGATCAGTTCATAGTCATACCGCCATAATTATTACGTAATAAAATTACGAAGTTCGATCAGACCGGAAGGCGGATTCGCGGTTTCAGTCACTGATGCAGTAAATGCGCATGGAGTACATTATCACCTGTTTCCTTATTTTTAGCAGAAGATGAGGTTGAGGCTAAGTTCCCCATTGGTGGATCCAGAGTTTGGAAGTGTCAACTTTTCCCCAGCTTTCTGAAAGCTTTCCTCAGGACCAAGGGTTTGAGAAGCAGAATGGTGTTAAATTAAGGGTAGTGCTTTCAAATCTAGCTACAATTTATTTCTAATATTTTTAACTTTAGCTGTGAAAAAGGTCCCTGTCAAATGTGAGTCTAAGAGTACATTCCACAAGGGAGTGTGTGTACTTCCGCGTAAAAGTTTAGAAAAATCGATACATGATGAGATCCACGGTACGCATCCAAGTCTGGATGATTCTAGCTTTTGCTGGTACAAGCCTGGTGCTTGAGGTCTCTGCGGAATCATATCTCTCCAATGGTATGTATTCCTCTTGAATATTTTTGTTATGTGTAGAGATTAAATATTGCCCCGGGAATCAACTTTTTTCAGTGTGTTGATACACTGGGTTATTCCGTATTAAGGTGGCTTCTGTTTTGACAAATGAGAACCTTATGTGCTAGTACTCCTGCTATTGTTTAACTATGTCAGATTCTAGGATTTCATTCATGCTTGTTGTATAATAGTTAGCCAATGTGGAAACATTATCAAGAGCTACGTTGGCAAGAATGAGAGTTTCCCGGATGCGAAAAACGGGACATTCTCATCTCTCAACCATCCACATCCCTACCCGTCGAAAACACACTGCCGGTATGACTTCATAGCAGCCTCTGATGAAAGAATTCAAATTGTCTTCACTGATTTTAACCTTTACCATCCCGATGAGAACAATCCAAGGGAAGGGCCACAAAAAATTGACAAGTCCAGGGAGTTAGTTAATATTTTACTTGATGGTGATATTCGTTAGCTTTTGTTATGTCTTGGTTGATTTGTAAGCTGTTTTGTAATAATAATTATTATTATTCTAAAAAATCATGGACAAAATAATGATTCAAAAATGGGGGATTTTTAGTTGTGGAGGATCCGACGTCCTGTCCACGTTTGTGTACATCAATAACCAACTAGCAAGAATTGACGATTATTGCGGGTCCAATACACCTTTGGCTGCTATGTCTAATGGTCGAAAACTTACATTGGAATTCAATGCGCCTCATTCTTCCAGATATGTTCGGGGCTTCAATGCTATTTTTGCGTTTGTAAAAGGTTAGGAATAAGAAAAAAAAATGAAGTGAAACATGTGTTCCAGAATTGACATAAAAGTTTGGGATCTTTCTATGGAAACTTACTCCGGCTTTAGATTTTGGGATTCGCACTGGACGTCAAAATTCCACGGAGAAGTACCCATGTACTTTTATATTCAACAGCTCAGAAACAAGTAATGGCACATTTACGAGCCCCAACTACCCGGGTTTATACCCCAGAAATACTGAATGCCATTATTTGTTTTATGGACGGGATGGAGAATATGTGGAGCTGTATTTTACATACTTTCATATTGATGGGGTTCAGCCGTAAGTTTAATTTCACCTCTTAAATGTAACAGTATTTTACGAAATACATGAGTCTTTGAAATTTTAAGTGTAGGTGAACTAATGTAAAATATGTAATTTTTGTATGGGGAAACATAGATGTGATGAGGAGTCTCACTCAGACTACGTGGAATTTTCTAATTATATGCCGGTGGACCGGAAATTCGACCGTCAGTGTGGTACTATCAAAGACCTCAAAATGAAATCTGACAGAAAATTTTTCCGAGTTACGTTTAGGTCGAATGATCGGTATGATGCAACTGGATTCCATGCCACATATCAATTCAACAACGTCGCCAATCACCTCACAATCAGGAATGTCAGATCTCAAGCTTTTGATGGGAAGAAGGCAACTCTCACTTTTATTTTTATTGCCCACATCACAACCATCATTACTGAAATAGTTTTATTAACTTGAAGTGACATGAATGAACCGTTAATTACGACACCATTCACTCCCTACCAAAGTTTTAGCTACTATTATAATTAGCCGTACCAATCAGTGTTCACTTGCTGAAAAATCAAAACCCATTCACCCCCTTCGTGGGTTAAGAAATATTACAGTGAGTAACAGAGTTCGTACTATTTCATCATTTTGAAGTAGTTATAAATGAACCAAGTATACATATATTTAATACACTTATAAGCAAAGTGAGCTATCTGTACATGAGGTTTCCTCAGGCTGACTAAATAATTACTCGAGAATTTAATTTATTTTGTTTCAAAGCCACCTGCAAACGTACCTATGCTTTATTACTTACAGTTTCATATGTATACTTAGATACTGTAAAATAATTAGGACCCTCAATGACAATTGTTTCAATAATTACATCAAATTCAGTAGTTATTATTACCCTTTTGTACCTAAATACATAGCAGACTCCACAGGTATGAGATTTTTTGCTCCGAATTGTATTCAGATTTTGTCACAGTATTCCATAAAAATAAGACTTAATTTTCTACCTCACTATTTTTAAAGTAGTTACTACAGATACGAGAGTGAGGGAAATATTCCAGTGACAACCTACTAGTAATTAGCAGGAATGTTTTTCCATTCTCAGTGACACACCTTCTATTTCATCTAACTTCTGAGGAACTTGAATAATTCTCGAGTCTACGTCTGTCTTCCCTGTAAAGTTAAAATATCAGCGGAGCTTGTTGTGATGATCCGTACTAGAAAAACGGCAATGTAAGGCAAGAGAATAAATGGAAGCAATTGTACTCCGTGCTAAAAAAAAAACCCTGTAATGAACTCCATGTAATTACTTAATTTTTTAATTAGTACGACTTTGACGTATTTACAACGTAAGCGGTCTGGTTAAGTCAACATAAAAGTTAGTTTCCACCTGTTAGGGTTTATGCAAATAATTCTAAGCCTTTGTCCAAGACATGCCGAAATCCTCCAATTACATTTACAAGCACCATGTACAAGTATCTACCAAGAGACCAGATATTTCCCGAAGAAAATTAAATTATCTTGCCAGGACTCATTACACTCATTAAATTGATAACCTATCTGATTCAGGTGAGAGAGAGAGAGGGGTGGATCGGCACGTTAAGAGGCAATGGTCCGAGCTCACAAGTCAGAAACTGGACCAGTCATCCCTTGACGTAAGACTTTTGTCGGCAACACTGATTACATACCAGAGTCAATCATCCAAGTGCTACCTGTATTCTATATTATACTGACCGGCTGTATAAAAATTCCCAACCCATAAAACTAAAGTGCGAGGAGCATAAAAATTAAATAATTACTTATTGGTTCTTGGGATTAAGTTAAACTCCTGTCTCCCTGAACGTCATCCCGCGAGTATGGCCATGACTCAAGTGAAATTACAATAAGAGTCATGATACTAATTAATTGGTAAAAAAGTATAACAGTTAAGACACACTGTATACACTCCCAACTCCGACAGCATATAAAACATATGTGAAAGTGAACAAGGTAAATTTTTTATTCCAGTCCCATTTCTTTAAGTCGGGTGAGATTGGAGGAAATATGACTACTCTCTCTCTCACATCTAATAAATTTGGCATTCCTAATCCCTGACAGAAAAAAAAACTATAGTGGGAAATATAGAAAACTATGATCAATTATCACTCACACTTTCAAAGAGACTCCAAGCGAGCAGTCTGGGTTTGTGTGGAGAGCTCCATGGAGCTAATGAAACAAGAATATACAAGGCTCACAAATCACTAAATAATAATGATTATGTTCATCCTGCCAATTGGAAGGAGAGGGAATGAATGAGAAAATAAAATAAAATAAAAGGAACAACAGATACATACATATCCTAAGTAACTCTCAAAATTAAATGCTCAGCCAGTAAATCTTGTCTCTGTGGATGTTGTCGTGTGAAGACAATCCATACGAAAATGCGAATTGGTCTCTTGGAACTTGACAGGGGAAATAGCTCTATGGAGGTTCAAAGAACATAGTTAGAGCTCAGGCTGTTTATTTTATAGTTACAAGGAATTATTATACACTGGAGTTTATACAGAGCCAACCTATCGAGTCTCATTTTCACACACAGCACAGGTATATATAAAAAAAACTGTGTGCTCATTCAGACCATGGAATATAAGCAGGATGGCATCTCAACTTATCGCACTTTAACCATGGCAGGTATCAGGACTGACTCGTACATACAATTCATTAGTTCCTTGGTTTGCATATAAATGAAAATTATATTTATGAGGTTGTTACACCAACAATACCCATGACACTTGACGTTTTTTTTTTCTTTCAAATCTTTCACACTTTTGACTTGGCATCACTTCTCCCATCCCATACCGTGTTATCATAACAATATGAACTATCAACTACACCCTCTCCTTACTACTTGCCACAATTCCTCCCTTTATGTGCATTGCTTGTAAAAGTAGCTATGTATAATTTAAGAGGAAAAAAAATCCCAATTGCGAATCAAAAGCTCCTATGGTCCACACTGTATAGGATTCCCATTTAGGAGCAAAATTTCTACAGAAGAGGTAAGGAAATTTATGCAAGTGCTTCTTACAGGGTTACACCATAGGGCTTGACAATGTCATCCCAAAAGCCCAAGTATGTAATTATGAGTTCCATATTCTTGACTATTTGCATGTGCACAGGGAATAGCCTTTCCACCCTGCCATTTCCCGTTTAATACATTCAGGACGTTCTCTAACTCCCAGTGTTCGATAAATCCTTTTTTCCCTTTGCAGAGTCCATGAGTCAGTCCACCTGACTCTCATATTATTACATCCTCAAAGCTAATCTTCCTATAGTTGACGTCCAGATTGACGTCCCAGTTTCAACAAAATATAAATAACAGCTGAACAATAAAAGTATACAGTCATAGATAGTATGCATGTGTATGAGTAATAAATGAGCGCTTGTGGACCTAACTTACATATTTGTACATAACAAAAAAAAAACATGAGGGGATATATACATCCTCCCGGCTGGGGATTTAATAGCATGCTACTTACTACTGCACACACACACACACACGTTCTTGTACAAACATGCAAACACCTACAAAAGGAACTAGCATTTAACTAAAAGTTGGTAGTGGGTAGGACTGAAAGAGTACGTGTAAAAGTACGTAGTAATAGTACGTAGTAATAGTGCATAGGGGACATTAAGTAGGAAAGTATAGAATTGCTCGAGCATTAAATGTACATATATAGAATCCTATACAAACACCGGCACATTACAATTTGATAGACCCAAAAAGGTTTTTACTCTGATTGAATCCCATGTTAAAACTAAACCTGAGTCTGAATCTCCTTGAAGAGTGTTACTAAAGTATTTTTGTATCGTTCGTTCCCAAAAAATTCGATTATTTCAGCATTGACGCACTCTACCAAGTTCACTTTAAGGCAAGAGCAAGAGTGTAACAGGAGAAAACAAAAAATTCTACAACATAGGACCTTACTACATTTATGCATAAAAATCCCCTCTATTCCGACCGACCCATCGACTGGTGCATTTAGTCTCACGTATCCTCATGTGCATATACATGCGGCATGGAAACAGCCCTCAGAATTCTCATCTGTGAAGAACTCCACATATTCTTTCGTCTAAAAGGTTCCATTCCATTTCCATTCGTGTTAGATTTTTTTTTATACTTGTGTAAATATAGGGATTTTAAACTGACTCAACGTATAATTAAAACTGCACGCTAACATCATTGGCGGAGACAATCCAGGACTGGGTACCTATCCAGAACTCTCCCCTACAATACCATGCCCCTCGTTCACTGTATAAGAAATGAATCTCGCCAAAACTGACGAACAAAATTCCTTTTCAGTATATGACCTGTTATAATAATACACCCCTGTCGGGGACAGTAGCCTATCCAGTAGGTCACCCACCTTGACAGTAGATCACTGCGGTGTACACAATCCTCCCACCCCCGGCTAACTTCCAGGTAATTCCCAGACAAAATCCTCACATCCTGCTGCCTCGGCAGCCCAGGACGGACTTATTCATGTCCAGGCTGAGCCTAATAACGCGGCTCAACCCCACTTTTCATAATAGTTAAGAACTGAATGGTAAATTAATTAAAGCCTCCAAAATCACCCAATTTGATTTTTCCACCTGCTTAATTGTATTAAATAATTAAATAAACACTATTTTAAGTAAAAAAACACATCCAGCTGACGCAGCTATAGCCCTGCCACATGCACTAGGTACAGAAGAGCAAAAAACAATAAAATGAATGAAGACGGTAGGCAAATCAATTACCCATATTTGTTCCCTTTGAAGTTCCACTCGAATTTACTTTTAAAGAGCCACAAAAAGTACCATTCACATATACAACCATTAATTAATCCAAAAACACTTCTACAGCTCCTACAAAATCCAACCTTGAATTTCCCTATAAACTTTCCAAAAAAAAAACTTTCAGTTTTATTCCCGTCAAAAAATATTTAACCTCCATTCAAAAACCCTCCTTCAAGCTTCAAGTACCGAATAAAGAAATAAAAAATAAAAATCTCCAATAATTATGCTCCCACATCAGAACCCCATACATTTTGTGTCACCTTGTACATCCCCCAAGTCATCCCATATATATAGAAGAAAAACGAAGAAACAATGACGAGGCCAGGAGCATTAGGGCATATATAGGACAGTACAAATCATAGGCATATACTCCCCATTGCTATTGAGTGTCATCCGGGCTTAAAAACCTTTGACGTGCGGCGTTGAGGTTTGGCCTTAATTTCCCAGGACAGTCCTCACCCTCTCACCCTTCTTTCTCATAAAAAAAATAATCCTTTTTAAAAGGACATTTAAATCACGTAACTTGTAAATGCTCCCTTTGGTGTAGGATATACACGTGTATAATTACTTTACTTTTATGTATAAGTACCTCCACGTTACGTTACGTTAACCGTTCATTGGAAATAAACTGGAGGCACGGAAGACGAAAGGAAAGACGGGACGGAGCATTATAACTCCGTCCCCGTACCATTAAAGCATATGGCTTTGAGTGAGAGGGCGAGAGGCGAGTGGGGCTACAGCATTAGAGGTACGGCTACAAGTACAGTGTTAGCTATATAGCCCTGCATTTGAGCATTTTGGAGTACCTACTCCTTCCTTCGATCCTTTTACGGCTTATACGGTCTTTCTCTTCGCGTTCACGTCTCCTCTCTCTCTCTCTCTCTCTCTCTCTCTCTCTCGTTCATCCTCATCTAAAGTCAAGCGGGAGACTTCGAAATTCGTTGACATTAAAAATATCACGTTAGATTTCTAAACACCTCCAATCCAAGACTTGTCCAATTCCTTACCCTGAGGAAAAATAAAAGGAATTTCAATTGGAATTAATCCCAGTGTTTTGTTCGACTCAAAGTGTATTCCATTGAAAGTGATGTACTTGCAGTCGGGGTTTCTAAATTGGATTTTAGTTAACCCATAATTTTTGAAAAGGTTGCGCACAAGTGAGCCCGAATAGGATCATCCATTGGAGATTGTAAATCGGTATGGGCTAATTTTAATGTTTTAGTGTGTCCTGAGTCTATTTGGTTATTTACGAAAGTACCGGCTGGGTTTAATTTTGAGAATAAGTTCCAAAGAGAGTTTCCGGACTTGGAAGTAGTGACCTTGATGTGTCTAACTTTCCTTTTAAAATTTGTAGGATGTAGGGAGTTATGTTGGGAAGTGTGTTTCCTTGTATTGATTGACATTTGGTATGTTTTGGATTTGTTTTTTCTGTGGTCATTTATGTACCTTTAGTTGTGGGGGTTGGAGTGAGGGAAGGCGTTGTTGTATTGATTTCAGAGTGGATGGTTAGGTTTGAAAGATCTTTGTTTTTTTTTAATTGTTGTGTTGCGATGATGGAACTAGGGAGTACATATAGTTTAAGGAGTGTTTGGTTTATTTTGTGGTATTGTTGGAAGGACTTGGAGGAATAGTGTATTGTTGGGAGATAGTGTCAGAGATAGTATCGAGGAATAGTTAAAGTTGAAGAGTTGTAGGGTGAAGTTTAGCTGTATTTGAGGGTATGTTGAAGATTGTCACTCGTTGTGTTAGTTTATTTTATTAGGTATTCGGAGGGAAGGTGCTATTCAATGTAATTGTATGATCGTTCTTGGAAGGGAGGAACATTCGGAGATGGGAATGTTAAACAAAATGGGATATAATGACAATGGCTTCTATTGGAAGTTTCACTCTGGCAGGATTTGATGCATTGGAACTACCTATATATGTATATGGAATTTGTTTATTTGTGGGCTGATGGAGATTTCCTTTAGGATTTGGTGGGCATAATTGGAAATGCTGGGAGTGAGGGATCATTGGAGTAGAGTAGAGGAGGCTAGGGCAGTGATTCAGGGTTCACGTTGAAGGATTTTAAATGTTTGAAATTACTTACTTAGGCGGATTAAAGGATTTTTAAATTGTGTTTGCTTCTTTTTGGAAAACGGGTATTGTGTATTTAATAGTAAATTAATTTTAGGGGATGGTTGCAGTGCTAGTACCTTTTTGGTTTGGAATTGATGAAATTGTGACTGTTTTAAGTCTGCCGGGAGTTTTTTTTGGATTGTGTGCTGTTGGCTGGGAAGTGGATGGTGTTTGAGACGTGACAATGTGTGGAAGTTAATTGATTGTGTATATTTGAATTTTAGACTGAATCAAATGGCTTCATCATCAGTATCCCAGGAAGATCATGACGTGGAGCATGAATTTGCTTTAGCTTCCAGGAGAGCGAAAGTTAGATCAGCAAGAGCGAATCGTTCAGTGAATACGTACCCCTCTAGAGGTACCCCGTTCAGATTAAGAATTTAATGTTATGTTTGATGTATTAGTGGGGTTGAAGGCTAAAACGTGCTTTTGTATGCAGGTGAAGATTTGGAACGAGATGTGGAAGGAGAGTCCAACATTCCAAAATATGAGCAAACATCGGTTGTTTTGGTGGAGCAGAATGATGCGAGCCCAAAACCAATATGCAGAGCAATAATAAAGGACAAGAGATCTGTCACAAGGTAAGTTTCCCACAGTTTTGCAGTTGATAATTGCAGTATCCGAGTTCCAAACTTATCATGGTATGAAGATAGTGACGCTAGTAATAAATAATACATTTCTTTTTCTGAAGAGGAGCACATTCAGGGAAGAGTAACAAAGGAGTCAGAGACAGGAGAAAACTACGGGAGAAACGCAGGAGTACTGGTGTCATGCATTTGCCATCAACGGAGGTAAGAAAGCTATGCGACGTTTATGAATTATTAGCAGTCATCTAATATGGAATTCCATTTCATATGCCTATTTGCGAAACCCGTGATATTATGTCTTCTCAAACCGTGTGCATAATTTATTGTAACTTTTAGGCTAGAACTTTCACTCCTGTCAGTGTGGTAGTATCAAATATGGAATCCATATTGGCATGAGTGATGTGCGAAATATTTGTTTTAAGTCTGCGTTTGCACACATTCAGTGTATGCATATAATTTAATTAAGTAATGCAAATTAATTTTTGAATATCTTATGACTAGTCGACAGGAGGAAGCACAGGAGAAGATGAAAACAATGAAAATTCTATACCACCATCGATTCCAAAAGTTACAAGTATTGTTGGTGAACCAGAGGAGAAGGTTATGACATCAAAACAGGGCAAAAGGTTGTGGCCTTGTTTTTTTATGAAGCGTTAAAGTAGTTGGTTTGTCACTTTAGCTTGTAAAATTTTCGGTAATCCCTTCGACATTTCATGAAGGATTTTTTTTTATTATCTCCACTTTGTAGTGAATCTGACCTCGATGCCGATGACGAGGCCAATAACAGTGGTGATGTCAGGATCAGTCGTGGTGATCGAGATGAAAATGGTGTGCTGTCGGTGAGTTTGTCAAATGTGTGATAATTCATGAACTATTTTCAAAACTACAACATTATAATAATTGTCAATTCTACAAATAGCACATAAAAGCCGAGAATGAGCGACTTATTGTCGTCCTTCAATCAAAAGAGAAAAGAATTGCAGCTCTTGAAATTCAGGTATCTCAGCTGACAAGGCAGTTGTCGGAAATGAAAGAAGAAAACGCTAAACTGAATCTTGGACAGAATCCGAAACCCTGAAGTGTGTAAACATAATATGTAAATATTAATTGAACATATAACATATTGCATCATAATGTAACTTAAATTGATAAGTCATTATTACGCAGAGTCGAACTTTACATATTAGATTTAGTTAGTTGCCCGTTGCCCCAGCAACCGACATTTGATTATTGATTACTATGATTGTTTACTTAATTTATCACACAATGTATTTTAATTTGTTAGAATAAATTCAAAAAATTATGATTATATTCATTACTTTTGATTATCTGTTTCATTGGTTCAAATATACCATGTTGCCTCTAGTACAAATTCTTTTGGTTTTCCATTCCTTAGTTAGTAATTCCCTATTAGCCAATGTTATTAGTTCAATCCCGTATCCGAGTATATACATAGCATAGTACCGTACATTATCGGATACCGAAAAACCCGTTTTCTATGATACCCCGTGAATCTTGATCGGGTTTTGGTAGAACTTCTAGAAATTATTGTAAGTCTTCAACAATTTATACGAGTATGTTTTTCATGTTTATTTATTTTTGTAGTGTATGTACCAGTTCCCAGAATCGTTGTATACAGGTACACAAGTGTACCTCTTGAGGTTTAACCGTATGTAAATTCCTGCAGTGTAAAGTCCAGCATGCCCACGGAAAAGGAATTAGAAGACTTTTATCGGCCCTATGTCACCAAACTGCACAATCAGTGGCTAGCAAGAGAAAGTTGGTGTGATGTCAAAGGCCCTGACTTTCAACACCAGCGGCGACATTACCCGTAAATGTTCCATCCTTTTCTAATCAAGTAAGTAGGTTTTGTCGCGATATTCCTTTGAAATTTGTTTCTCTGACCAGTAGAAATCGACAAATCTCAACGATTCGGTTTCGACCCCCATTAAAAAACCAGCCGTTTGGATGCTGCGACGGTCACCGAGGAGTAATTTTCCCAACTTGCAGAAGACTATTTCCTTCCTTAAGAAATAATTCCTTTTTGGATAATTTTATGTGAATCACAAACATGATCCCGTTTCCCGGCTGTTGTAAGATCTACGAATTTTGCTTTGCTACATATTCTGAGAAATTAAAAGTTTTCAATCGTTAGGATTTTTGTAATATCACATAAATTTATCCCATAACAGTTTGCCTTCAAACTAGCGCCATTCTCGTTCTATTAGAAAATTTAAATGATGTCTAGCTTCAAAGTCATGTCCCTATCGATTTGTACTGGTGGCATACAAGTTTATTTAGCAAATTAATCTTGTCTCACGGCATACCTATATTTAATTTACTTTTCATTTTCGTTTGTGTGTCTGTATGTAGCAAATCATTGTTACTACAGTTGTCATTCAATCAGGTGAATAGTATTGACGAAGTAATGTTGTAGCAAAACAACTCCAAAACAAAATCAGACATAAGTGGTACTTGATCAATTAATGAGGTATGAAAGTAGCCCGCTGTTTAATAATTAAATGATCTGTCAACTGTGCTAACATATTGAGATTTACTCTGACTTTGTGTCATAATGTCGTTCAATGGTTTATCACTTTTATGACTTCTAATTGCAGGGCGGCAACTTGTGCCTGTATAGACACCTACTTAAAGTTGATTATCAATCCTCAAGCATATGGTACTCAATAAATGTCCAGCATCAGTTGTCTCTTTTACATAACATGAATTTTATATGTACAGGTATAGTGTTCACAGTGTGAAATAAGAGCTGATAACATCCTTGGCCTTACAGCCTCGAACTTAACGTTGGTTTTTACTAGGGTAAATTTTTCCCAGTGATAAATATCGCAATGTGAATATCGTAATTTATTAAATAATATAATGCCGCCTTTAAGATCCAATGTATACTTTCCAGTGAATCTTTGGTCAAGTTCTTGGAGACTCGTTTCCCATGTTATCCTGCAAAACCTTTGAACACTTATCCGAAACTGTGTTTTTTTGCACGTTAATATGTTCCATGGTAGCATGATCCTAGACCATTTAGGCATGTGCCATAGACAAAGTCACATTTTTGAAATTGAACTTTTATCTCGGTAGCTTCTTTACCCTTATTTTTTCTAGAAGAAAATCAACCATAATTGATATCGATTTATGCGCGGGGTGTTCTATCATGGGAAACAAAATCTCACCCTTGATGGACATTTGCAATCGCCTCCTCCTTACACTCTTAATTTTTTGAGACAAGCTTTCTTGCCCTTTAGCTTCAGTGTCGTATGAGTGGATTACTTACATGAATTAAAGAAAATATTCATAATATTGAGAATATATTTTTGGAGCTATGGGAACTATGAGAGTCTACGGAAAATTCCCATCTATAAATGTAATTATGTAAAAGTATATATAACTTTTATATATTTGACTTTGTGACATTGTGTACAGGACAAGTGTGCCTAAGAGATGGTTCAAAATAACCTGGGAGGACTTTCTGTAACTTCAAGCTCATTATGTATCACAACTGTGAATGCAAAATGCAAGCAATAATCCAACTCTACATTACAATAGTTTCACGAAAATATTGAGTAACTACATGTCTGTACTGTACATTGTAGTTATTTTTCCTTTTTCAGGCTAACTATGAACTACCTTGAACTAGAAAGTATAAGTATATGAAGTGACTATCACTGTTTTGTTGCATGTTATCTAGACTTACATATACACAAGTAGGAACTGCAGGGGGACATTTATGGATATTTCTCCTCATGGTTCTGTGAGGTAATAATTACTTATGATGTATCTAAACTGTAATCATTTCGCATATGTTGTCACTAGTAACTAACATTATCACTATTTTGTATTTTATTACGTCCAATTTTCCTGTAGGAAACTGCAATTTTATCACTATATTTTCCGAAGGAAAGGCTTGTGCTATCCTATCTAAAAGTTTAATTATTTCAGACGGAATTCCATGTTCATTGACTTTGATACGTATGTATATATCTATCTCTCATAAAGAGCAAAGCTGCAATATAGAGCAACTTTCAAATTTTTACTCGATGAGGGAAAAGTATTTAATATTTTTTTTAGGTTGTCACACCTCATGAAAGTATTGGTTCGTTTATTGAATGCTGCTAAAATAAAATATTTTTTGATGTATTAATTAAGGCCCTCGCCCTCGTAGATGAGTATGATTTATTGTAAGCTTAACTTTATCCACCAAAAAGCTTACCATTAGATAGCAGTAGTATCCCTTAATCTAGGATTAAATAAGACTTGACGTAATATTTACTGGCTTACAAATTTCAATGATTTTGAGGTTCAAAAAATTTAGAGGTAAGCACCATGTCCTATATCTACAAGTACGTACTAAAACATTACATGCAATTATTATGTATGCATTTACCTTGATCTTGAACTATCAGACAAAATATATATGAAGGTTAGGTTGTTACGATTCCTTGATTTTGTTATTTATGTAGTTAGACGAATCAACCTCTTCAAAATTGTTGTATACATAATCCTTGAAAATTTGAATCAGTGGCTGTATTAGTCTTTAGTGTCCTGCCCTGTATAATCATCACCCGAGTGGCTGTTTGGACACAATAATTATGCAGAAGCAACATGATCTTCCGTCATCCAACCATCAGCGGCGGACTGTATCGTGTGATCTTGAACGAGAACTAATGTCAGCAATGACAATTGCATGAGTAAAACGTATGGTTTAGGGGAATGACACGCTAATTTCCATAATGACCAAGCTTATGATGTCTACAAATGATACTCAATTCTCATTACTTTGCAACAACTGGCGTCGTGGTCAGTTGAATGAAGGTGCTTGTTGTCTGTTCACGCATATGTCCAGTGACCGATTTGTTATTATATTTACTTTCCTGCCCAAGCACTATATTTAATACAGATATTTATGAGAATCGTTTGTTTAAACTTTAGGCTTAACTGATTTTATCATTGCACATTCACAAGTCGTGGCTGATACAAGATAGGTATCAATGACTTTGCGGACTGAAAGCGTTTCCTCTATCAACGTATGTTGTCAAAACGTGATCTTTCCTTGTAACAAATTATTTTAACAGTCAGACACCACAGCGCTAATTAATAATTAGATAACCAGTGCAACTCCATTCATCTACTACCCTTTGAGATCTTTATCAAGCACCTGATATTGCTAGGAAAGTCAAATGTTAATGTCGTATTTCTTTCCGTTCTTTTATGAGCAAATTTCCAGTATGCACTTCTTCATGTATCTTCAGCTACCCTTCATTATTTCTCTGGTCAGGGAAAATACGCTGTAATCATCAACCAACATTATAATTTTCATTAAATCTTTAACCAAATCCAGGGTTCCATAACCTCCACAATGCATAAAGGGGCAGAAGAAGTGAACTGATATTGGAAGATACACTTTTATGACAAATCAGCATGCCAGCAAAAAGAAGCAATATGCTTTTTCACAGAGTTACAGAACAGAAAGGTTATTTTACAGTACAACCCTCAATTCAACCAATCTATTTGCCTTGATACGTAACTTCCAATAATTTCATCTTATGCAGGAATGACTCTTAGAAATTACGATAAAAGGAAAAACTGTACTTGTACATAGAAAAATACATCAAAGTTTATGTTGTATCAGAACATGCGTTCCAACTGAAACTGACAATGAGTATTAGTAGGTTGTGTCTCGATTGAACGTTTATTGGATTCTGCATCTGTCAAGTTGTAGGATGCGTACATATCATGCCCATATGTTCAGTTCATTTTAAATCTATGAATGTTTTTGCAATTACTCTGTGGAACCAGCTGGCATCCCTCTGGTCGTATTGCTGATTACCCATAGTTCCTGATTATATTTGTTTTACTCTACGAATGGTATGTGAGATTGTACCATAATTATATATAACTTGTTTTTGTATCCACACGATGCATTGGAATTTCCCCCGTTATGTTAAACTGAAGGATGAATTCAGTTTTTACAAAAGTGCTTACTCGGAATAATTATATATCGGCTACCCTACATGACCCTCTGTTATGATTCATAAAAGACTACAGAAAAATATTCTTAAGATTGGAAGTAAGGTTCAGGTTTAAATCTTCCTTATGCAAATACTACAATAAAACTGAATGGCCGCTGAGCCAAAGTATACAGAATTATTGACCATTCATCATTCTTACAGTGAAGTATTGAAAAATATCCTTTTGTGGATTACATCATCTACATACTTCATCTCTACTAAAAATATGTAATTAGTTACACTTGTACCATGAATGTTGGATCCCAGGTTTCGAATAGTAAATCCCAAACTACAGTTACTAAAAATACCTAAATTGTGACACTGTACAGTGTATTGTCATGGCCATGTTTTCCGTCCCATTGTATAAATTTGCAATGATATCTTGTGTGCGTAGCAAAATTGTTTTACATTTTAATCTGTACAAGTGCTTGTGTCCTTATACTTCTTATGCAGGTATGTATGTGTAGTGTTGTTTCACGTTACCCCCAACCCCAACTTGAAGTCTAAGTACAGCATTTTGTACAAAATCTCGATCGGGCATGTTGACAGGTACATCAAGAAATCTTTTAAGATTATAGGAATGAATGAAACTTGCCGTCAGATTTGCCGTCAGAAAGTTACACGGGATCTTTTTAAGTTTTTTTTATAAAAAAAAGACATTTAGCAGAATATGCCACGAAAATACGTCAAACGTCACCGCAATGCAGTATACGCATATAATGAATGCAGTCATATGGGTATGTGCATAAATTCCCAGTGCAAATGCAGCTGATGTCATTATCCAACTATTGATTAATTAAAACCTGATTCATATTATTGAACTCGTGCTTTCAAGGTCGCACCCAGTCAAGTTCAGTATTTTTTGTGTCAATCAAAATTACTTGTATGTATGCTCAGCACAAACGCAATGAGTACCTGTAGCATGTGGCAGTGACAGAGTAAAATAATGCAGGATTACCAGTAATGACACTTGAAAGCATAGAGGCTGTATACGTGCGTGAAATTCCGCCTGTATCAATTAATTCCCTGTGGCAAAATTAGGCTGACCTTGCTAGTATTTTCAAATTTTTTATCCGAAGGTGTGTGAAGAACCGAAGTATGGATTTTCCAACTCAAAAGCCTATTTAATTGATTTGTTGGTGAAAGTATGCATTGACCTGAGGAATGTACGTGTGGATACATAAACCCTTTCCCCCATTATCTAAATCTAGTATTATTATCTGGAAACCTTCAGAGTGAGTGCTTTGATGTTTTCATACTCAAGCGGATACAAAGTGACAGTTGATGGTGTCAGATAGCCTCACAATTTCATATGCAAGCAATTTAAACATTTTAGTAATAATTAATTGATTACGGGCACGAGCATTAACCCAGTACCCTGTCAATTGTATAGTTACTTACTGACCATTTTTTACAAAATCGGAGATAATGAAGCTATACACCTGCGATTAAAATGCTATAACAAACTATTACTTTCTTTCAAATATCAGGACACTACCATATTGAACTTACCCTATAAATATTATCCTAAAAGAATAGGAAAGAGCAGCGGGCCTCAAATACATCTCTACGTTCTAATTTAGAACTCAAGACGCAAAAAATAGTTGATATTGACAAAATCTTCATTTTGAAGGGCATATGTAAGGCACAGGAAAACATTATTGATCAGATGTCAGACATTGACCGCCAATATCAGCTTTTAACATATCAATAGTACTGAAATTGTACTTATGTTATAGACGAAAAAATCCCTTTTCAAATAAACGACTGCTCAAGAGCAAATGCGTTTCCATATGATTGATGATTTATCATCAATCTGCATGTCAAAGCTTTTAACTTCGTAAAAGAGCACTGGCCATTGGATTGCATTGACAAAGTGCATGCGTACGCTAATTATCCATGTTTGTATGAATCCCCCCAATATGCATGCATTCACAGTCAGAATTATTTTATTCCTAGCTGCTTAGGTCGGAGAAAACTGTGGGATTTCGCAGTAAGTACTAACTTGCAAACAATATTACTGCGTGTTTATGACACTTGTTGATTTGTGTCACTTGAGAATGATTGGTGACGATATCAAATGGATTTTACAAGCTTGCACTAAAATTACGCTTGTGTTACTCTTTTATGTACAGTGGGATTCTCGCAGTCAAGTATCATAATCCCCAAAGAGATTCAGACGTTATTTTTGTAACCGTTGCGTAGATTTATTGAATCCTTCCGTAATCTTACCTAAACATAATAATTCACAGTACAGTTCTAAGAACCACTTCATCGATGTTAGAGCATATGTGGTGGGTGAAAGGGTAAATGAACTAGGTATACACTTTCGATTAAATTAAAATCACCTGCATTAAGTTTCACTTAAAAAATCATTCCCATATGCATCATATATCTTCATATCTAGTTCATTTCATTTTATTAAAAAGTACAAGTAGATCATTTTACTTTCAACGCATCTCCTCTAACTCTAAGTTCATTTTGCCTCTTCACAGACCATATGAAAATGACATATTATGCCGAATTATAATAACAAGGAAATACAAAACGATTCCGGGTACACATATTTGTAATCTACGCCGTGGTTGCTTTCCTTTTTGTCAGTGCTTGACCGTTCTTATGGAAAATATAATATTATCAACATGTCATGCTTCCTTTGGTCAACAGAGTGTCGACACTATTACAACCTTTGTAAAAATACCATCCGAACTCCGAAGCACATGTTTATAACTTTCCAGAAGCTGGGTTAGGATAATAAAAACAATTACGTACTTAACAAATTTTGCAATCGCATACCAAACTCTCATTTGTTTGAAACTCAGACAGTTTCCTAATGACATTGAAATGCAAAATATGAGCATGGTTTTTATGGACTTTACTCCCATTTCAATTTTTTAAAAGTATCAGATCGTCATAATAGACCAAGCTACGTAGTATTTGCTTCTCCTCAAATAATAATGAAACTCCTGAAGTCGAGTGAAAAGGTTCTCTACAAAGATTTGCTATCTCCTTTTTCTGATGATCAGCTTCCACCGATTTTAAAACTACGGAAATAGAACACAAACATATGTACATAACAACAAACTGCATGTTATAAATATGGGATTTTATGTTTCCTGTCTTACTAGTGGATAGTTGGCTAGTGGGTATCTTCTGCTGACGCAATTGGGAAGATATTGGGCAATTGCTTTGAAGTGCAATAACCAGTACTGTAATAGTCATGAAATCATGACAGATATGTAGATAACAATAATTTATTAGCATATCTAGTGTTTGTTCCAGTCGGGAAACGTTTTAAAGAAATGTCTGATGCATTCCTATGTAACCACACCAAATCAATAGTAAAGCGACAAATCAAAATGTAAAAATAAAAACAATGTGGCATTTCAATGATTCCTGCAAAGACAGGGTTTCAATTTTTATCTTTTATGAAGAGGAAAATTCCTAACTGTAAGCGGACATTTTAAACCTAAATTAAAAAAAACAATTGAAACCCGGATTTATTTGATTGAAGTGTCCCGATGATGGGACAAGCAGGAATTAATTATTACTGTAATCAGATGTGCGGCTCTAAAACTACAGAAAGTAAGGGAGGTTTAGCGTTAAAATACATAAATATATTTAAGTACCTATTTACCACAATTATATCAAAATACTCATGTCAGTATGGACGCCACTAATTCCGGGTAGAATTCATGAGTGCTTAAGACGTGAACACTTAAAATGACACAATCGTCCTTTTTCATATTGTAAAGTTACAACTACACATTTGAGTAGTCGAGCAATGAAATTCTATTGATAGCTTCAATCTGACCACAGCACGAGTTGTTTATCACTCCCCATCTTCAAAATAAGTTGTATAAGGTGCTCGTCTGATGTCGGGTTTCAGGGCAGTAATCAAAATGATGGGAATGATGATAGGGCAAAATAATTAACTCGTAGATTTTCAAGACCGAGAGATCAGAAAGGGTTAGGATTTGAATCAGCTCGAGATAAAAGTATTTCGCAAGACAATTCGTCAGCAAAGTGCTCGAAAAATATAATTTTAATGGTCTCATGGGCCAAGACATGGACATACATACATACGATTTCCATGGAAAGCCCACCCGAGAGCTTCACCCTAGTCCATCAAGACTTTTGATGTAAGTTAATTTACGATTGACGTTAGCACTGCCCTGATTGGAAGTACTGAGGTACTTACCATGGCTGACATGTTAAGCTGAGGTTGGCAATCATCCTTCAGGAAAAAATACTCCGCAGTGGGTTACTGGAGTGGATTTACAGATAATATTTTCGGGGTGAGGCTAGGAAATTCAGTAGAAGATAGCCATTGGTCAGTACTCATCAATAATATAACAAGACTTGAAAACAACATGTACGTATAGCTATAAGGAATTAATATGTCTGAGAAATAATTGTTTATAATTCAGTGAACTATATACAAACATGAGGATCATGTGTCCATATTTTTTTAGTGGCCTACGTGGCCGTTGCTTCTAATCTCGGGAATCTTCATTACATGACCTGCGTAGGTAGGGATTGGGACTGTAAAGTACATGCACACAAGAGTTATTGCCCAATATTGTAAAAAATGTTCATCCAGGAAAAAAACAAGTCACTTGTAGATGGCTATTTGATATTTACATGGACATAGATGATATGATCCATGGATCGTAGTATGTAGTCCCTAAGGATACAATTGACACGTGTTCCCAGAATTTCGAGTTTCGGGTGCAAAAATTCATACATTGTGGTATGGACAAAGCCTCCCTGCAAGTAGGTAATGCATGTTCTCGTCAATATTGGGGTATGTCTAACTAAAAGTGCGAAGTAGAAAAACAAGTGGTGAAGTCAACAAAAAAAAATCCCACTTGCGGAGGATCCAGTGAGATTTTATCTCATGTAAGAATCATACTACTCAATGGAAGTGTGTTGGCTTGTGGCAAACAAAATGAGTATGCTTGCCGAAAGCTACGACCTTGTAAACGTAATATTATTATTGTGCAATCGTCTGTTCCAGTGAAGAAAAACAAGGACAAGTGCCAAGCCCCCACTCATTTACGAATAGAAGTACGCAGTTATTTGTGATTACCATCCGACGCAGAACCATCATTGCTTCATTTCATAGGAGTGTCTGTGTCTCATCCAATCAGATCTGTCTCAGGGGATACTTCACTTTTACGTCCAACTCTACTAAACTCCACTATAAACGAAAATAGTGGTTTTGGTACTCGAAGGATTTTGTCTGTATAGGTATACGCAACATGAGTGCACTATTTCAGGTCAGGGTATATGTAAATATTACATGTGCATTTAAAAAAATATATATTCACATACTATTTACTCCTAGTTAAACATTTTCCTACTCAATGCTCAATGACCCAGCTTATAGGCACTCTGAGGTTTATACAAATTGAGCTGATCTATATACTGGGAAGTCTGTACCATTCGAGATTCGACGGACATTTTGATTAGGGATTTTTATATAAAAGCATCATCTACTACTGACACGAAAGATTATTGCAAATAAATATTCATCATTATTTGCACTCGTAATCACTGGAAATGTTGACAGCCGCAGGTCACTTGTTAAAGTATTTCGATTAAGCCAGGGAATTAAAAATAGAAACGAAATCCCAGTTGATCCACTCCAAATCATTTTTATTGATTTGAACAATAACATTTGTCCAATTCTTCAGGTACTGCTGACCATAGCTGAAGTCTTCAGTTCTTAAACCATATCATTATGTCAGTTTCATATGAAGTGTGTGTGTGTGTGAGTGTGTGTCAATAATGCGATACACTTGAAACCCCTGCGAATCAACGGACATACTGCAGAGTTGCATTGAGTATATACTGATGGAAATGTTAAGGTTGTCCACTTTTTAATGAATTCAGTCTCGAGTCTCGATGAAAAATTCATCAACTGTGGTAAATCCAAACAGGAACTATACTAGGGGTATACATAGGAATTTTGTGTACATACGGATACCTGTGTAGACTGTTCTTTTTTTTCCTACACTTAAATACAAGTAATTATGTGTAGGGTTACATGATTCCTCATCCTCAATGACCATGCTCTAAATTATACTTTAATTCGCTGAGTTGGACAAAGACAATTGAAAGAGGAGAAACATGATTAGTTGAACTCCAGAACCCTTTGTTATTTTAAATAGAAAACCAGAGCAAGTTCCTACAAGGAATTTATTAAATGGTAAGTATTAATGGAGCTTCTGGTTATACGTACACACATCTCTATGAGCGCCGGTTCTTTCAGCAATTTATTTTTTTAGGGTGGGGAAAAAGGACACTCTCAAGCATTGATAACCTTATGCTTTTGCTATTCTGCAGCTTTGAAATTGAAGGCTGCACATTTCATGACTTTTAGGAGAAAAGCATTAGTCAGTCTATGATTTATCCTCCATATGGCTCCCTATTACCTCAAATAAGAAAATACATAAAAGTTACATGGTGTTATGGTATTTTGCCAAAATGTCAATGTCATGTATGCGAGTCTTGACTGAGCTTAGTAATGAATTCTACATATTATGAATGGGCGCATTGATCAGGCGATCTTTAGGAATTTTTTTGGGAGGGCAGGGGATCTGTTTCAGAGATAATTGTTCAGAGATCGTTGAGAAGATACACTTTGGGACTTTACTGCCCCGTTTTAGCAAAAATACAGGTCACTTGAGATTAGTGCAGCGGAGTAGTAAAATGTGACCTTTAAATTCTTACATTTGGATACACGAAACTGTGTCAACGTTTGACGCTTGTAGTTACTTCCTCACTCATGAAAATCAATGTACATTAATTACCATTTGATGCTTGGACGACGATGCTCAAGATAATTCTCGGAAGACGGCTTGTGTGCATACATTGAGAAGAATATGTTATTATATATAGATATATACTCATCTGATTAAAGTTAATTGGTTGTAAATGATCATGAAGTAGCGTCAGACATGCAGAATTGACTCCGCTTTTTCAAAATATTATTGGAGGCTTTCTTTCTATAAACTTATGCATATACAGATAAAGGCACGTGTGTATTAATTATATGTAGTGTTACATACATCAGCCCCTTTACAAATCAATAACCATCAAGCTTGGAACTATGACACTCAAGTCTGAATGAATAGAATCTGCTGGTTTCTGAATTTCTGTGAAAAATCATTTCCTCATTTTAATTTTTTACAGCAATCTGATTGGGACTCCTGACAGTACCACTCCTTTAAAATAACAGCAGTCTGTGTACAAATACACACATGTATGCATTTGATGAAACATGGCTAAATTTGTTGAACATTTTTTAGACAGACGAAGGAGCCAATTGAAGTGTTTGCTCTGGGATGGAGGAAAAGTCTTATCAACTAATTGTCAATGTAATAGTGTCCTCCATTTCAATGAATGGGCAGACTTCAAAAATCTTTCATATATATATATATATAATGAGTACAGAAAAAAATCTCTGGAGTGTGAGATAAATCTTGTACGAGATTGCAAAAAAAAAAAAATGATATGAAAATTATTTGTGACCTAGCTAGATATTGACGCTGGATTTACCTAGTGTCATGTTCCATTATATTGGACAATCACAAGCACCTTAGAAAATAAATCATCAATATGAATGAACTGTACGGCAAACACTGACATTACCTAATCCAGAGCAGTATCCTCCTGTATGTACATTCTTCAATTGAGATACCGTTGGTTACCAGCCCGTTCCACAAAAGACATCATCCATTGCTCAACTCTGATTAGATTAAAATCGACACGATCACTGTTAGTATGATTGCATTTGCGAAAATAAGCCATTGTCACGAATGTGCAAATTATAATCCATTCATTATCTCAAATCTCCGGAACTTCCAGGTTACGTGCTAATAGTTTCATGAAAAAGCCTCCATAAATTTCGTTCCTGCAAAAGTGCAAAGCTATACATGCATAAAATGTGAATAATAAAAGACTGACAGTTGCCTATGAGAACAAGAATATTGTAGCAATCAAAGTTGCCTATTTGAAATGGTTACGGTTAAATTTTAGTTCTAAACAACCGCATATGCACGTTTCACAAAATGGGCCCACAGCAAATTGGGTACTGGCTTTCTGAAAGGGGATTATGGTAGTAAGTGGTAAGTTTGCAACATCCGAATGCAATTTGAACAAATTGTATAGAGAAATAAGCCACCGTTATAGAAATGAGAACTACAAAATAAGTCAACATGAAGCGACTAAACTTCTGTGAGCTGAGCTGGAAAACCACCAAAAGTATCTTTTTATTATTATGAATGAATGCAATACAGAATGAGTGCAAGATGGGGATGGCAAAAAGAATTCTAACTTATGACTCTGAAGACGATTCGAGATTCAATGCATACAAATATGTTTGTATCTGGAAATGATGACTTAATGTAAAGTTGCATCAAAAATAGATGAAGTAATAAGCTAAGAACTGACACGTACTATATACACAGAGTGTAAATTAATAGTGTATATGTTGACTCATAATAACGGTATGGACGCCAGAAGCTGCTGATCAGGGGTAAATACTTACTTAATCCTGCACTCTGTGACATCTAAATGTTTATATTCCGTGGATCAATTCATATATGTGTACATATTTCCTTAAACCCGGACTGAGAAATCAGAGAATGACATTTTAAAGTACAAGAGCAAATACAAGCAGATGAGCTGACGTTGCGTGTGTACTGGAATGAAAGTGCGATTAAAAGAGCACTGCCTTACTACTCTTACGAAATCCCATGTGTCAATAGATAGTCAGGAGAACGAGAGTGAATAACAAAAGTTACAAATCTTGATCTTCCAAGGCAATGCACTGTGTATGACTAATTTCACTTACCCGCGTAATGTTTTTACATTGTAGTATCCCCTCCTGAAAAAAATACTTGGGGAATTTCAGGGTTGACTATCTACATATATAGAACTTGATGGAAAACAAAGACATGAAGATGATTCCCTGATGATGATGAAAGAACACACCTCTTTTGTGTTGGGTTCCCACGTTAACATCAAGGGAAGCCCTTGTACATCACAGATTTTATAGAATATGTTTTTTATAAAAATGTGTAGGATAAAATACACATTTGAGTTGGAATTTCCAAGTAGTTTTTACAAACTTTTAACTTCGTACTCCACTTCTTGTGATATGTGAAAAGTACGAGAACATACTGTAACATGCTGGAAGTTTGGAAAGTAGGAATTGAATTACTCATTTAATGTAAACATGCATATTCCAGAACACTCCAGGAAAGCGACGAGAAGATTCTACGAAAACCCTTATTTAATTTAGCCCACATTACTATGGATCTTTACAGTATGTACGGTTTGTATTGTTACATTTGTTTTACGCGCATTAATGCACCGTCACGTTTATCCCCACGTTTGTATTTCTAGGACTTTTCTCTGCTTCGTATTGTTTGGAATGATTTCATCCTCAGGAACTGAAGTACATACACGCTGTGTGATGCAATATTAATTATAAGAGCGTAGATTCCCAATCAATTTCATTATAATCAAACTATTTGTGTAATTATATATCTGTGTAGGTAAGTGTGTGACACTCATAAAAGACGATATGAAATCTTTCATTCTTCTTGGAAAGTATTTTTGGAGCTATCTCAGGAGCACTCCGTAGTTGCTCATCTATCATTCAAGATAATACTATGGAGTGTATTCCTTTCATATAGTAATACATTAAAGACCTAAAATCTTGTTTCAGAAAAAATATATCTGAAGTGGGATGGGCTCGATTGGAATTTACTGGAAAAGAAATAAAGCTTCCGTAGCCCCTGCGCATTTAATCATCCTTGCGACATCCTCAGGATTTCGACAATCAGAAAGTAAACGTTGCCCCGTCCATATTTACCCGGATTTAAAAAATGTTGGCGTAAGACAGTCAATTTCATTTAACTACATGTCCGTGACCATTTCCGCTGATTTTCAGGAACTATGTAATTGCACCAGGACATGCACTAAAGTTTCACGTATGGACGTTCAACAGGTAACACAACCTAAAATTCTGAATAAGTACTCCAAACCTTCTCACGGTGTATAATTTGCTATGAACGTACTTATAAATGTCTCAACTTCAAAGCTAACTGTAATTTATAGACACATACTACAGTTCCCGACTCCGAATGAGTCTATAAGTAGAACTCGTGTAGACTCAAGGAGTGTACCAGCATGTACCCATTCAAGACTCTAATGAAAATAGATCTGAATATTATTTTAATAACCACTTCCACACATCTGGGCGACAGCTCGGAATGGAACTTAAAAGTAGAAGTTTAAAGGATCCCGAGAGGTTTCTCCAGATCTTTATGTTACTGAAAACAAAATATGACACCGACACCCCAAAAAAAATCCCAACATAATATGCTGAATTCAAAGAGCAGGTGCAAGAATTTTTGCCCGCATGTAATCACAGGAAGAAACTCTACACCAAATGGAAAAAACCCATAAAATTTAAACAGGGGTGATATACACGAGCACTGAAGTGCACGAAAACATTTATCTCTACATACATACATGTAGAAAAAAATATCCCTCAAGAAGAAACCACGCTACACGTTGGAATTAGATCTCGTTATGTAAATACTTATTAATTATTCAAGTTAGCTGAGGACTCAACTCTTCATAAAGAAGCTTATTTTCCTTGTTGACAGAAATTGGAAGGAGTTCCGTAGTAAGTACATCTGAGTGAGTGGGATGAATATTATAATCTTAAAACCTTTAGTGGCAAATCCAGTCGAAGTGGCTATAGATGAAGGTACATACGACTCCAAGACTGCAAATGTTTAGAAAGTCTTCTAAAATTACTTGATATGTATATCCCTGAAGGAGAAAAAATAGAACCCCAAAGCACTCTGACTCCAGCCGTTCACAGAGTATAAACAAAGACTCTCATCCCGTGAACGAAAGAGGTAATTTAGACTGAGTTACAAGGTCCCTTAACATGATATAAAGTGTAACTGAGCATGTTTTGTCGGTCTGTAAATCCAGTCGGAAAAAAGTTAGTATCTCTCCTCAAATGAAAAATAAAATCTGGGGGGAAGGTATAGTTTCAAAAAAACATCTTTCGTATCAACATTTCTCCCATCCCGGTGAGAGGTCTTCTATTATGAGGCGATGTGCACAGTCCTATATTTACAGATAATCTATAGATATACACATACATATGTATGTGGTGTGCAAGGAAATGGTCCTTCCTGGTAGATTTTTAGCCACGGAACATCTGGGGGTGTGTATTCATTTGTCTGTAGCTCAGAATAGATAGACATACCTTGAAAGATACACCAATTATAACATCAACCCCACTATAACGGTCACGGAAAAACTCCAGTCAGGAATGTCTTCCAAGACATTTCAATACTGTTGAGCTGAAGCTCGATTTGCCTGATTAGCTTTCACAGTGACCATATATCTACAGAGACAACCTGAAATCCTCCACGGATGTGGTCCTTTCCTTCCCAGATCTGTGAAAGGAAGAATTGTTCCACTATGACGGAGACAGAAATCGATCCATGTTGACAATCCAGGAAATTTTCTATAATCTTCCAGTCCCACTCTCATCCTGGAGTAATTATTGTACCAGCGAGGGCTAAATATAAAAACGGTTGAATTTAGACTAATTTGTCTATTTATAAAAATTACAACCATTGAGGAATATTTTACCCAACTTTTGAGAGGAGTGTAAACCAAGACGTCCATCCCTATCCTGTAGCCCTTCATTGTCCCGTACTGTTTTTATCAAAAATTCTTGTTGAATTTCTCAACTAGAATAAAACTTCATACTACGGGGCTAAACGTCTAGGAAAATTTTCAAGGAAAGTCAACATGATCGTAATCGTAAGTCGTAAGTTTAAAAGACAAAAGGGTATTCTGAGAATTAAACTATACTTCTCTGGGCTATGAAAGGCAAGAGAAATACCAGATATTCAATGAACAATAACATTGCACATCAAAATGTGAATGTCAGATGCACTGAACAAGCCTATATGATTTTTTGTATCCTTAACGTGTGTACTCCTTGGTTAAAATTTGCAGTCATATCAGAAGCTATATACCAACACGAGTTTAGGCCTGTAAGAATTCTAAACTCATCATCATCACCCCACACTCTCGGCGGTGACGTAACCAGTCATTATTTGATGCAGGCATTGACGATGTATATATATATACATAATTATACATAGACCATTCCAACAAATTAAAGCTGTAAAAACGCTCCTAAGCTACAGGTTTTTAATTGTATTCCATACCAGCAACTCCTCTCGAAATGTAAAGTGAAAGACTACTATCCTAGAAGTCCACGGACACTGAAGGTTAGCAACATATACGATAACTATCCCTTGCCCTGTCATGCTCGAACTTGACTCAAACAATAATAATGAACCATCTACATGTGAAATGTGAACTTCGCAATTATTACAAATTCCCAAAAGTTTTGAGTAAAGATAATATCAATAAAACTGCACCAACCATTATTCAAGTTCAATTCCTTCTGGTCCAATGACAATCTCCTTCACATTTGCATGTGGAAGGATATAAGGATTCCCTCTAAGAAGAATTCCGCTGACTCTTAACCTTGACTTAGTGGGGGAAAAAAATAGGAGAGCAACCTTTTGGTATACATACCCTAAAGAGTTCCGATCATCCATGGATTTTTAAAGGTGACAAAACCCCTAAAAGGCACAGAGAGTCTGCACAGACATAACTAGTACACTCCCATCTTTAAATAACTACAGCACACGGAAGTGGGGTATTAAACAGGGATATATCATAACCCTGTATATTAAACACGGGCCATGTGGGCAAACCTGACCATAGCCTGCGCCGACCTAGACAAATAAACGTGTATTTCATTGTTTGTAGTGAGGTTTCCGTCTAATAAGCATACTATTATGTAGTAGTTCATAAAACGTGATAAGACTCCCATAAGCCTTTAAAGTCATGCACACAATTGGGCTCAAAACCGTTGACGAGACCAAGGAAATTAAAAAAAAAAGTCCTCCCAAGCCGTCTGTTGTTTTCACCTTCCCCCTTTTTATAATAGTCAGCGTGAACGTCCAACTCTAACCAATTCCAAGCCCTAAACTCATCCCATAACATACAGAGTCCTCGGAGGGCTACCAACTTGACGTACCAATTTTTACTCCCAATCCAAAAGCCTCTATTAACCCTTGTCCATATAGCCACACACGTCCCTTGTATTTCAGTCAAGTCATACCTACTAACCTCAAGTAAACCCACACCTACGCACCCAAAATACAACCAGCCTCAAAAACAAAACAAAAAAAATCCCAATCACCAAAATGAATATCCCATAATCAGAGAACTCCGTCTCAACGCTTTATCTACTGACCCTGTTGTGGTACAATGCAAATGCAATCCCATTAAAACCACAAGGTAAGTACATATCCCACACTGAAAAACTCATCCGTCTCCACTCACCCCAATGATCCCTCCTGCATACTCTTAAATCAACGTAATTTTTAAACTTCCCCCAGAAGTCATTTTTCCCTAGACTTTTCCTGTTCCAAAAACGCACTTTCTCATACAAACGTACAAAAAATGCGAAGTTACCCACTACTCACAGCCACAAAGCTCAGTCAAACCATATACACACTACTGTATACAATCCCCACATTAAAAAAAAATCTACATACTATTTCACATTTAACTAAACTCTCTCACTGTAACAAAAACAATCCTAAAAAAATGTACATAATGTTAAATCCCAAGGTTCATCTCCACACACAATCGGGCCTGTATTGTGTACTGTGTCCCATTAAATATATTCTGACGTCAGCTTTATTTTTTGTGAACTACGGAAAGTCCGCCAATTCTTCCCAGAGGCCAGTTATGACAACGTGACAAAATCCCAATGCAACGTGGGTTTTTTCAGGTCCCTGTAAAAAAAATCCTGGGGTACCCCCCCCCCTCCCCCCAAAATTTATCCCGTTGTATTTAAACGAGCCCATATAAATTCCTTATGTAAAGTTGAATTGTATGAGATCCTATGTGAAGACTCGAAGACTGTTTGAGTAAAATGTTCTGTGAACAGTGTGAACGTGAAGTGTGAGTATGAGCAGAGCAACGAAGCAAAAGTACCATCCGCATTTGTGTATACATAGAAAAAGTGCATACTTATGGTAACGTGGTTAAATGGTAACTTCCAATGAAGAGATAAATGTAGATAAGATTTTTAGCAGCATAGTGGAAATCTACTACGAAAACGTTTCTACATGTATGGACCTGATTGTATATAGAATTATAGAATATTAAATAAATGGAGTGATAGTATAGGAGTATATAGTGTATAGTGTGGTGTGTATGTGTATATTCATATATGAGAGGAGAGCATATCCATGGTACTGATGGTACTGAGGTGGCCAGGCTGTTTCACATTGTGTGCTTGGGGGTGAGCCAAAAAATCAATGGGATAAAGGCTGAAGGGACGGTATATGATGTGAATCACCACACCACACTCTAAGCCAATCGCATCCTTTGCAGAAACTAGAGGTAGAATAATAAAGACACGGGGATTTCGCTTAAGACTCACCAGTTTAATTTGCTACTCCGAAAGACGAAGAGTTGTCAGAAGCGTGCGCATCAGAACTGTATATTATTAATATAGTAGTAACGAAATATTTTCATACTGAGCTTCTACGGAAATTAATTTGAGAATTAATTTTTTTATTAATCAAATAAATAAATAAATATATTTATATCTACGACAAGTATTACATGAATATTACTTGCAGATACCGACCAATAATAAAAAAATATATATAATTAACACATCCTATATCAACTCCTGTCCGTGTATTTGTGAGCGTATTGATTACTAGCTTTCACACATTGTATACTAAAAAAAAGTAAATAATAATAAAATAAATCACCGGGATTTAAAAAAAAAAGAAAAGTTTATCGGAAAGTCTCTACTAAGTGGGATTTAAAAACGTCATCTTCCTCAAAAATATTGGAAGTTATATAGTGGACAATTTTTGAAGAACGGTTGAACCTTCTAGGAACATTTGTTCACGCCGCTTGAATATATAGAAACAATAATAATAATACAATTTATAATAAATTGTTGACTGCTGTGGTGTGTGAATCATAAATAATTGGAGTTGTCAGATCGGACTCTCTCTATCAGCTGACAAGCTCTCGTTAAATTACACCAGTCAATCCCCTTATACAGAGATACATATGCAGGACTAGTGTATGCTGATATAAAAGTTACGTTTTTGTAAACGTGAAGGTCAGAGATTTTTTATCGATGAGATAGCCATTTAAAAAAAATTAATTAGTACTGTACACGAGTATAGAGGTACGTATTTGTACAGATAAGTAAGTCGAGATTGGAGCGGACAATTGACGTTAAAGAACACCTCCAGTTGGAATTTAGCTGTTGAAGATATACAACACAACCGAGAGAGTGTATCAAGATTAGATTGGACCGAAACAGTAATTTTTTTGAGCTGTTGTGGACTGCAGCGGAATCGTTGAAGGGAAGAAGAGCTGGTGATAGTATACTACTAAATGGCGAATAAAACGAAATTTAACTTGTCATTTGCGGGGATGCGGATTTCTTGGGATTTACCATGTGGGAGTTGCGGCCTGTCTTAAGAAGTATGCACCTCATCTGGTGGTCAATAAGGCCTCGGGAGCAAGTGCTGGAGCCATTGCCGCCTGCTGTCTCTTGTGTGATGCTCCTTTGGGTAAGTTACCTTAAAATTACAACAAGAAAAAAAAAACGAAATTGGAAGGATTATTTTGAAGTTTTGTTTTAGTAGAGTTTTAAGTCTTGGTTGGGTGGGGATGTGTGAGAGGGGAGTTGAATGTTATTGTCGTGGGTTGATGGAGACATGTGTTTGTTAAGCTGGGTGTGTTTGTGGGTAATTATATCATGGAAATGTTTTGAATTATTCTCAATTTAGGAAAGGAATTTCTCCCGCTGCTCATTTCTGTGCTCATTCATATGTATAGGAAGCTCAGAGCTCATTACTACACTTGTAATAGGGCAATCGACTTTGGCCATATCCGACAGCAGGCGTACTGCAATACTGCATGTCACCAGAAATACGGCCTTATTGTCTACTCAAGTTTTATGTTTTGTAAGTTCTATAACTCCCTTTGTGTGATTTCCCCAGATTTTTTCCTACACATGGTGATGTGCGGATCTTGAGGAAGGCTGGTGGAGTAAGGATAGGAGCTAGGTAGTCTTATGAAGTCACGCTGGATTTTTATGGGTTTCCCTGAAAAAATTTTTGAATTGAACCTATTAAGTTTTAGAGTCTCAGAGTACATGTATTGTGCGTGTGCATTTTGCCCCTGGGCCGTGGGTAATGAAGCAGGGCTTTGAGGAACTCATATGGTCTTGTGTAATCTGGATGGTGGGTCTTTTGTAAGGAGGGTGTACATACGTAACACAGCAATCAAGAGCCAGCAGTCAGGA
>OX359249.1:14591963-14815027 GCA_947179485.1 Allacma fusca | reverse complement strand
CCTTGGAGTAGAATCGAGACTCGTTATGGGTTAATATTTCCCACGGCGAATCGTGTAGCCGACATTCTAGTGCTTTACTGGTGTTGTCACTATTATTGCACTTTAGCTCGGGATTTAATTACACTTGTTGATAACACAGGATTGTAGGCATAATTAGACCCTACAGTGAAGGAACTCCTCCATGGTTTCATAACTTCTGCATGTATAATTAATTCATGAATATAATACTCATTTAGATACTGTTATAGGAAATGTGCACCGTGCTTTATGATGCTTTTATTTTCATTATATGCAATTACTCAAATTAAGTGCAGCTTGCCACTCAGTCTGGATAACTATATTATGCATACATGGACTAATCGGAACCGAATGTCTGTTCGTTGCCTAGTGGGTTTTTTTTTGTCAGCTGTATGTCGAAAACTCTTATTCCATTAAAATTGCTAAACTACATGTGGTTGGACAAAATCTACAAAAAAAATTCTTCGTATATATATATTATAAGTTTCCTCTTTCGACACAGTCTCTGTGTTTCGTTAGACCAGGAACACTCAAAACGGGCACAGTTTGACGTTCCTTCAAATTAGTTCTTGAAAGGAGTTCTAGAGCATGTATAACCTCATCAGACCATGATAAAAGTTTTTCTGCCACCCACCACATTCAAGTTCAGAATGAAGTCCTCTACGTTGAATTTTAGCTCAGTCAGTTTTTATGCGTTTAGTATTTGTGGATAGCAACCATGGCATTTGAGTCTTACAAACTTCATTTTTTTTAAGGGAGGATGGATATAAGTAATCGAAAGTAAATACTCTCACACGTGCGTTATCTAATCAGGCCCCATTCTTTTATTGTGCGATAGAGTTGATGTCAAATTCAAGCAAATAGACAGCAGCAAATATTCCGACGGGATTAAACGTTCAGAAGAGGATGGATAATCTCCAAGAATGTTAAAAGATACGGAAATAAATTAGATCCAGTAAATAGAAAGCGAGGATTTTATTTACTCCGCTCCACGTTTCTGATGTACGTATAGGTACTTAGGAGGCTGACCAGCCAAATATGGAATGTTCGGAGATTGTTTATAGGTTGAGAAGGTGGGCAGGGTCGAGGGTAACTTTTATCCTTCCAGTTATTTGGCTTATCCTAACATTATGACTTACAAATTTAGGTACTGAATGAAATGAAAAACGTTGAATCCACATTTAACTTGTCATATAGATATATAGGTATACTCTACTCGCTAGACATAGACAGATATATGAATACAGAATATATGGTATACTTCCATAAAACTGATTTAAAATATTTAATATATCATATTAAACAGTGTTGTCGTAGTTGTACGATTCAACATACGTACATATGTTGGAACACATTTCAGAGCTGAAGGCGTAACATAAAAGCATGATTTAGCTCTAACACCTTTTGACAATGAGAAATCATCTGAAAGTAATTCAGAAACATAGGTTTTTGTTGGGGTAATTTATTCAATTACCTTCTTTCTCACTTAGAAACATAATTTTACTGTCTTCCATATGTGAAATATGCTCTAAGTAATTTGTATTCCTGATAGATGGTTAGGTGAGGACTGTGAGGAGTGAAGAATTAGAAATGCCTAACCTATAAGTAGGGAGGGAAAGCTATACATGTATGCGTTCATTTCTTTAATATCTATTATTAGTCCAGCTTTATTTTCCCTTTACAGTGAATTTAAAGTCAGCTTTTGAAGGACATTTTAAGTTTTCACCTGGGCCCTCTGCTTTAAATTACATTCAGTTTCAGGGTGTTTAAAAAAGCATTAGATGACACGGACAGGCGGATGGGACTCGTACTGACTTTCTATTCTTTTGTTATATCTACATGAATGAGCAGTGGATCGTAGATTGTAGAGAGAGAGAGGAGGGGGTAGTATTCTGTATTATGACCAAGCAAAAATAGGAACGATTTATTAATGATTTAGCCGTAATCGAAAACGAGTGTAGCCCAGTGATTTATAAAGAAGTATTTTAAAAACAAATTTAATTTGATGGGCTTTGTTGTTTCAAGTGTTTTGTAAAGGTCAATAATTTCTGGAATTAGAATCAAAGATCGAAATATAATGTAGCAAAGATTGGTTTAGTGCATTGTTTTATCTCTACTCTTTTTATCTGCTTTATATTTACCTTTGATTTAGAGATCAAGTTAGATGTGTGATAAATTGACACCCCCTACTGTATAACAGATGGTCAAGTCCAGTTCACGGTTCAACTATTGTTATTATGAGTTACTTCTGAGGAAACTTGGGTATATTACATGTGCATTGATTACGTTATTACGTATGAACTCCTACTGCTGGACACAGATCAAATTGTTCATGACAACACACACTACAAATAGTATATTGTAAGTTTATTTCATCTAATCGACAATGGTTCATGGCAGTTTCTGAATAATTATTAGAGATTAGAAAAAAATGTAAGCGCTAATCCAACATACATTGCATTGTTGATAATTTGGTCCTTACTTGTTTCAATGTACTGGCTATTAGTGTACTTTAGAGCGGACATTTTTAGGAAGGATACAATGAGGGTATGTAGAAGGTGCTAAATATGTGGATATCAGTTCAATGTTCAATGATACAGATATCCATGGACATGTTTCTGAATCTTGCACTTTAACTTTACTTCAAGTTGAATACTCCAACGAATGGTTTCATAAGGTAGTACTTTATTTATTAATGGTTATTATGCAGATAGGATAAGCATTTAAAATAAATCAAATAGAGAAGCGATAACGTTTTTGGAATGGAAGCCTGACTCCACTGCGAATGTTGTCTCTAATAGGAATGATCTTCAGCGTTGAAATAAATGGGAGTATCTATTATTGCGAGTCCAAAAGTCCAGACTATGCTCCCGGTATTGCCTCTGTGTGTGTGTGTGTACTGTACTACTATTCACTTTGTATAGGTGACTTTAAACTCGATTGGCTACAAGAATTTATAATCTGATTTTCAATACTGAGGAGCATGAAGGTGAAGGGGTTAGTCAGTTGTCAACATGTAATTTATCAGGGAAAAGTGAACTTTATTCTCTAAGGGCGTTATCGATTATTACTAATTCTGCAAATTTATTGATTACTATGGGAAAGTTAAGGATTAATTTCTTTAAGTTCCTCCAATCCTCTCTAGATATGTATATATTTATAATGAAGTAATTTAGAGTTCAGCAAAACGTCAAATTTAACTTAAACCCTGGAAGGGAAGTTGTATAGAATTTAATGAAATACAATTTTCAGGGACAGTACACAGAGGGAAGATTATGGAAGAGTTCTGATCATTTCTATCAGGGAGGAAAATCCTTACATGCTGTATAATATTACAGAGGTATCAATTAGTGCCAAGGAATGTATATCATGTTGACAATTTCCTCGATTGGAAAAGTTTTGTTTGCACACCTAAAATAACTTATCTTCAGCCAATATGGAATGAGATTCTTGGGGGTATATACATGGCAAATCTTTCTAGTTTCTATTTACAAATCTGAAAAGTATTAATGGTCATTATTATATAATATACTTAGATGCATCTGACTGTACACTCAAAAACCTTTTTGAAGTTTGAGAAACTCGTTTTCTATTATTGTATCTGAAGCAAGGCATAAAAAAAAATTGTAAGTAGGAAGTGAGCAGCTTTCCCTATGAGAATTTTACTTCATCGTATATTGCACAATAAGATTTGGTTGTCTTTGAAGACATCTCTGAGCGTTGAGGATCCTATTCTTAGGAATGTGTGTATTATAAGGACTGTATGAGAACTTGTCAAAGATGCGCATTTAATCTGTCTCTCTTTTTCTTCTTCCATAGATGATGATAGATGCTTCCAAAAGTGATGCTGCATACACTTTAGATATGACTTCATACATATATATGTAGATACTCTGTCACCTCAAAGAAGAGGTCAGCGGAGGACGTTTGTTTGAAGGATATGAGCCTTTTTTTTGCCTGAACCCCATCTCTATCATTTGCCTCTTTTTTTTTAAATTGTATAAAATTATCCCTATGACTACTTCAATATCTGTAGATACATATGTACGCACATGGTCACATGCAATAGAATAATTTGTAATGTACATGAGACATGTGGTTTCTTGTGATCCTCCTTATGATATGGAAAATATTCCCACGGTGTCACGGTTCTCTTAAACATGCTTTAATATGCCACATGTTACATCGGCTCCCAAATTGACCGCTCAGTGACTGCGAGTTGAGAGTTGTTGCGAGTGTCACAGGAGAGATAAAGAAAATATGAATATGTAATAATTATCCCCTCCCTGCTCATATTAGAGTTTTACTTCAAAGGTTAGCAGCTCTTGCAGGGATATTTACCTAAACGATAGCTATAGATACATATAAAGATACAGATCTTGGAATTCATAAAGCGTGTAAACATGGAGTAAATAAGTAGTCATAATTATTTGCAAAACAAATTGTATTTAGGAATACTTATTATAGAGTAATTGAGCAAAGAACAAACGGAAAATAATTGCTTCAATTACTTACACGATTCACTTTTTTTTTTATAGGTGTCAATTATGTGATGTCCTTAAAGGTGAAAATGAAATAATGGTTTCCTTCCCATTGTCTACGTATAAATGCATAGGTGAAGGCGTCACGTAACAATAATTCTGTTCACTAGAAAATTGACGAGAAATGAAAAATAAGAGAAAGTTTAAGATGCTCTCATACTATTTAGGATGCTCTACACAGATATATGCATATTTGTACGATGATGTACCGCCTGTTCTGTATGTGTCGTTTTTATTATTAGTCACAGACGTAATTTTATTTCGTAGGACATTTTAGATAAATTGGAAGGCATGCAAGGAAAGAATAAGTGTATTTTTGTGATGGAGTAGAGAGATGTAATTTCTTCTTTACAACAGTACATATGTAGATACATGTATATGTCATGGTTATAATCTCTAGAGACATTAAAGGTTTTCACTCTCCAGAATTATAGAAGAACTCTCGAAGGCCTACATGGCTAATACAGTAGAGATCTTCTGGGAATTAGTAGTAACAGAGACAAGTGGTCAAATAATAACTGAATGAACGTTGCGAGGAGGGAATTATTAGTAAATTTGCGTACACGAATAGGCATTTTATAATATAAGTATATGAGTTCATCTCAGCCCCACAAGTTACTGATGATAATTTTCTCAGATTTTTTAATCTTATCAATTGTTTTTCTAGGCCGGACACTTACAGTGATCTTGTTGTGGCTTCGCTCCTCTCTCTATGTCTGTACTAGTCTAAATACTTGATATTTATGGTGAATGGGCTAGCTTATAAGTATGCAGGGTTGAAATTATTAGCACTTGATATGAAATCCCATAGTATGTACGAAAGTCATTGAAAGATAATATTGACTGGAGTCAAATGACGAGTGGACGATGGGCCTTGCTTTATCAAAAACTACCACCGACCCAACCAAATGGCAAATAGTGTTGTTGCAAATTGTATTTATTTGCCAATGGTTTGTTTGCTTCGTCAATTTTAGGGCAAAGCGCAAGCCAATCCCCTATTTTCTTAATCTATACTCAAGAGAGAAATATATGAAGACCTTACAGTCGTTGGGAAGTTTTTATTTCTGTTATCTCGAGTATCCGTCGTGCAGCGCATCATTAATTAATAATACCCCTACAAAGTTTTATCTCAAAGTATGTGCCCAAAGCCGTGCGCCCCGTTTCATTTTCTCCTCCTCACAATTGGCTAACTAAAGCTTGAGATTCTCATTTATTAATCATAGAGAGTTAAAATATTAGAAGCTCGGATTTTAAAAATCTGTCGTGTACAATCCAGTCGAGTATAGGATGCTTCCCAAATTATAAATATAGTACTTTAGGGAATGTTTGGAATTCCAGTGTACACATACATAAGTAGATACTTGATGACCAAGTTTGAGTTTTTATCTAAATTGGTGGACTACTACATACATACGTAAACACACGGGTATTGCTCACTTTGATTTTATGCCTGTTTCAATGACCCAGTGAGTTTTTTATTTTTCCAACAAAATTATGATTGTATGAATTTAAAAATAAATTCTAATATTAGGTAGGGTGTAATCTTTGCGGCGTATGTATTTTGCACTCAATAGATACAAACATGTGTGGGTACGCGAAAGTGTAAGTAGTTTGCATAGTTCATTGTTCCTATATGTTAAGGATTATTTGTTTGTTTTTTTTAAATTGGCTCATTGGTTGCAATAATATATTTTACTTTGTGACCTCCTCACTATGTTCTGTATCATGACACTATACTGTTGAGCTAAAAAAAGGTATGAAATCCTTCGACGAAAATTCTTTCTAGTATTTCCATTTAGTAGAAGGTTAGAGTAATTGGGAGCATGAGAAGGGGGAGCTATGGGTTGAGGCAGTCAATATAGGCAATTTCGAATTCTTCCGTCTGATGGTTGTACATTTCATTGTAAATGTAGATACATGACGCCTTTTCTACATTCCTTGTTCGTCTTGTTTTTTTTCTCCTTCATCTGGTACGACTCAATTCATGCGTATATATAGGTAGGCATCTCTTGAATTTACTTACAATTGCAGGGAAAAAGTGCAAGTGCAAAACCAAATCAGAGCTTGCAAGTCGGCTCACATAGTGACAGCAGCAAAGCGTAAATGTCCCAGCAAACAAAATGAGAATCTGTTTGTTTGTTAATGGGTATGTATAGATATATGTATGTGTGTGTGTGTGTGTGTGTGTGTGTGTGTGTGTCTGTGCGTATGTGTTTGTGTAGGAGTCCTAGAACAGAGTTTGCTGGTTCGGTAGTTTTGTGATTGTGACTACATCATCGTCCCGCTGCTTGAAAATGCTTCAGCGGATGAGTCAGGGTTTGAAAATGTGTGTAGGGACTGCAATCAGCTGTGCTTTAACAGCTTACCTTGACTTGCTTTACGATATTCTTATTTGGACGGATGTTTTTACGAGAGAGATAGATACAGAGACTGAGTACCATGTGCTCCCTCGCAGTCCTCGTGTTGTTGGTTCTACGTCTGTGGGTTTCTGGTTGGTATGCAAGCACATTGTGCTAGCAGCTCCTTTTTGTAAAGCTCTACATGTGCTCAATGTTGAGAAGGTGAAGAAATCATATGTATTTTAAGAAGAGCACTAAGAGCAGTCTGTCTATTCTATGTACCTTTTGTTGATGTAGCCAGTGTGTACAGTCACATTTTTTATATGAGCTTTTCCACATGGTCGTTAAAAGGAATGGAAGATGTATGGCTTCTCAACGTTTTATTATTACTGCTACTATCAGAGTTGTTGGCTCCTATTATCAAGGCATATATGGCATCATACAGCTGAAAATTTGAGTAGGTACAGAGTAAAAGCTTAAGGATAATACTGAAGTGATGTGGCGTTCCACGCCTCTAGAAACCACCAATTGTGCGTCGTTCTGAGTTTGAAATAGTTGGTGAGAAAAAAGAACGTGTTGTTCTGCTCTGGTGTGGACTGGAACTTTCCATCGGCCTTTTGTAAATGTTATCAGAGAGAGAGAAAAACAGAGAGAGAGAGAGAGAGAGAGGGATACATTCAGCAGACCCTTGCTTGGTTGTTGTATTTTTATTAAAGGATGGTCCCACTATTTTTGCATGCTTTTAAGTTGTAGAGATGCTCTACGGCTAAAAGTCACAAGTTGACGGGGAATATGATAAGGTGGGTTTGTTTTGTTGTCTCGTCTCTCTCTCTCTCTCTGTCTCTCTGTCTCTCTGTAGAAAGGAAGGGAATGCGTCACTACGTTACTTACTTACTATACTGTCTAATATCTACTTATATGATTTCCAACTAATGACTAATCGCTTGTAAATATGATTTTGTGTGTATGTTTGGTGGTGGTGTAGTTTTATTATCCATACATTTGAAACCCTCAAGTCTTGGGTTCTGTTTGATCGGCATGGGGCTCTGAAAAGGCCTTGAGAATAAGCTTGAGGCTAGTAACTGCGTATAATAGCAAATTTGGGACACACTGTTCTTTGCATAAATGCTAAATTTTTGTAACGATACGGCACTACTGGTGGCGTGGTTACCAACCTTCTTTGACTAGCCAATCATTGGACCAATTGAAGGAACAACCCCTGTTAAAATATATTGTGAGTGAGTGAGGTCGACTCTGGGGTCCATGTGGGAATGATGGCATGGTGTCTACCTCCAAGTTACTTGTTATGTTAATTTCATGTCATTGTTTGATTCCTATCAAATATTTTCCCTTTCTTATTTGGGAGGGAAAAGGAAGCTACACGTTTCCGTTACACTAATAAAATCAATGCGTAATAGTGTCCGTGTGATTTCATGACTTACATTATTAGTTACACTATTTTCCTCGCCTAATACTTCTCTCCTTATATGTGGAGGACCTATAGTTTTTACATGGGGCCAAGATTTGATTGAAAGCAGTAAGCAGTCATTTTTTTTTATTAGCGGCACATAATCTGGTCATCGAGTATACCTCCTGTCTCCTGAGAATATTAGTTGGGTATTACCAAGACGGAAATGACAAATGGCCAGATGTTAGTCAAAGTTGCATGTATAAAAAAAAGGTTTCTCATCGTAATTATTATTTTGCACGCGAAAAGTTTTTCCATGCTGCTCTGCTGTTGCTGCTGCTGTTATGTTGTGTACTTTACAGAACGACAGTTTCCTGAGCGTTATTGGACAAACATGGGAATGCGTTATGGATTGTATTAGTTTGCCCTCACTTGGAATTTATTTTATTGATGTAATAAAGAATTCATCCTCTGTATTTCACTGACAAGTTTAATTAGGGACAGGATTGTAGTTCTTATTATTGCCTGTCGCATAGTTGATTTTATTTGAGCCTTGGATTTGAACTAGTTGTTCGAAAGGATTTTATTACTTAACAGATATACATTAACTAGATCAGTCTCCTTGTTTACTGTCTGCTTAATGTTGTAATGAAAAAATTGTACGGTGTAAAGGATTTATGGTATAATGAGCTATGTATCTTGCTAGTGTGCTGATCTTTGAAGGTATTTGTATGTATGTATTTTATCGTGAAAGTTTTGAGCTGGAGAAATTCCTTTCGCTAATAATAATGAATTATTATTATTTGACATTTAAGAAGTTGTGGGATTGACAGCATCAAGGGTCTCATAAGTCTCACTCATATAAATAGTGTGCTGTTTTTAAACCTTGACCGGGTTCATATTTGATTTGAATGGAGCCATTATTAATTTTTTTTCATATGTGACATTATTATTATTTGTTAATTTCCAGGACAAATAACTCAAGATGTGCTGAGGATAGCAACGTTGGCTCGATCAAAAACTCTCGGGCCTTTTAGCCCATCATTCAACATCAACAAGATCCTCCGTGATGGATTGGTTAAAGTGAGTGATTACATAAGTATATTGACAATATGAGTCTCGAGTAGGATTTCCAGCCCGAAGAGCAAATTGACAAAACACAGGGCTCATAGGCATAACATTACATGCAAGCATTCCGGAAAGTTAAGCCTTTTGACTAGAATGCGAAAAGATTACGCCGAGATTCTTGATGCACATATGAGATCTGCGTCTCCGAACGTTAAGACTCAAGAAAAGGGGTCAGTCAACCCTTGTGTACTAAATCGTGGGTTAGGTGCATTAAAGCCAGCACTAGAGAGACTGCATACGCACTGCATGATGATGTTGACATGAAAGGGTTGTCTCTCTTGTACACGTGTGAGAGCGAGAGGAAATGAGATTTTGGGTCGTTTACACTTCTTCATAGCTTCAGTCTGAGTATACAGAGAGACTCACCCTTCCTATCGTGTTAGAAAATGAAGAATCTTCTGTATAAACACAAAGGCATAAAATTGTTACCTTAAACGCACAAACAAAAACGCATATTTATGTGTGTGTGTGTAGCGTGCGTTTTTTAAGCGCCATCCGTACTAGCCAGATGTTATATAAGGATTAAACAAATATTATATTTTTTTTTGTGCTTTTGTCCTCTTCCTTTTACTACACAGAGTATTCTGTATGTCTGTATTCTAGGGATTAGGGATTGACAATTGAAATCGATGATTGATATTATCCTTAACTGATGTGCTATTTTTATTTTCCACTACATACGCAACGGTAATATTTTCCTTCCTGTACGTAATAGAATTAGCTATGTATGTAATTATTGATACATTAGGGTATTCAGTAATGCCAGATCTATGTGTATGTATCCACACAAACTTGGTAAATAACTGATTTGTTGACGTACTAATGTTTCCTGTATGTTCCAGTGTTTTTCCCACCGCCCCCTTAAAAGAAGATATAAGATCTTCTCAGGGCGTAATTTATTGACTAATTAATAGATTAAGTATCAAATGAAATAAGACGTATTGTTTACTGCCATAAAGTATGATACGAAAGTATTGATTCCATACTGGTTTATATGTTTTGTTGGAAAGCAAATCTGCAATGATTCAGAGTATCTTTGTTAGTTCGGTAGTTCAGACAGTTTTAGTCGCAATTTTGAGTGCACACCCAGAAAGGAATATTATGGTGTTTCAGCATCATAAATAGGGTTAATAAACGCTGCACTGGTCAGTTGTAGGAATAATTTTGAAACATATCAAGCAAGTCAATAGAGCTCATGGGGCTGTGAATACTGAATACACATAGGAAGTGCGTTTCGTACAATGTTTATCAGTGTTTACCTAACTCCTTGTAATAACCGAATCGTTACTAATATTTTGATGTATTTTATCTTGACAGATTTTACCAGAAGATGCGCATTTGCGAGTAAATGGAAAACTTCACATCTCACTAACCAGAGTACATGATCTTCAAAATGTCATTGTCTCTCAGTTCGATACACGGGAGGAATTAATCGAGGTATGTTGTTTTCCTACGAATATCATGAATTAACTACGTATTCACATTACGTAGGATTCTTTTACTAGCTTGTCGAAGCATTTGGCTTCTTGCATGTAGTTAAATATACTCAAGTGTAGTTGGTTTGCAGGAAAATATTATTGCATGAGTAAAACAGCTATGATATAATAATTAACGCTAATGATTTTTTGGGGTAATGGTGTTTGGGTAGTTGATTATGTAGTTTATTAATGAAAAAAACATAGATATTATCAGATGAGAGTGAGAATGTTGTCTTCTAGTATTGACATAGATGGGAGGTTACGAAGAATAACCCGTAAAAGCAGTAATAATGCGTAATGTAGTTTTGTACGTATGCACTATTGACTGTAGTACTTTTATGGTAAACTTGAGACAGAGGTAAACATGAGTGCTTAAAAAGGCAATGTCAGGGTTCTCCCTCACCCTTGCACTTTGACACATGTCTTGACGATGATGCTGAGATTTTATGTTTAGCCCGAGTAAAATTTCATTTGTGCCAAACAATAGCTAAATCTGGTGCGAAATCGAGTTTGTGACATTGTCAGAGTAATTATATTTGAGGAGGGGCTATGACTTTAAAAACACTCAGTGGTGATTAAAGTTTGTTACCTCCAGCTAATCAGCGAATGAACAACAGCACTGACTTTGAATTTGAAGTGAAGGGCGTCCATGTGTGTTGCTGCAAGCAACACATTGTGTAAGATCATCAAAACCAATGTCCTTTCTTTTGTATTCCAACATGTACTGGAAGAAGGTTTATATTCTATGTAAATATCACAGGATGTGCAGTATTTTGGATTTTCAAATAGATCTTCCATGTATATTCATGTTTACTGTATTTGGCCACGTGGAAGCATTTTTTTAATGGCTGGTTCAACCCAGCAGCGGAAATGTTGCCAATAAAGATCTTTTACAAGTATATATCTGGGGATCTTGACACCCCGTCGGTGTTGATTTTCAAACAAATTATTATGACCAGTAAAAGTACTTTCTTACATTTCTCTTGCTTTGCTATAAACCATTCATGGTAGTGAGTACTAAATGCCTAAAACTGTATACAATTTACTAACTGGGAGACATTAAACATTCTCACTCTTCTCGCTTCCCAAGTTTATGTAAACATTGACAATTTATTTTTCGTTTGAGAGGATTTCCTGGCATAAATTAAAATGTAAACAGTATTTTTTTTTTCAAGAATTAAGTACTTTTAGAGTGATGATTGTTACTACTACGGTATTTGGGTGCGTTGGTGAATGCACTTAGGTATGATTTTAAGCACGGAGCTTTTGTTTTTTTAGAAACTAATCAAGCATGAGCGGTTGGTTTTATTGTTTATTTAACTTTATTATCTTAACTGTAAATACTTGTGAGTAAAATCTGAATTTCATAGTTTTTAGTGTTAGGTATCCGAAGCTTGTTCGCTGGAATTTTTAACCTTCTGTTACTATAGTCGACTACATGTAGAGCTCAGTTCACATGTAAAATAATGTGCCTCTCTAATTTCCTTGTACATATTTATGAGTAATGTCAGCATCAATATGGATAAGTAATCCTTCATTCATTATTCCTTAGAAATCATTAGCAAATAGCTATTTGCTGTTTGTGGAATATGTATATATTCTGTGCATATGGTATATTTATCATATAATAATGTGTTTGGAGTTTTTAATTTGTAAATATATAGATAATAATTATGGTAATGGTATGAAGGTTTGTAAAATATTTGCACTGGTGTGTTTGTGTGAAAATTAAGGCTATTATCACCTCGACATTCATCCCAATTTTCTCGGGTCTGGTACCAATGAAGTATCGGGGAACGCGGTATGTAGACGGTGGTTTCACCGATAATTGCCCATCAATTGATGAGAACACGGTGACTGTCAATCCGTTCTGCGGCGAGTCGGATATCTGCCCTGTAGATGAAACTAGTCATTTTTTCAGTGTTAGTTGGAACTCAGACTATTGTATCTCTAATCATTTATTCCTTGTACCGTTCAGTCAAGGTATTATTTATCATCCAAAAGTATTACAAGAAATTTCCTTCCTTTCAATGTATTCTCCTTTCTCCTACGGTGTGATTAGAAAATACCTAGAACCAGGTTGGAATTCCTCAAGTGGAGGAATTCCTGTCGTAAAAAAACCTATCCAGAGTTGTCATCTGCGAGTACTGTTTTTGTGCATTATTATCATCCCGTGAAATCATTTGTTCTTATTGTTAGTGTTGATTGTCGTGGTAATTTTCGTACTGAAATTTTACGTACGGTTTTTAATTGTACTGAAATTAGGCTAACGAACAGTTTGCGTGTGTCTTATAATGCTTAAAAAAAGTGCGTGTTCATTGCGTGATGGTTGTATGTTGTATACAGAAAGTTTAAAAACGTTGTGAATTATTTTATTTACTTACTTAAGTTAAGAGTACTGCACGTTATTATTTTAGTTGCTTACTTCTTTGCTTTCGGAAATCGCTGTAAATAATATGAAAAAATAATTTGGCATAAAATATCTTTAAGAAAATTTTATTTTGTCGGTGTGCTTAAAGGGGGACATTATTACATATATTTTTGTAGTCTTGTGGAATTTCGTTGCCTTTCAATCCACTATGGCGTTTTATTTGTTTTTATGTAGCAATTCTGTTATTGATGTCCCTTGTTGCCTTGTTTGTTGATTGACACAGGCAATATTATGTTCTGGTTTTGTGCCCATCTTCTCTGGTTGGGTTCCTCCAAAATGTCAAGGTGTACGTTGTATGGATGGGTGCTACAGTGATAATCTTCCTATACTTGATGAGAATACAATTACCGTCTCTCCTTTTTGTGGAGAGTCGGATATATGCCCACGAGATAAAACTGTTAATCTCCTTCAGGTTTGCCTAACTAATTTTATTCTGAGCTTTTTTTACACAATAATTTCATACTGTTGCTTTATATCTGTCGGAATCGTTTGTACTCGCAATTGTTGTGATATGTATTACATATTTTCATTCCTAAAACCCCTTCAAACTCCTTATATGATCCTGAAATGGTACCTTGGCGCTCAGTCTTCTACTCATGTTGGGTACTTCTTATATCATCAAGCTAATGAGAAATCTTTGTTTTGCTACGTTAAATAGGTCAACTTATCTAATACGTCTATTGAACTGTCAAGACAAAATTTATACCGATTCTCCAGAACTTTGTTTCCGCCCAAGCCAGAGATTTTATCAAAAATGTGCCAGCAAGGATTCGACGACACACTCAGATTTCTTGCAAGAAATGATTTGATTTGTTGCACGAATTGTATGGATCCCAAAGTCTCCAGTCTGGACGAAGAACTGGAAGTTATGGCCGCTAAGAACTATGACAAAATTATGTCTGAGGAGTCTTGCCATCAGTGCAAAGTTCAGAAGCAGGTATGAACAATCCTAACCTTTTTTCAATCGCAACCAATCTTTGACTTCCTTCCTTTGTAGTATAATAAACTAGCATGTAGACCACCTCGTCAAGTCGAGTGGAAAGTAGTAACACCTATTACGTAGTGTTTAGCTTAACCTTGCGACATTTTGATGCACTGGATAATCATGTTTTGAAATTCATCTTGCTATGTGCTGCCATGGATCTCGGTGTAGATACAGTTCTTTTAACTTATATTAATTCAACTTCCTTTCCACTTTGTATTTCCTAAGCTTTAGCAATATCAGCCAGTGGTGTCAAAGAAAAGACACTTCCTAAGAAGTCAAGTAATGTATGTTGCAATTCTTCATCTTTGCTTATTTTTATAAAATTACATTATAATATTATAGTAATTTCAATCTTCCACCGTAATGCTTAATAGACTTAGATTTAGTTGAAATAGGTGCACATATGCATTTGATGTGTTACATCAGTGTGTATCTTTACACTGGAAGTATAAGTGTCATAAATGTACTGATTTAATATTAATATGATCTAATGCTGAACGGTTCTTTATAATGTGATAACTTTTTTATTGACTCCGATAGGCTGCTTTACTAGATAGTCTCCCTGACACCGTTGTCACCATTTTACAAGATGCCATCGAGTCCGGGAATAAGGGAGTATTGAATTGGCTATTTTCTCATCAAAGTGTTCGTCTGCTCACCTTAATGTCCATTCCTTGTCTACTTCCCGCTGACATGGCATACGCTACAATTCTGAAGGTATTTGAGAACGCACCGAAGCTAAAATACAACCTGAAAACATTGAGTGCAGCTGTTATTCAACTACTGGCCCAGACGTTATCCAAGTTCCATTTCTCACCTACTTACTCGGCTCAGTTAACTTGTCAGTTGGCTTTTACAGAATATAATGCCGGCTTCGATGATGGTAATTTACATTTTTCCATTATATATTAGTCTATTAGTATTGTGATTTAACCAGTAGTAAATAGATATATTTTCGAATGCTCCGTGCAATCATGATGTCAGTACATTCTTTTGTTTTTTGCCTCCTGTTTATAGATGCTGAAAATCCAGAAAAAATACTACAACGGAAACCTTCCATACGCAACAAAGTTAATTTTGGATTTACACTCAATATTGAAAACCGGTAAGTTAGGCGGAAATAAAATAGAAATTACTATGGACTTAAATTTTACTAAAGACAAACAATAAGTGTCTTATATGTATATTATTGTTTTGCAGCGACAGTGTGTTCACCGCCCCTAACACTCGTACAAATAGCCGCAGACCATCTTTGGTGGATATTGAAGAAATTGAAGATGACACATTTGAACGCTACCTCACTGTCACTTCCCATCAGGAAGCCATCATGGCTTATTATTATCTCAATCAAGACTCTGAAATTTCTGAGATTGTAAATATGACTGATTCCCCCCAAACTTGTTTGGCTTTACCGTCCTCAACAATGGTCGAAGTCTAAACGTCGGTCGTATTTTTCTTCTCGCCTATTATGCCGTGCTAATTATTAAATGTACAGTTCTTAGGTCAACTAGTAATCCATTTCTAGGGAAATAATAGTCGCTGGATGATTACGTTTCACGATGTGATTTTAAGTCTTAAAATGTACAAAATATTTCGCAACAAGTATTGGTTGAACTCAATGACGGGTTACCATGTTGTGAAATATTTACCAAATATTTGTTGGATGTATTATCGATACTGATTTTGTGCGCTTATGATGAGAAATCGAGCGTGCAGCTTAAACTGAAGTCCTGTTTTTCCAGTCATTAATTACTATATATATATAACATGTTAAGCTGTAAACATTTTAATGGACAAATTACTTCTAGACTGTTTATATGAGATGTGTAGAGTCATTGTAATTGTAAGCGCGAAACCGTAGACAAAATGTTCATACTGTTGTAGGATTTATGCTTTTAGTAACTAAACCTGTGTTTTCCTGTATCTCGAAGTAACTTCTTAGCCTAGTTTTATTGAAGATAAGATAAAAGGTTGTTGCAAATTACGGCACGTAACCGTAATTGACTATAGGTGCGGAAAACTGATTTTATATTACTTGTTATTTTGATTAGTATTTTTATGCCAATTACCAGCGATAGTGTAAGGTTGAAATAAGTCCATTTGTGAGGTGTCAGTTTTGTAGGTTAAGTTGACGCTGGCGAAGGTATTCTTTGTAACAGTAAATAAAAATAATAATAATAATTACTTAGTAAGTTATTGTCAGTTGTTAATAAATTATTTATTTAACTTTGATACTCGCAATAATGATTTTAAGTTGTAAAAACTTAAGTAATTGTTGCAATTGTTACATTTGTTCCCGATACTGGTTTTTAAGATATGTCAAAAAGTGTTAACGAATTCCGGATTCTTTTCCTTCTCACGCCATGAACTAGCTTTAACTGTAGCTCAGGTGTGACAATGAAAATTTAGTCTATATTATTACTTAATTTAACATCAACTGCAATACTGATTCAATAATACCATATACATACTTTTACGAAATGCTCATGGATAAAATAAATCAGAATTATTACTACACCGGTTCCGCTTGTCCAAGCGGTTAAACCGGACTGCAGTGTAATCGTGAAACTTCTGATTTAATGTTCTAACTCTATTTCCGATAATGTTATCTTTGCTAAACATTTTTAATTGTGATTGATTGAATAATGCAAGCCATGTCGTATGTACATTATATTTTGAGTAAACTTTGATTAAAGCCAAATATTGAAAATAACAATGGTCCACATTTTGATTCTTCACCTTCATCACGTATTTCATTTCGTTAAGTACGGAAATACACTTAAATATCCACATCCACAGTACATTTGAAGCATTCGTCCGTTTAATTTCAGGAACATTTTGCCCTCAAAATCCGAAAACCCACACTATCCTCATTTGATAAGAAAAACGTAAATCATTTTTATCTTGGTTAATTTGAGCATTCGGCATTCACAGCATACCTTTTGTATTAAAACTTATTCAGGAATGCGTGTCATCTTCACTTTGACATGTATTTATTCAGTATACAGTAATTATACTTATACTTCATTTCAGTTAATTTTGCCTTCTGCATCATCCAATATTGAAAAAATAATTACATACTTATATTGTGATTTAAATAAGATACACAAAGCGCCCTCTAGACTTGTTTCTGTAACCTTCCTTCAACTTGGAATGGAATTTGCTCGTGACTCACTCTCACTGCTTTTGGCTACGGATTTAAAAATCGTCATTTAAACGTGCGAGACTGTGTGTGTGTGAGTTCATCGGTTCTTCATAGTCGACTTTCATCATTTGAGGAGCAGAAGCATGTGTTATCGGTGTCTCAACTTATTGCTCCGGACCGGGTGTGATTAAAGTGACTTTACTTCAAGTAATTTAACATTTATTCAAATCGCCTTATAGTAATTAAATTTGCATTATTATTGTACATTGTACTGGTATTTAAAAGATTTTAAAAATTATATTTTTACATTTAAAAATTACACATGATTATTGATTGCAGCGAAAGGTTATGGGAGGAAAGAATTAATTTTTGAGAGAGATGACTTCGTACTACGACGAGGTTGAAATCGAGGACTTTGAGTGGGACGAGGAGACTGAAACTTACTATTACCCTTGCCCTTGCGGAGACCGATTCCTGATCACCAAGGTATGTGAAATCAATAAACAGTAATGCATGATGGTTATGAAACTGTTGGGGTGAATATGTGCTAGTTGACAAAATTTTTAGTTTAACATTTTTTTAGTTATAATTATATATAAAGTTGACATTGAAATAGGATTACCGCTGATTGGAGTTAATATGTAATCATCATTGAATTTTGTTCTGTTATTGTTTTTGAAGGAGGAATTAGTTAGTGGAGAGGAAGTAGCCACCTGCCCCAGCTGCTCCTTGCTCCTGAAAGTTATCTATGACCCGGATCAGTTCCAGAGTACAGAGTCCGAGGAAATCATAGTGGTGACTCATCCCAAAACAGCTGTGAATGTGTAAAAGATACGCGACCCGTTGCCTGATTATCTTGAGATCGTTGAAATGATGATGATGAACGCAGGAAGAGGACGGGGGAGAGGTGGCGGCGGATCATCTCAAAAACTGGACTTAGTACCGACGCTACCCCCACTGTACCCTCCTTGTAATAATCCTGTGCCGTTGAACCCCGCTCTGACCAAGTTGGTGCCTAAGAATAACGAGATGATCCAGCACATGATGAGTAACTATGCTGTAATGCCCACCAGTTGTCATCCCGCCCCTCCAGGGTTCTTTGTAGAGCGGTATTCCGACCGGTACTGTGCACCCTTGCAGCTCAAGAAAAACCTAATGTATGAAATTGACCATAGACGGCTACCGAGTGAACTGGGCCCTCAGAAGGTGAAAAAGCGAAGCAAGCCCATAAACAAAGTCATCGAAATCAAGGCTAAAAGAGCCTTGGAGAAATTGGCGTCCATGCAAGACAAGGAGGATGATGAGAAGGAGGAGGAGGAGAATGATGAGACCCCATCAAAGAGAAGCAAGTCTGATGCCGTTGAGGACAAGGAAGACGAAGAGGAAAAGCCCAACGCGGATAATGATGAGGAGGAGGAGGAAGTCGATGAGGAGTTGGATGAAGGCAATGACTACATGCGGGACTATTTTGATAATGGTGAAGGCTACGGTGACTCCGACGAGGACAACTTGGAAGACAGCTCTGTCTACTAAACTTCTCAACGATTGTGTACAATAACAAATAATGTATGTTTCATAAATTGTACAGTCAAATATTTTTCTCAGACTCGTTCTCTGGTTGAGCTAGTCTCTCCTTGTTACAATAAAATAATAAAGACAATAAATGTCTTTGTTTTTTATAACCTAGCCCCTATCTATTTCGAGTTGCTACACCGTACACATTTTAAAATTTAAAATCATACTGCTCTGTTAATTATTTTATTATTTATTAAGCTTGTCACTTTAATATCCACGTAGCCCCAAGATATGGAATCAAATTAATACTATGTACAGCCATCGAATTTGTTGACATTATTACTAAGTAATTATTAATAATATAAATTAAAAGGTGAACATAATTAATTCTATGATATCTCTCATATCTTGAGTTAGTCTCCGCAATTCCATCTTCAGTCAAGGGAATATATTCATTAAAGGAGTCGCGTAAACACACGTTCCAGGATGCATTTAGTAGTAGTTTTTTTTTAAATTTAAGGCAGGCAATTAATTTAGGTACCTTTGGAAAAATACATAAAGAAGGGCAACTCATGATGTACGAAAAGTACGAATGACCCTTGGATGTTTTAGGAATTACAACTTTTAGTAGATAACGTGTAAGACTGCCGGAAGGAAAGTATGCTGTTCTGGTGCATCTGCGGCACAGGGGCACTCGCTCATTGTCGGTACAGAACTCCGTATATGCAATAGCGTTCGAACTTTTAAACCACTGTTGGATCTGCATGGCTGGGAATGCTGGGGTACGACTATACATACAGTGTTTGTGTGTCGTGTGGATGTGTCTGTGTGTGTGCTTGCATAGGCTAGGATGGGAATGTGGGAATAAATGTGAGCATCCCTAAAGATATTTTAAGTTCAAAAAGTTATCATGAAGAGACGGTGTTTATAATTTAGAGAGAGGGTTATTCTACGAATTTTTATTTCCTCAAGTTATGGATATAATGTGTTGAGTTCAATTAAACTGAAGTAACGTGGAACTGAGCAAGATCGCATTGTTGCTTACCATTTACGAAACGACGTCCGGGGTCAGTACTGTAAGGACAACTTGTTTATGCTAAAAAGAAGGTGTGTTATATTGTGTCATGTTTAATTTACTGGGATGAGTAAAAAGTGAATTACAGTAATCAAGAGAAAAATATAGTGAAATATACTGTTTGTAGTATTTAAAGTTGTATTATAAAAATAAATAAAAATAAAGAGTGACTGTTCATTTTTTTAGGAAGCTGCACTAACTTCAGCAAAAAGGCATTAGGCAATAAGGAGACCACCAAAGTATTTCAGTAAACAAGATGTCGTGGCTTGATGTACGTACATAATGACGGCTACGAAATATGTTTGACATATTGAATTATTTGTAATTGAATTGAATGCGTTTGTTGACAGTGTGTGACATGTGGGATAAGTATGAATGTTGATGTATGTTTACAGGATATGTGGGAGTGTAAGCATTTAGATTCAGATTTTAATGTAATGTTGCTCGTTGGAAATGATAATGTATTTTTTGGGGTATAGGAGGACTTCACTAAATCGGATTCTCGGGAATATTTCCTGAAGGAGGCTGTGAACACGAAAAAGTTCATTGCAGCGGGAAGTATACTGCAGGTTACGCAGTGTCTGAATGTTTCTGTTCCACGGAAAAATCGCGAGTCGGATGCTTGTCCCAATGATCCTAAAAATAGCATTATTAAAGTTACTTTGACGGATGGAAAGAGTTCGGCTCAAGGATTGATAACGGAGTATCATCCGCATTTAACGTGAGATGTTAGAATATTTTTAAAAGATGGGGTTGGGGATAATTTGGAACTGGAAGGATGGGAGTCATTTTGGATTTTTCCAGGAGCTCCACTGTTCCCGGGACGAAAGTGGAAATAACCAGTGACATCCCGGTGGTGATGAGTTTAGTAATTTTGAATGTCAAGAATATCCGGGTCATTGGAGGAGTTGTACCAGCTTTAGTGGAGCATTGGAAAATGCAGATAGCTCAGGATAAGCTCAGAAGCTGGGGATTCCGGGGTAATACATCAGGGAACGATGGACCGCCACTTTGGAAACCCTTCAATGTAAGAGGAGGAGGTGGTCGTGTGGATCGAGCAGATTTAAGAAATGTGAAGGTAAACATGAACATTTTCGAATGTCTAAGATGAACTGGGCAACTAGGGTTGGATTGCAATAAATTCGATGTGTACACTTAGAATGAATAGTACACTATTATTATGTATTAAATTTTGGGGATGTGGAATATGAAGGCAATGGACCTTGTGAAGGAACAAATCGAAGTAAAAACCGATGACCCCAGCAAATCAAAGTTTGATGCTCAGCGTTTGGAGGCGATTTCGGAACTTGCAAAGCAAACACAGTTAAAGTCCTTTGGTGAAGGCAAACGGGTGAGTGCTACACTAGTTGTTTTTGAGTTCAATAAAGGAATGGTGGTAGACCCATTTTATATTTTTTTTTTGTGATTCATATTCAGCTCGTAGATAAGGGTATACTGGACATCGTAAATGAAGGATTCAGCGAGGAACAAGCTGAGGAAGCCATTCGTAGATTTAAAAACCCTAAAAAAGCGTTGAAATTCCTTAAGGTGTGACTTTATTCTTCAGTCAATGTTTGTATTGTATTACAAGTATTAAGTATCAATCAATCACAATTATGATTGTCGCCACAGAATTCTAAGGAAAACAATAACTCCAGCCGGCCACGTGAAGAAGGGGCTGATAAAGACTTTTCTCGAGGGGCCAGAAGAGGTGGCAGAAGGAAAGGAAGAGATAAAGACGATGACGACGATGGTCCTACAGGAAACGAGCTAGGGGAACAACCATCAAATAGTATAAATTTATTCGGTTTCATCCAGCAAAAAATAAAAACCGAGGATGAACCTGCTAGTAGGACATCACAAGTTGAAAATTTTCAAGAATCTTTTGGAAACAGTAATTCAGGTTTTAGAGGTAGAGGTGATAGACACTTTCGGAAAGATGGAGAAGCTCGTGGGGGAAGCCAGTACCAAGATTCCCGAAATGGATACAGAAGAAACGATAATGGCAGACCTCCAGGCAGATACAACGATGCACCCCAGGAACCACAAGAATCTCGCGATAGTTTGTATGGTTCTGGTCAACATCGCAGAGGGAATTTTCAGCGGAGTGATCGGGGTGGACGGGAAAGTTCGGATAACTATGACTCGAGGCAATACACGGGAGATTCTTATCATCAAAATGATGCAAGGAATTATAGATCAGATAGATACGGCAGCCAGGGAGGTAGTCAACAAGGAAACCATAGGCAGTCAGCCCCACCTCAGCGTAACTTCCCATCTAACCAAAGAAAACCTGAAGTGACGATGGAGTTTACTAATTCAAGCCAGTTCCCTTCGTTGGATGACGAGTTCGCTTCGCGACCTCGCTCGATGCATGGTGACCAGAGAACACAGAGAAAAGAACCTATTATTGACACTCCAAGGCAGGACCAATATCGTGGTGGTGATAATAACTCATTTAACTACAACCGCTACGGGCAAGATAATCAGTATCGCCAGCCACAAGGTCACCAGACGTATCCAACAAGAAACAGAGAGTACGACGGTTATGATAGAAACCCACGACAATACCCCGATCGCGGAGGTTACCGTGGAGGCCGCGATCATGAGCAACATCACTATGATCAGAGATATAACCAGGTGGAACAGAAGTTTCAGAATATGGGCGTCAGGTCGGAATATGGAAATGAAGGGGATTGGCGACCATCTCAAACTATGGTTTTCACTCGTTCAAGAAATCCGGGAGGAGGAGGAGGAGGAGGAGGAGGAGGAAACCCTCAGGGACGTCATCGTGAATATGCTTACAAAGATAGACAACAATAAATTACTATCGTACTGGTAATTAATAGTGAATAATATCTGAATTAGTGGACAATGCACGAATATTGTTCAGCAGTTTCCCTAGGAACAGTTTATACAGATATTTTGTCGATTAACAAACGGAACCTACTCTTAAGTTATCTCCACGTAATGCTGTTCACTGTTCAGTATGGGAACTAATAAAATATGCTACAAGGTAATCATCGACTCCCTACTGACGGACGATTTCTCGAATGTGCCTTCCCTTTGAAGACACTTTTGAATAACCTCCAACGAAGGATTAGATTTTGATTTGAAAATCTTAATTTTGTTCTAACATTTTTGTGTGCATGTAAAATTTCTGGCCATCCAAGCATGCATTTCAGCATGACGCGAGTTATTAGTATTATAAATTACCAATCGTTCCAGTGAAAGTTCATGTTATGAAAAAATGTCTTATTTATTTACATTACTTACCTAAGAGCAATAAATATTATTTGGCGTAAGCAAGTAACTGCCATGTCGCAAATGAGATTGTATGAGTATCGCTTCAAGGAACTGTAAATGAATTTATTTATTTAAAATTATCAAATCATGTGTCCACCCCATTTCCTTATTATCAGTTTCACCAAACCGTTTACAGCTCGTTCAAGCCTATTTCCATAAACCCTTCAATTTTTTAAAGAAAAAACCATCAAGATTTTATTAAGCACTTCCCTCAACCGGTCAGCAATCCCTCACAGACTCACAGATTTAGTTCAAAACTCGTCTATGAATTGGTCTGAAAGTATGGTTCGAGTAATCAATCTACTAAAAATCAGATTCGGTTTGTTTATTTCCCTAAATAAGTAGCACATATTAAATAAAGTACGTTACTTAGAAGACTTAACTCAGTAATTATCAAGACGGAAAAATTTAAGTACAACTTTTCTAGCCTTTTCATAATTCAACTAAACTCGAATATTTATCTCACAATGATACCTGTGTGATGGTAAATGCCATATTTCACTCAAATATTTATTTATAATGCAACAAATAATGCATTCACACAGTAAATAATGTCAAGAAGGGAAGTTTACAGATATCATTAAATAAATAAAAAATTAATATTCAAATTGTTCTGAAATAATTAAACCTCCATTTTCAATTCCTGCGGCCTCCATTTTGGATTGGACTGATCATATCAGACTCGAATGAATCCCCATCAAATTCGCTACAAGCTCAGCCTTTTGAAATATTTTTACAACTACCATCAGATCCACCATGAAAAATTAGTATTATAGATTATAATTTTAAAATTTGTATTTATAATTAACATTACTCAAATCAAAATCTTAGCCCGGTGGGTCCGGTAATTGGCCACCGTAACCAGAGTAGATCAATTTTAATTCATTCTAATCATCTCTTTCGTAATAGCTGAAGCACAAGCTAAGATGGCGCCGGTTAAGAAAGACTTTGAAATGGAAGCTTCCGAACGGAATCAATTCGAATCCTGGTTCAAACTCCTGAGGAAAGGGAAAGCTGACGGAGCCAAGATTGGCAAAGGTGAGTCATTTTTTCAAGAATTAATAATTATGACTGGATTATAAATATAGCCTCCATTTATAAGTAGGATGATTATGAAGAATTAATTTTGGGACGGAATGGGAAGCATTAATTATGTTACAGTTTGTTTCAAATGACCACTATTATTTGGTTACAGGCATGGTGACCAAACTGGATTTTGTGCTGGAAGATGACCATTGCTATTACGTCGTCTATTCGAAACAGACGTGGGGCCAGTTGGATGACAACAACAATGAGAAAACAATTCACAAATGAAATCAATCGATGAATTGGCCGGCCGTCCTGTTCCGCGAAGACTGTTTTTAATTATATTCACCATTTGTTTAGTTATTTGTCAAATATTGATAATGTGGATAAATATTTTTGATTGTCTACTCTTAAATCTGTGACGTAATGTTATTTCTGAGTTCTGGTATAAAAAGGATAGGTATAAATGCGAAAGTAATTTAGTCTTAGTACTTGGTGAATAGTTAGACTGTAAGAAGTAATTATTATAATTGAAGTAAATAAAAAGGTCAATTGGTTCATCTTAGTGATTTCGGTTTTTAATCGATTTGAGTCTGCGAATGCTTACAGGTCATGTATCAGGGAAGCTCGAGAAAGTGATCGGAGGGAGACCTTGATGCCGATGTTGTGTGCATGTTATTTCATTTCATTCATATAAATATCGTCTAGTTGTGTTTAGATTTAAAGTTGCTTTTCTTAGAAGATTTTTTTCCGGGTCCTAATCTCTTGCTGCCTTTCTCGGATTCAGTAGTCCATTCGTCTCCGGATGAAAACAGCATGGTTCGGAAGAACATGAAAGCGACGAAGCAAATCAGACCAATAACCTGCAAATGTACAACATGTTGGCTTAATCACATTTGTGATGATTCATGATTGATCACTCATCGAATTGCTACAGTTGAGCATCGGTTATGATGAGAAGAGTATAAAGATTTTGTATTAGGTCTCACTTGAACATATTCTGCTTTGTTCGGGTACGGAGTACCGCAAATCGTATACCACTCGGAACCCTGTTTAGGAACTTTGTCGACACATCGGAAGTCGAAGTATTTCTCATCATAGTCCTCGGCGCAGAGGTATTTCCTTCGTTTTGCGGTCTACAAATATGAATGAATACTATATTTTCTCATCGAATTGTTTCTCATCATAGGTACTTCAACTCCTGTGGATAATATCTAACCTCGCCGGTGATAAGTGTTAACATCGTCTTCTGCTCCTGCATTTCGTTACAAGGTCCAATTTTCTCGTGGAGACCAACTGCGATCTCATACTCAGGATCTCCGAAAACAGCCATTCCAAGGTACACCGAATAATGGAGAATCAGTCCGATGATCACTTCATTTATGTAGAACGTGCTTTGAGCTAAACAATAAGACAAGTAATCGTTATTCCTACATGAATCTTAGTATTCCACATGTTTAAACTTAATGGCGTGCATAGTTACATCATTATCTGTCATTCTGCAGCTTACATTTTACAGGTCGAGAATCTTGTCTAGGGTTTCTGTCCATTCTCCAGGCAACCAGAAAGTAAATGAGAACCAGTGTGATGACACAGTTTTCAGTGTGTATTCCAAGATAGTCATGGAATAAATGGTAGATGGGAAGGAACTGAATGACGCCCCCTGGCATACCACTAACCGCCGTCAGTACCGAACACAAAAACTCTCGAGACGGCCGTTTATCTTCTACCCATGGGTTGTTGGGGTCATTTTCACAAAATAACCTTCTCCATAAATTAAATGCAAGGGTGAAAGAGCAAGCAAATGTAGCGTGAAAGTAATACGACGTGAATGGAACCCAATAGTGTCTGTCATAAATGTTTGGATCCGTATCGTGCCAGGTCCAGTGAACAAATTTAACAGCCATGATGTCATAAGGGATGTCAATGAGTACCACCGATAATCCTGTCGCCAAAGCCTGCTGAACCAGACTTAACCTCAGACGTGAAACGCATGCCGAGGCCGTGTATATGAAGGTAGGATCTGTTACCAGATTTAAAAGGTTTTAGAAAATTCAAAATACCTCTACTATACTCCAGCTTATTTTTATATTATAAAATATATTTATCATAAAAATATTCTAAATGGACTTACACAGAAAAATGATATGTAGAGGGAGCCTTCTACCCAGTAAAACAATAGTAGTTTGGGAATGCCAGAAGTTATTGATGTCTTTATTCCAAAAGGTCATGTTCTCCACGAAAAAACCATGCATGATACATGTCAACCAAAGCCATTTGAAACGACCACCGACCCGGCGTGCTTGAGTGAGAATTTTTTTAAATAATTAATAAATAATTACTCATTTTGATATTAGAAATGACCGGCTAGGCTACTTGAATAATGTGTACATATTTATGTGAGTGGTTAAAAAAAATTATTACAATGAAGAAATGTCAGGAATCCGACGGTTATATAAACAAATTCTGAAATCAGGTAAGTAGGTTGAGCCTTCCAAAGTTCTCGGGGGTCGTTAATTGTAATTAACCAGTCTAAGATCTGAGTAAGCAAAACATTTAGTTAGAATTTTTTGAAGTTAAAAGGTTACATAATTTAAATAAAGGAAATTATATGTCAGATCTTACCCCATTAAATTTGTAGTCCGTGATTTCCTCTCCGATACCAAGAACCTCCCGTTTCATTTTGCCCGGTATTTCCTTATACAGTGAAAGAACTAAAAGATTAGCGTTTCCTCTGTAAATCCCTGCAGGTGAACTGAGATCTAACACCTGAGCTGACAATGAGTGGACTAATCTCGCCCGGTGCTTGAAAAAGTACGCTTGACTTTATCAGATAGTTGTCTTCACTGAACTGTATTCAGAGTTTACCCATTCAGGCTTTACAGAGGTATTAAAATGTATTGATTTCTTTGACACATTGTCTTTTTCCATAGGATGAGATCAACAAGTACCTACTTTTGATCCTGCTGGATTTATTTATGTGTATTAGAGTGCATGCCATCATCTGCTCCACATGATTTCAAAGTGCGAAGGTCATAGCTGTTTATCAGCATTTTGTTATACGTAAGGAGGCGAGCGAGCATTGTATAAAGATGTATGTCACAGAAGGATTCTATCAGTGTAGCCGCATGAACAAAATAATATATGAAATGTCGGACAAAAATAAGTCCGAAGTTGAATTGCTTGTATATAAATAGCTAAACTCACAATCCGGCTCTGCTCTATATGTGGATACTTCTTACAATTTTATTAGATTAATAAAGCTACTACAAATTCAGCAGAAGTATGGACAGAAATCCCACGAAATCAAATGCACGTTCCAGGTGGCAATTGCTATTGTCTCTTTCATAGTGGCATTATCAGTTTTGGTAAACATAGTATCTGACAAAGATAATGCTCCGCACCTGTTCCTCAAATCTTGTTGACAGCCTCGCGAATCAAAGATGAGTCTTATAGAGCCAGGAAATATTGAATGTTCTTATAAACTTTTAGCATTCATTCTGTGTCAACGTCAAGTACAGTACAAAACAGTGTGGGAAATTGAGTACATTTGTGTACGAATATATTGATTACGTTTTTACATGCCTGGATGCAACATATGATGACGATTTAAAGCCTAATTATATCTATGTGAATGAGTCAGTTCGACATTATAATGACAAATGAAGAGCAAGAAGTGCATCTATTCTAAATACCAGTGTGAATGGTTATTTTATTCCAGAAATTGTAATGGACCTAAATAAAGAAGCATAAAATGTTTTCTTTAGGCCCATTTAACTCGGCTGATCTGAAACTCAGAAATGCCGATGAATAAGAGCCTTAGTTATCATTTTAAGGAATTTCCGCACCGGATGGTTAGGTAGTTTCTCAATGCTTTTGAATAAATCAGTGCTTCCAGAGCTCTGAATGGAAGTGTAAATTTCTGGGATCTTCAGATCTGCGTAGATTTCCTTTACTCTGGCGACTTTGGCCTCATCTTTCTGGCCGTAATTTTCCTAAAATGATTTCTTATGATTTAAATAGCTGTCGGGTAAAATTTTAATAGATGGACTAAGTGATTATAATAATTTGCCACCCCTGATCCCCACATAAGGGTGTGAGTCATGAGATATTTGATTCCCGTTATTTGATGTCAATATCAATGATAAATTATTATTATAAATTATTATAAATGATCAAATATTTCATGAATCACTCCCTTGTGTGATCTAGGAGGGAGTACCTCCAGTTCCGCTTTTTGCTCTGTGCTAGCCAGCTCTAACGCCGTTATCAATGGCCATGTGCACTTTCCATTGGATATGTCCGTTCCATCTTTGCCAATGTTAGTAGATTCTCCAAACGCATCTAAGAAGTCATCCTGAATGGAGAAGTACATCCCAATGTCCATCAAAATGTCTTGTATCATAGCATCAACGGTTTTTCTTTTTTCACAAGCCTTTGAGAACCACAAAAATTGAAATCTACAAATTCTTATAACGACTCTATACTTCTCCTATGAGTAGTCTTCTATGACAATGACAAGTATTGTGTACCATTAGCATTGCTACAGCAACGGGTAGGTAGAAACCGTAGTGACATGCTTTCGCTGCAATAATTTTCTCGTAGACTTCTTTCGTGCAGCTGTAATAATTGGGACAAACTTCAACGTCTCATGTCCCATAAAGAGCAAATCCGATTCATGTATAGTATGAGACGAGACCTTTCTGTGTGTGCCCTAGTAAATTTTTTTTCCTCTGGGTAAAAGGGGGCACGAAAGCCATTTTAAATAATTTAAACCTTTGGTGTCAATAAATATAATTGAGTATAAATTTACAAAAGTTTATACTGCTGAATTGAAATCATTTAAGTAGTTTTGTTGGCTTATTTGTTTTATAAAATTTAAAAATTTGAGTTAAAAATTAAAAACAATCTATAAAATTTCTCCATTTACTTGAACCTTAAATCCAGAGTTTTTCCAAGATGGATGAAACAAATTTTGCTAGAAAATGGGGGAATGGAATATTTCCTACCGTTGCCCCTTCTATGGGCTACAGTGGGAGAAAAATGCTTTGTGACACTCTGGAAATCCCAAGACTTTTCCTGTAACCCATTAGAAATATGCTGGCTGTACATAATCCTGACAGAAAATATTGTACTTGTCATGATCATGATAGGTTAGAAATTGTCAGATGGGGTTCTATACACGAAAGGTCACATTTCATGCACTAATATTCGCATTTAACTTCGTATGTACTTAAGCAAAAGCAAGCTTGAATGATTAGTGAAAGAGTGGTATGTACAATTGCAATTTCTGGGATTCCATGCGAAAGTCCAGATTTTGACCCAAAGTCCCAATAAAAATACTTTCATTGAATAAATCCACCAAGTCAGCGTAGTAGGACTGATCCCGAAAATATTTCTTAATAATCAGGAAGACGCATTTGTCGATTGCTAGGAAATCATTGGTAGCAGACATGCCTATGTGTGGAAGTAAATGCCAACATGTCCGTCCTCGACGGTGAGTAGCATTGTCCATGATGTCATCACATATTAGGCATTCAGCCTGAATCTGAATGAAACATTTTGAACAATTAGCCCCTACTAAAATCCACCTACTGCTACCAAATTGGGATGAATAAATGTAGCTATAAATATTAGTAGGGAGCATAAAGAACCTTACCATTTCCATTAACCAACCCATAATTAGCACCATTTTCCTCTCTTGTAAACTTTGCTCTGGTGCGAGCTCAAAACTTGCGGCGAGAAATAGTCTGGCTCTTTTAGAAAAATACAGTTAGTTAATTACAGCAATGTGCTCCTAATTCAGAGAGTCTTCCCAGGTATTTTGGACTGCTTTGACAATCATTTTACATTCCCACTCGCATGTATACTCTGGAATGTACATATTTTTGTACATTCGATTGACAAGAATTTTGATTTATATTTATAATAATTATTTTATAATTGTTGTGTTTGTTTCTTTCTACATATGGAGTATCATTCTATCGGTTCTAGACCTCGAAAGAACTGGGTCAGCGTTTTCACTGATTTACGCCAGATATTATAAAATGTTTTGCTATGTGTCCTCTATTAGCACTCCATACTAGCCAAACTGTAATAATTTTAGACCACTTGTTAAAAGATATTCCCTTTAGTTTGCTGTCCAAAATATCATGTGACTCTCTGTTGAACTATCTCTGTACATTATATATATATATATTGAAAATGTCAAAGTCAGTCACCGGAGTTTTTTCCCGTCCAGAACATTGTAGCGTAAGAGTTCTTCCAGCCACTGGAATCCTCCGGGAGTATTCTTCACCCCTGGATCGTCTCGTAAGACGTTGAGTATATCTTCAAAAGTTGCGTTAAATTCTGCAACGTCTTCTTTGGAGAGCTCCATTTTTGGAAGTAAATAGTCCATTGGATTGAAAATAATAATCCCCCTTCTAATATGAACCGTGATTAATATGATGATGTAAAAAGTACAAATAAAAAATAATATGATTTTGTAACCGCGAATTAGCAGCGACGTTAACTATCGTTAATTAATCGAAAACGAAATGCTTCAAGTGAAACATGCATGGTATATTAAAAAATTGAAAGTACGTAAAGATTTTATAGCTCACAATCCAACATTTGCTGATACAGGGATTCATTCAAATAATATTACTGAAAAGAAGTCCTACGAAACACCCTGTCAAATTTCTGCAAGCTTTCATTCATAATTTAGATTATCATGACTATAAATTAGCCTTGCAAGGTCCGAAGTCATAATATATAGCATATTAGAAATCCTATAACATGCGAGTTTATACAAGTTACAAATACTAAATGGAAGAAAAGATAAACATGATGTGTAAAAAATGTCGAAGAATATCACCGCGCTACCGTATACTGCTTTTGGATTTAATTCGAGTTTTTTTCAAGATGTTAAGCAAAACCTATTACGGGTTTCTATTAAATATAATTTCATTAATTCCATTATGATAAAGAATGGATTCCACTGAAATGAATTTAAGCGTGATAAAAACTACCAGTGATTGTTTTTGTATATTTGCATGCCATTGGAACATTCCAAATTGCATTTCAAAATACCTCTCACTTCCAGATGATTAATTTTGAATATCTTTTTGGATAGGGCCAGTGGACCTATGTACCCCTTTATTGAAGGAAAATAAACGAAATGATAGACAAAAGGTTATTAAAATAATTTGCTCAAAATGAACAACTCTTTGACGGACTCCCTTTGAAGTTCTAGTTTCATTATATTCAGGGGTGGATTAATAAAATAATTTTTACCCTGGCCCTAAATTTTTTACCCTGACCCCTAAATGTAAATCCACCCCCGATTATATTTGTAGAATGAACGGTATGTTCATAAAAGCAAAAATGAATACATTCATTACAAGTTACATCTGAAACAACAATTACATCTTGCATGTTTGTAGCTATCTACAAATTGAAAGAAAGGAGGAGTAAAAATCATCTGAATTGAAGTCCATTTGAACCGCATTATTTTCAGTTTTGCGAATTTGAATCAAAGGATCTACACAAGAAAAATCCGAGAAAATAAATTCAAATTACAATAATTATTAGGTTTACAGTGGAGTTATTCAGCCAGCATTTCTAATAAGCCAAAACAGTCACGCATGATAACTTCACGTGATATCAACTTATTTTTACAATCAGCCTAATGTTATTCTAGTAATGTACAATAAACATTCTGGGGTAGAACTATTTACACGTAGATATCTTATTGGTTTAGATGCGTGCAAATAAAATAATCCATAGTTTTGTACGGATGATTTCCAGACTCAATAGGATAATATCGGATAATACCATTCTCGGACTTTATTACTGATACTCGGCCAGGACATGTGAGTAATCGACCTGGTCTCGTATTCCAGTAATGTGAAGTGCAGAAGTCCCTGTACATGTACTTAAGTATAAGGAAGAGCCGATCCGTGTTCTTTTACCTCCCGTCTCCCGGTTTGGGAGTTGTGGCGTTTGTCAGATATTTTATAGACTGTTCAAATAAATATTACGAGACTGTTATATGATTATATAATGACTCCAAGTGAGTGAGCAATCTGCGTGAAAAGCTAAACATTTAGCGATTAACGGACGAATATGATTGTTTTCTACATATACTAGATAAAAAATCAGGCTTGCGGGACTTATGCTCATGAACATTAAACACCACTACTGGATTAAATGATTCGTGAATATTCTTGACAGCAGTTTCTAGGTGGAACTTCAAGAACGTTTCTGGACGTTTTAAGATCAGTAATTAATGGGACTGAGTAATATTTAAATCACCTTAAAGAACATAATTCATGCGTTGTAAAATATGATAAATAATTTTTTTAGTGAAGGGGAAAATTAATCAGAGCCTGTTCGATTAGAATCCAAATTATTTATTTGATTTTTCGTTTAACGGGTAAATGAACGAGACTTTCTTGAATGAAAAATGGAGAAAGTCCAGTTTTCACTAATAACAAAATCACACACGTGTACAGATACATAATGTACACGTGTATACGCAATCTTCAGTGTGAAGGAACCATGTAACGACGTTAAAAGGTACGATGTGCAATAAAAATCTGCATACAGTATAATTAATACTAATGGATTTAACTGAATACCTCCATATGATTTACTAAAAGGGATAGCATTATTATCATATAAGCAATATATGATAATGGCTATTCTAGCTGTAAATAAGTTTCAAATAAAAGTTCATTCATTCACTAGAAGTTTCTGTTAACATCAAACTAACTAACATTAAACAAAGACTAAAAATTTCGAAATGACTATTAATGCTGTACTTACTCATACATAACTCCCTGAATGCAGTCAATATTCATTTTAGGTTGCATTGTATTAGGCTCGTTAGTATGATGCTTTTTATACTTAATTCAATAGGTTTATTTTGCATTCAGTGAAAGTGCAAGCCGACAATTATTTCCCTTCTACTTCCGATCGAAAATGCATCTGACCCATTTTAACTCCTCACCTATGATATAGTAATAATGATTATTAATTTCCTGAATTCCAAGGTGAACCAAAATGATCTAGTCATTCATTTTATATCAATTTCTTTGTACAACTGTCATATTAGTCCTCGGTTGTCGAATATTACAAGTAGAATATAAAACCAGAATTAAGAGAAGACGCATTGCTACACTGCTGTCGTCAATCTCGGAGGTCAACAACAACACCACCACAATAATGCAATAATTCTTGGTAGTAGCTGGCGGCTGAAGAATAGGACTGAGTTTACTGTGCTATCAAAGTTGTGTACAACTCCCCATTTTCCTGCAACTCCTTCACGATATCCAGTCCACCGACTAATTCACCGTTGACATAGAGCTGGGGGTATGTATGCCAGTCGGAGTATGTTTTCAAATTTTGACGAACTTCTTCGTCCGAAAGGATATCAAATGTTCCAAATGCCACCCTTTAACAAAAAAAAATACATTTTAAAAACAAGTGTTCATTTTCCCACATAAAGTGCTTGATGGTAGACCAAAATACTTTGGGATCTTGTAAATTATATTAACTTACCCAGAGGCTCTGATAATTTCAATGATAGCCCGACTGAATCCGCAACGTGGAGCATCCGGTGAGCCCTTCATGAATATCATTACTTTATGCCGATTTATAAGACCTTTAAGTCGCTGCTCCATAGTAACAAACGTATCGTTCCCACTAGTTTCCTTGGTATCAGATGCTGGAGCAGGTGCAGTCGCACTACCTGGGGTTGCTTGATTGATGGAATTCTCAGCAGCCTGCCTTACTTGTGCCAAGGATGAGGGCTTCAGCTGGAAAATTTAATGAAATTTAAGTTAAGGAAAAACAAACGAAATCTCTACGAACTATCTAATCCAATCTAATCTACACCCGGCAGCTATCACAAAGACAACATTTACAAGTACAGTAGTTAAGTTACGTAATATCTCAACATACATGTGATTTCACTTTATTCGTTAGTTCCGCAACTTTAACCCCATCCACCCGATCCAAAAATTCGCCCCTTCGAAAGTACAGCACAGTAGGAACGGAAATGACATTGTAAGTTAGACAAACTTCCGGAAAATGTTCTGCCTCTAATTCAGCAAATGCCACTTCCTGCACGAATCAAAATAACCACTCAATAATTACACAACTCAAAAAATATTACAACTAAAATACACAACACTCATTTCAGAACAATACACCTACACCCCCCACAAAACAATCAACATTTGAGCACGCTTACACCATAGCACACTCGGTACAAAATCTCAACTCAGTCCATTCCACCAACTTCCATATTGCACATCTCACTTTGAAAAACCTCTACATTCATAATTAATCTCCTCAGAGCACACTCCATCAACATCAACACTGCATTCCATCCTCCATCCAATTACATACCTTTAATTCATTCAATTCCGAGAGATCCTTCAGAACATTATTAATGCTCTGACACTGAGCAGCCCAGGGTGCCATAAAATGAATGACCACAAGGGTGTTAGTCCTAAAACAAAAAGATAAACCATTACTTTACTATTACTACCACTAAATCAATATTTACAATGTTATAATACTTCACAATCAAACATTTTTGATTTTTTTTTTAAAAAGACCAAAAAATACTTACTCAATAGTTTTCTCAAATTGATCATTATCTCGAATCTGCATTACCACCATTTTGACTTGAGGTCCAATAACCAGGTGTTCTAACGTGCACCTTTAAGTTTAACTGATCTGCAGACAAATTTGAAGGGAATTAAATTTTTTAATATTTGAGTAATTATATTATTACTCTTATTTCGAGCTGTTCTGCTTAGTATTTATACTTCCAAAAATATTAACTACACACATACACCGTCAGGTACTATTACACAGGGAGTATGAATAAGCTTTATTTTACTCATTCAATTTAATAGCAATAGGAGGCTCAAAATTCGCAGGATTTACATCACTTACTTACTACTCACTTATTAGTTACACAGGAGAAGATTACAATCGTCAGACAGCACGGATAAATGTACTTTCCCATACACTTACAGCTCAAAGTTCAAAAACGTATTCATCCGTTCTGCTGCTGCCTTCTGCCTTCGCCTTCCCTGCTTCCCTGCTCAATCCGGTATCTCCGCTCTGCTCCTATAAGAACAACATCTCTATATACTTAAGCCCTATATTCGTATTTTTAAAAATAAAATATTAGCGCCTAAGACATCCCTGAGAATGGACTCAAGATTTAGTTCCTCTAAACTGCCATTTTAATAATAATTTTTTAACCCTTTTTTACAAGTCCGTACCCTTATTTACGGAATTTTTGAGGGTAGGAGTAAAAAGTGATCCATTACCGAAGGACCTCTTTATAAGAGCCACTCCAAAGAGGAAGATTGTAATAAACCCTTCAGTGGCTCTTCAAGCATGATGTCATAGTAATGAATGCTATATGCAAAATATACAAGCAACTCTCACTATAACGGAGGAAGTCCTGTTGAACGGAAACTCCTTGACCCCATGACATGACCCGGAGAATATTAATTTTGATTATTATATACAAATTCATATTAAGAATTGAGCTCCCTCCGGAGAGGACAGTAGGAAGAGAGCGGACACTAAATTATTATTTACGGCACAATTTATGGAGGTTTTTATTTATCATCCCTTCATAAGAGATATGAAACTCTGAAGCAAATAATGAAGTTTCGTAAAAGTTTCGAAGTAAATGTGTTTTTAGAAAAGGAGAATTGTTTTAAGAATAAATTACAACTGGTCCTAGCTTTGATTTTAATTTTTAATGGACAAGGAGTCCTTTTTCTCCCCTCCCCCCTCTTAACCCACATAAGGGAATGTAATACAAAATTTCTAGTTCCCCATTTTGAAGCAAGTCGTTTCCAGATTTTTAAAAATTTTATTGACATTGGTACAAATTGGGGTCCTAGTCCTCAAGAACGTGAACGAGATTTTTTGAGGATTGTCGGCATTACAAATTTTTGTTCAGAGGTACATTTTTTGCTTTTCTCTTGACGCTCATTTGTAGGCAATTTTATGAGCTTTCAGGGGAGATAACCAATAGGAACCTATGTTGAGAATTGTGGACATGACAAGAACAGAGAGCAAGGTTGTAGAACCTTGCTAGAAAGAGAGTTTCGGATCTTGCCATTTTTCCATGGACGTTTTATAGATCATAAAAATATTTTAAAGCGCTGCGGTTGTAAAGAATTTCATGGGGATTAGGGGTGAGTATAACGAGACAACGGAACGAGAATCTCGTTTATCTCGCTCTTTATTCATCAACGAGACAGTACGAGACATATCGCTTTATTTAACGAGAATATCGTTTGCAATTAAATCTTGTTGAATCCCATACCAAACTGAAAAATGGGATGTTTGTTATTCCATTTTGTCAATTAAGACATTTTGCAGTTCTTGGTGCTAGCTTTTATTCCGGCAGGTCTTCATTAATTCTTTTCAAGGCTTCCATGTTTTCACATTTTATGGTCCAAGCTCAAAAATAAATATTTTGCGCCTTGGGATTGTTCCGATTTGTGAATTTAATAATTTTGTAGGTTATTTCACCAGAATTAGTGCAGGCTACAATTAAATTGCATATATTTCAACACAAAAACCATGTTTTTGCCCTGTCTTGTTTGTCTCGTACGTTGATTACTCTCGCTACTCTCGTTCTCGTATTTTTTTCAGAAACGAGAACGAGACAAACGAGAATTTTAAAACCAACGAGAAACTCACCCCTAATGGGGATTCATTTGAGCCTAAAGTTACCTTCTTAGATTGAAAAATTGGGGTTACAGGACCTAAGAATGTGAGGCAAAGTTGAAGAATTATTTCAAAAAATTGCAATAAAGATAAACTTTTGTTTTTGCCTCCATCAACTATGAAATATTTTGGAGTAAGTAGCTGTAAGCACTCTGAAATGCTAATACAATTCATCCACCGATGCGTGCAGCCTATTTGATAATAAATTGTAAAAGTCTGCTAATTATAAGTACATATTATGTAAGGAATCAAAGTCGTACTGAAAGTAAATGAGTAAAGCTGCTCTAACAAACAGCTCTAACTAATAATAAACAAATGTACGACAATTCAGATTTGATCCTTCAGCCATATCAAATTAAAGGAAAGATTATTTCTTTCCCAAGGACATGTGGCTATTGTGCCGGGTTCCACGACTCGTGTCTATATGCTACTGTGTTTAAATTAAAATTCGAACATAATTTTTAAATTGAATCTGGCAAATAGGGTATGACAAAGATATTCAAGTTGATTCACAAACTTCTCAATTTATCCTCTCATAATAAACTGTCAATTTATCAGCTTCTAATAAACGAATCTACCACATAAGCCTCAATCTACACTAAGGCGCTTAGCTTTCACATTAATTAAATACAGAATTGGACGATTTCTTGTTGCCCATGCGGCCTTTGACTGTGAACCTCAATTTTCAAATGACATTAACATATCACTTTGTATTTTTCTCCCACATATGCAATCAATCTCCCCAGGTCACAAAAAAACACAAGAGCTACATAAAATTCATGCTCAAACCTACATACAGTGTACTTACGTAATTATATACAAATACAATTATAAATACAAAATTTCCCAATTTTTACAGAGTATATTATATTTTATATTTACACTCTCCCCTCTCATTAGCGTTGAGTGTCCACTTTGCCCCAAACTACCCCAATGTTAAAAACCCTGCCAAAAAATGTCCCTAGCCAGAGAGCTATCCCAACCCACAATCAGCTTACTTTTTCAACTTGAATCCCAATTTTTATCATAATTTCATATTTTTATTCAGATAGAATTTTTAGCAGGAACTCCATGTATTGAAGGAAGAGTTCCAGTCATAATTTCCAGAGATTTACTGTATTTCCTGGGGCTTTGGACAATTTAGAGGGTCTTCTCAATGTGCCTCAGCTGCTTAAGTTTTTTTTAAAAATTAATTATAAATATTTGAAATCAGCGGTGGACAAAAGTTGAAAGGGTTCTATTGGAGAGAGGGATAAAGGAACCACCTGTGTTCCATTATATTGGCTGGAAGACTAATCATCTCACCTGCGGCAAGTGTTACTGTAGGAGTGCCTTGCGTTATGCTCAAAGCTCTGAGTCTCTGAGAGGAGCCTATTAGCTTCCACTGGAAATAAACATTACAAACCGTCAAATGATGTGAGGCTGTGAGCAAAGTGGAGGGACAGGTAAAAACTATTTGTTGGGCTAAGCATCTATTCCAGGATAGACCAGTCTTAGACTGATGCTGAAGTACTGACTGCAACATTGAGTGACTGACTGATGACTGACTGAGACTTGGACTGATAAATCTAACTACATATGAAGACTTTGACTGACTTAGACTTATTTCTGGTTCAGCGGGACTGACTGAGACTGACAATGAGACGAACGCTTAAACCAATGTACGAATCAACAAAATCGTAAAGCATGCGTACCAAAATTTACATTTCGTTTCTTTGATTAGCTTATAAGTTTCGAAAAAATTATTGCTGAGCGAGATATTTCGAAGCATCAAAGACAAAATATTGAAGATTTTCGCAGTATTGTACAAAAGGAGATTCCAGGTGATCAATCGTATTAAAATGCAGCATAGTAAAATCACAAAACATAGACATTTTTGAAACTTTCACGCTGCCCTTTGAGACTGTGACTGATTCCAGTGACTCTGATAATGACTGGGACTGACTGGGACTCATAGGAAAAGGCAAACAGACTTATGGACTGACTGACTGATCATAAACTTAAGACTGATTTTGACTTGGACTGAAAAAGGTAGGGACTGGTGGATCCTGATCTATTCCTCACGGTATACTACACACGCTATGTGCATATGTATGAGAAAGTTACATTCTAAGGGAGCCAGTGAGCTCATACGTACTTATTACTTATACTTACTGTCAGCACGATTATTGCTGACGAACAGAACACAAGTCAAAGTTATATTAGCAATATGAGGGTGTGGTGTCAAAATTCCCTTCAATTTAATATTTGTTGACATCAAGTACAAATTAGTGGACTGTGCCGGTTTTTATTTCACAATTACTACGAAACTATTAGGTTTTTATTGTTGTGTAAATAATCTTATTAAAAGAATTCCCCTCGAGATCAAGCCTCACGTTATGCTGTGCTAATTGTAAGTTGTGTGTGTTTGTGTTATATCGAGACTATTGAGTGCTTGTAATTATTTAACGTACTTAATATTTTAAATTGAACTGGCCTGTTGGGTTAAAATTGAATGTGTCAGGATTTATTTTAAATTTATTTTACCTCATGACAAATTTAGTAATCAGCATTAGGGAAGCAAAATGTCCATATATCGGGTCATTCTTGTCCTCGGACTTTGTACAAATATAGGTAAGCTGGGGTTTAGTCTGGTTTTAAGATTTTTAAATGTTAATTTAAGTTGATGATTTTTATATTTTGTGGTTATTAAATTTTGGGATTGTACTGTTGTGGAGGTATTATTGGAGGGATGTTTATAATTGGGAGTGTAAGTAATGTTTGTGATGTGTGTGTGATTTTTTTTTTACAGTTCGATGTCAACTGTTTGTGTCAACCAGGGATCCGAATGATCTGAAGTGGTGCACGGTGAATAATGAGGAGCAGCGGAAGTGTGAAGAAATATCGGAATATGTCCGGAAGAATCCGCAGTTCGATCGGAATGGACAGCTGCTGACTCCGTTCTATTTGACGTGCACACAGGTGGGTTGAGATGAAGATTTTTTGAAATGTTTCCGGTGGATATATAGGGAGAGATGGGGTTATAGATTTGTTGCTAATGGGTTGTAATTGATTTTGTCCAGTCTTACAACAAGGATGAGTGCATGGTATTAATTGACAATGACATGGCTGATGTGACGAGTCTGGACCCGGGGGAAGTATTTGTTGGGGGGAGGTACAATAGTTTGGTGCCGATTTTGCAAGAGCTGTATGATGACGGGGAGTCGTTGGGACAGACGGACCGTTTATACCCGGTTACTTTGGTTCGCAAGGGATCATCCATCTCGTCCCTTACTGATTTAAAGGGGAAGAAAGCTTGCTTTGGCGGAGTTGGTTCTCTTGCTGGATGGCTCGTTCCAGTGAACAAGGTTGGGAAATAGGTTTAAATAGTGTGCTTTTACCGTGTCTGGGAGTGGATAATGGTCACTGAATGGTTGTAGGTATAGAATGAGTAATAAAGTTTTTTTTTTGTAGCTGATGAAGTTAGGTGGAATGGACATTACTGATTGCAATAATCATGTCAAATCTGTGACGGAATATTTCGGTCCAAGCTGTGCTGTAAACTCTCTGACCAACAAGTACAATCCTCTGGGGGAAAACTCAGATAAATTGTGTGAAATCTGTGGGAGTATTTTACCTGGGGTTAAATGTACCAGTAAAGACCCGTATGCTGGATACCAAGGAGCTATAAGCTGCCTTATGGATCAAGGTGAAGTTGCTTTTGTCAAGCACTCCTCTGTCAAAGAGTACTTCGACGCCCAAACGAAAGCTGAAGCCCAGAGAAACATTTCTGGATATAATAATCCAAATAATCGCCAACATTTCACTTTTAATCAGCCTACTACCACAGATTACAGTGTCCGACGCACCAGTTTTAATTTTAACAACCAAGAAAATCGAACTGATACATTCGGTTTTAATGGCAATCAACCTTGGGGAGGAAGCAGAAGTTTTAATGATGATCGGAACCCTAATAATCCGAATTTTGACTTTCCAAGACAGGACTCCGCCAGTTCAAGGTCGTCGTCCGGTTATAATCAGTTTTTAGCAAACTACGAGCTTCTTTGTCTGGATGGTTCCAGACAAAGTATTGAGGAATGGAAAAGTTGCTACTGGGATAACATTCCTTCACATGCAATTGTCACATCTTCTGGGAAAACGATTGAGACCCGAATAAAATATCAACAGTTCTTTGTAAACCTTGCCAGAACATCTGGGAATCGTGACAATCAAGGATCGGATAATCAAAATAATTTCATTGCCCCTCTAAATATATTTGAGTCTGTTCCTCGGTATGGGAATCGAAGTAATTTGCTGTTCCAGGTAACTTATCCTTTTCATGTGTGTGAATTCGTAAAATGTTCTTGTAGTAATGCCTGACATATAATACTTTTTCTAAAGGACGCCACCGTCAACTTCAGAAGCCTGCCTGAAGAAGATCAAATCTACAACAAGCTTCTGGGTAGAAGCTTGGAATCCATTATGGAAGTAAGGTCTTGCCCTGTTGGGAGAATGACTTTATGTGTTACGTCTGAAGCGGAGAAGGATAAATGTACAAAGATGAGGGTAAGTTATTACTGTTTACGATTTTTACGAATTCTATGTTAGTCGGAGGCGTAAAGCGTTATTTATTTTAGACTGCCCTCAATGCTCAGTTGTTGAAGCCTGAAATGAGTTGCTACAAGGCTCACAGTGCAGTACATTGTATGCAAGCCATACGACAAGGGTACGTAAATTTACAACAAAAGCCTGACATGCAATAAAATTATGGAATTTTGACTGGAAGTTTTTACAATAATTTAGAGATGCTGATGCAGCAGTTATGGATGCTGGTGATATTTATACAGCTGGTTACATATACGATTTGATCCCAGTGCTTTCAGAAATTTATAATTTGGAAGATCCTGCTTACTATGCTGTAGCCGTTGCTTATCAGGGTGATCCTGACACTGAATTGACTTATCTGAAAGGTAAGTATTCTTTGTTGTGGGATCGGTAGTTTTGTTTTCTTACGAAATAGCAATATGTGATTTTATGGATATTTCAGGAAAACATTCTTGCCATTCGGGAGCTGGCCACGCTGCCGGGTGGGTTATTCCGATGGCTTACTTGATTTCCAGTGGACGAATGAGAAAATATGGTTGTGATTCACTTCTAGCAGCTTCGCAATATTTTTCCAAATCTTGTGTTCCAGGAGCATTGAGTAGCGACTTCAATTTTGGTGGACAATACAACAACTTATGTGATTTATGTCGTGGTTCGAGCTCAGCTTATTGTAGCAGGCAAGCTGCTGAAGACTTTTATGGTTACACAGGTAAGAATCATTTGACTTGTGTTTAATTACTTCTGTCGGAATGCTTGACTTGAATGCTGTTAATTGATTGAGAATTTGTACGGTACTCTTGATTGTATACAGGCGCATTCAGATGTTTAATTGAAGGGGGTGGGCAAGTTGCATTTGTTAAGCATACCACTGTAAGCGAGGTGACGGACGGAAAGCGAAAAGAAACTTGGGCTCGGAATACATTATCAGGAGACTACGAACTTCTGTGTCGAGATGGTATGTCATTGTAATAGGGTTTTTTCAGTCTTGGGAATAAGACAAAAGTTCTATGGCTTTGGTTTTTACTTCATGTCAAAATAGGAACGAGGGCTCCGGTTACAGATTACGAGCGTTGCAACCTTGGTAAGGTTAAATCCAATGCTGTTGTGATTCGAGGGGGAGAACAGTACAATGACACATCAGCTAGAGCAATAATCAATTTGTTTTTGTACGCTCAGCAGCTTTATGGCAGCAAATATGAAGATGATTTCAAGTACACAAAATTTGCAGTTATATTTTCTCGCACCTTATTTCTGTCGGAGCGTTAAAAAGTTAAATGATATCAAATCTGATGTTTGTTTCCACAGGTTTGCAATGTATTATTCACACCCGCCATACAGCGACTTAATATTTCAAGATGCAACTCAGCAACTTCGAGTTGTACCTGAGGAAGAAAGAAACTATAGAAGTTACTTGGGCAAAAATTTTTTACGAGCGAAAGCATTGGTAGACTGTCGTGCAGGAAGTTCTTTAACGACTTCGAGCTATTTTGTTACATTTGGAATACTGTTGCTTTCTATAGTATTCTCTCTTACATGAAATTGTGTATGCTTCCAGAAGTATGGCATTTTTGACATCATAGATATTTATATTTATCGTCACATTACAAGCCTTATATACGTGCCATCCATGTGTATATCCAGCTGTCCGTCCGTGATTCTGTAATAATTGTGAAATCTCATTCCGTCCCAAGTGATTTTTTATATTTAACATTAAGAATTTTATTTTATGTATTATTATATTTTTCAAATCGTGTAGTCATTGAGCCGAAAATGACAGGGGTTTAACTGTACAATAGTAGCTTAAACATGGCTACTTCACGACAAACTTCCAGCTTTAAACAGTAATACATAAGAACATTGTTATGTTCGATGGTTTTGTATACCGGTAAACTAGAATAGAATCGAGTTTTTACTTTTTTTATGCCTTCTTAGATGAAAAATAGGTTCAGCAAAATTTAAAAAATAACTGCCATGCTTACATTTACAGGATAATTGCAAAGTCGCTTTGTTGAATTGTGTATGTACGTGTTAAATTGTTTTATGGGAAGGATCTGAATATTGTGAGAGCACTAATATCTAGTACTAAGTAAAAGAGATACGTTGACTTAGGTTTGCACCAATCGCAAATTATTTTATTGTATTTCATGTAGTTTGACTTTTAAGATTTTATATGGGACAAAACGTAAAAGACAAACCTTCATAGCAAATTATGCTGTTAATCTCACAATCTGAAACCACTTATCAGAACAGTATCAGACTTGTTTCCAGGAGGAATGCGTAGTACAATAAACGAATCTGTTCAAACATTTTTATTATGATTGCTTATTGACTACTTTATGTTTCCGTTATTACTCTACAAAGCACCAGTGAATTATTGCAACGATAATGACATCACATTTGAAATAATTACTAAGTCTAATGTAAGGACACAAAAAACTGTTTGGCTCGACATTAATTTCACTTGTTTCTTCACTTTCTTGGAATCCTGCTAACGAGTGTATTGAAACATTAACTTCAGTCCGTCCTTACACAGATGGCCTCGCCCCTACACCACCGCACAAATCGAATACAACTGCTGACACCTCGGAGCAAAGTTTATCAGCATTGGCTTTCGTATCTGCCTCCGCGTAAACCCTGACCACGTCTTCCGTTCCAGATGGTCTAAAAACATGAGTAAATGTAATTTGATGTAGTTTGAGGAGTTAAAATACTGAAAAGGGAGTGAAATCCAGCCTGTTGCAGCTCAAACAAGACAGACTTAGTACCAGATTTTAATTGATAATCAAAATTTACTATTTAACTAATTTACCTGACAAAACTCCGTCCATTTTTATATTTTGCGACAACGTTGTCAATTTTACTTTGAACACCCTCAGGGGTGACAACTTTTCGTTCTGCATCAGCAGTAGTAATTACTGTTCGGTCTTTTACCAGTACTTTCATCAATTTATTTGGTAAATCTGCGTACTTTGAATCCCAATCTTCAATAGTCCAATCTCGCGAATACAATATTGCTTCAACTGCTAGCAGATCAGAAATAGCATCACCAACAGTGGAATTGATGATGTTGGTGAATTCGTATAATTCTACTGTTGCCGGATTTTCGCCGGATCTAGTCACGAAAGAATTCAGGTATACCGTTTATGTATTATTCTATAGCATAGAAATCGTGCATATTTTTCCAAGTTCCATCCTCGTTCATTTTTAAAGTTACAATATACACAAAAGCTTACTTTGCAGCATCTTTGATCAGGGACAACGATTTACTACTAAACGCAGCTGTTCCATGACCGTTCGCCTCAAAATATATACCAATATCATATTTCATTGCTTCATGATGTAAATATTTGACCCCAGTTGGAGCGCACGAAACTGGAATTCCCTAGAAGCAACAGAATATCTAGTTTTAAATCCAATTATTACAACCCTTAAATAAACATTCTCAAGGAAATAGGCAATTAAAACATTCAACTACCAAGACATCTTGTATGTAGTTTGTCGAACTTCCGTTGGCGTACGCGCTTTGAACCAACCCTATTGATAAAGATAGGCCGGACTGCTTGACTAAACCACCCAAATGTTCTGCAAACAAAGTGGCGATTTTATCTCCATCCAACATTCTGAATGCATTATTGCTGTCGAAGTAAAAGTAAATCACTCGATCGGCATCTCCATCGAGAGAAATGAAGCGTATTGCTTTTTCAGGAGTTATCAATCCTGGTGGGTAAGTCTGATTTACTTTAACAAAATCAGCTCCGCACTGAAAATCAAAAAAAAATATTATTTTGTTCATGAAAATATTAAACGGAAAATAATCAAGTAACTAGGTTTTACCTCGTGGTTCAACCTGCCTGAGGAACCGTCATATACAATATCGATTTTTATTATATCAGAATCAATTTCATCCGCGAATTCTTTCATGACGATTGCTCCTACACCATTGGCACCATCGACTTTGATAGTGGGGTTATATCTTGTTTTTTCTTTTCCCTATTTTAAAAACATAAAATTATAAATGATTAGGTTCAAACATGATCTATTAAATGAAACAAAAATAACAAAACAGGCTCTTTAATACTTGAGAGCAAACGCGCCGGAATCCTCCTGATAGTTTTTTCAAATATCCTTCGCGTGTAGGTTCCCCAAGGGATTCATCATTGCGAGAAGCCACTAAGTAATGAACGATGGGAGTGCTAACCACGTCGAAATCAATCAATTCGCATCCAATGCAAGCAATTCCATCAATCACAGCTTTTGCCAAGGCAACACTACTGGGTCTACAGCGTTAATACATACAAACAAGATTATATTATCGTTAACCTGTAATAACCAAATCAAAAAACGAATGTTAACATAAAAGTATACCGTGTATCTCTGCCTAAGTAAACCAAACCAGGAGCTTGCCAGTCAATAGAATACGGTTTGATTAATTTTTCAATTATTGCTTGAGGAAGTTCATCGTCACTGAAACAGTTATAATACACTTACGTAAAATTACTGCTGAACTGATATCTTTAGCATAGTTTCCAAAAAAACTTCCTAGGAAAGTACAAGTCAGAAGATATCCCACATAAATCTTACCCAGTAGTACGACATGTGTCTCACAAAACGTTGTGTTAGACTTTACAAAGATGTTAAAGGTAGCAGACATCGATAGGATGTCGGACGTCAACTGATATTCAAGATGACAGGAGCTTAAAATATATCGAGGGCTTTTATTCGGATACCTTCAAGCCACATTCATCATGAATTCAGGTAATTAAAGTCAATATGATCGATGACATACTGCAGAAAAATGGTAACAAGTTTTGTCAGTGTTGAAGATTTCTGTCCAATTTTCGGCGAACTTGAATTTGGCTATTTTAAAATCTTCGAAATACATCAGTAAGTTAATTTCAAGATATACGATGAAAAGCCCTCCAAAATATTTAAAGCATTGCATTGATTTGAAAATTTTCAACGGCTTGAATATCATGTTGGAGTAAGCTATCTTGAACATTTGTCTACTTTGTTTATCGTCTGATCAAAATGATTTTTATAAGCAAAGTTTCCCCGACTTGGGCAGATATACGTAGGACATCTACGTGCTTCGCACTTCCACATTCGTATAAATTAAATAATGTAGTTAGTATGATTACATAACCAAGTTACCTCAAATTTGCTAAGCTAGTTGATAATTTTTCCCAATCGGGAGCAAGCATTTCTCCCAATGGATCCACCAATTTAACCCCGTTGTCTGGTTCAGGGTTATGTGAGGCTGTTATCATAACACCGATAGCCTTCCCTTAAGTCATAATTATTGAAGTTTAGTTGAAAATTTAGTAGCTGAAGCGTGACTGCTTACTAGTGCCATGTAGTTTACTATTAGTTGTTTAATCACGATATATTTACGAATTTTGTAATTATATGTAATTATAAATAATAGTTAAACACAAAGTCAAATGTTAGTTTAAGGTAATTTGTCTTACCTCCCAACGACTTAGATCTCAATGCCGAAATCAAACCAACTCTAAACATAACATGGTCCAGAAGGTCAGCACTATAGTTAATTAAAACAAAAATTTCATATAATTAAAGTATATCTAAACATATGGATTAATCTTTCGTCCTAGTTAATTAGAATGCCAAAATACCGTCACACAGTACAAAATGGCAATTAATAAAATTTTATTACCCAGTTCGGAAGCCGGCAGTACCGTAACCAATGAAGGTATCATGTTTCCGGGGATGTTGACTCGCGTTATCTGTCACATACTGTTTCAACAAAACTTCGGAGGCATTATTTTCCATTTTTGATTGTTTCACACCAAAACCTCGATGTATCACACGAACGCAAAATCTAAATTCAATGACAAAAAAATATCAATCATTAGTATTTAATCAGAACATCTGCACACAAACCACAAAACAGAGCTAAATACTTTATTTATATCACGTACCTACTATATACGTGGTAACTTATTTATTTACTTACAATAACAAATAATTATCCCAAGTGAAAGGTACAAAAATGCACTGGTACGGCTGATTTATATAAAACTTTTGTATGAGAGTGTGCAGACTTTCAAAGATCTTTCCAATGCAATGCAATTCAACGATATGCTATCCTGTTTAGAGCTGAATAGAAACTGAAACACTTTACAATTTGCAAGTACCACATTCACGCAACAAATGTGGGAATTTGGTATGCAAATCCAATACTTCTTCTACTGCACTTATAAAAGCAAAGATACATTTACTTCTAAGCTCTTGAGCTTCAAGCACGACTTGGTTTTGGTATATAACAATCCACACGCGAAATTCCTTTCACCTGCAAGATCCACAGAGATAACAGATTACATGAGCCAACATGCTAAAATCCATCCACAAAACTGTCTGTAGATTCAAATCCCCATTTATCAAGACTATACATATAAATCCATTCCTACAATCACCTGTAAATGCTACCAAACCAAGTAGCTTGTATATAAATCGTAATAATGAAAATGCCTGTCGATAATCCATACTTGAGATATCTTCACGCAACCAAAATACTGATCCCTCACCTATTGACGTATATGTCACTGCTAACGCTAACGCAAATTATTTACATTCCTCAAGTACCTGATACCTATAGCAAATGTAACCATCCAAATGAAACTATACACAGACACAACCTAACATCCACATAACATTTCACGCTTCAGTGCCTGTCCTCACCAGTGGATGAATATTCAATGACGATTTAATACCCCAGAAATACATACACATAATTACTTCACTTCTCCTGATCCCAGCAATACCCTCTAACTTCCGAATTCTCCTGAAACAATTAACGTACATTCTGTACATTTACACTTTTTCAACCAATAAATAACATCCCATCTGTACGTCCAACACGGGTCAAAACATTCCATCCACATGTCTCATACCAGTGACTCCCCAACTTTTTTCCCCCAACCGATAACATTTAACAGGTAATAATTATAATCCCTTTAAAAAAACAGAATTCTCTCCTCTCCATACAAATGACAATCCACGAATCCACCAAAAAACTTTCAACTCCACTGCTCCCTATACATATCTATACACGCAAAAAACAATCATTTAGTTTCAACAAGAGCTCAGCTACACGACACACTAAATGAACAACCATCCGAAATATAATTACACACTCCAATAATTAATATAACCTGTAACTGTGGCAGTTCCCAACCAAGCGTGTAAACGATGTTCCTATCATCGGCACATCGGCAGATATTGATGATATAACTGATACTCAGATTAAAGAGTATTGTCGTAGTTTATTACACTTTCAGATGAGCTCTTCGATAATCTCCTCCACCAGCTTTACATTCAACCTAAATACATACAAAATATCCACATACAACTTTTTTCATGAATGACCACCGATGCACGAATACCCCTCACAGACTCATCCTACGAAACTAAACGGATCAATTTATTTTAACAACGTATATGAAATACTAGTTTTAAATTACACACCAAAACACATAAAAACTATTCAGTTACGTTTGCTTGGTTTTATTACACCCACAATTTTTTCTTACTACATACACAAACAATTTTTTTCCTATTGTTTCTTCTCATGTAACCTTACTCTCAAGAAAGTATTAAATTGTTGAAGTTACCAAAAAAAAACATGAAATCCTTAACTGACAGTTGGGGAGTTTAGAAATCGTGTCAAATTAATAAGATAACGCTACTACAATTATTATTATTATTATTACTATTAATAAAAATAAAACAACCTTCAAATTATTGAAGCTTACTCTGTCTATATACTTTTGAACAATTATATTAAAATTGCACTCAAAGTACTTACTTCCCTATTATTGCATGTTACCGCTGTGCTGGTTGCACTGACACTAACTGACCGGCGGATCACATTTCATTCACAAGAGACGCTGAGAATGCAAATGAATGGGAGCAGTCACAGGATGCTACGCTACAACTTACTACTACAACTGCAGCAAGTGCTTAGGCAGAGCAGAGCTAAACAGTTAAACTGCACTGCAGTTTAATATAATACATGCTCTTAAATCCTGTCATGTGTGTTTAAACATGTGCTTACGCTTGGTCAACTTGCATTGTCTATAGTAATAATACTTCCAAGTTCCCAGTCCATTGTATACAAAAAAAAAGGATTAAAAATCCAAACCCCAAGATTTTTATTACTTCCCCGCGTTCTTATGGCTCCACTTGTATAGATATACTTTACCATTGAAAGTACCTACAGTGGACTCTCGCTATAAAAGCTTGGGTATTTAAAAAAAATAGTTAAAGGTACATTGCACTCTAGATGTATGACAGGGACACAGGGATAGAGAGAGGTCAGAGAGAGCGCAGAGAGAGAGAGGCCAGAGAGAGAAAGAGAGGCGAAAGAGAGAGAGAGGTCAGAGAGAGCGCAGAGAGAGAGAGGCCAGAGAGAGAAAGAGAGGCGAAAGAGAGAGAGAGGTCAGAGAGAGCGCAGAGAGAGAGAGAGGCCAGAGAGAGAAAGAGAGGCGAAAGAGAGAGAGAGGTCAGAGAGAGCGCAGAGAGAGAAAGAGAGGCGAGAGAGCGAGAGATAGGGCAAAGAGAGAGAGAGCGCAGAGAGAGAAAGAGAGGCGAGAGAGAGAGCATAGAGAGAAAGAGAGGCGAGAGAGAGAGCATAGAGAGAGAGAGCATAGAGAGAGAGAGAGCATAGAGAGAGAGGGCAGAGAGAGAGCATAGAGAGAAAGAGAGGCGAGAGAGAGAGAGCATAGAGAGAGAGTATACAGAGAAAGAGAGCGGAGAGAGGGCATAGAGAGAGAGTATACAGAGAAAGAGAGCGGAGAGGGGGCATAGAGAGAGAGTATACAGAGATAGAGAGCGGAGAGAGGGCATAGAGAGAGAGGAAGAGAGAGAGAGAGAGAGGGCAGAGAGAGAGGGCAGAGAGAGAGAGAGAGCAGAGAGAGAGAGAGCATAGAAAGAGAGAGCAGAGAAAGAGGAAGAGAGAGAGATCAGTGAGAGAAACAGGAAGAGAGAGAGCAGAGAGGGAAAGAGGAAGAGAGAGAGAGAGAGCAGAGAGAGAGGGCGAGAGAGAGAACAAGAAAGAGTGGGAAGAGAGCTGAGAGAGCAGGTGGAGAGAGAAAGAGAGAGGAGAGCAGAGAGAGAGAGAAGTGAGCTGAGAGAGCAGAGAGAAAGAGAGAGAAGAGAGCTGAGAGAAAGAGAGGGAAGACAGCTGAGAGAGCAGGGAGAGAGAGAGGAGAGCCTAGAGAGAAAGAGAGAGCAGAGCAGAGAGCAGAGAGAGAAAGAGGGGAGAGAGCAGAGAGAGAAAGAGAGTGCAGAGAGCAGAGAGAGAGAGAGGTATTTCATGAGAGTCGCTGATGGGGTGAATGCACTGTATGTTTGTGTACAAGGCTAGCTGTAGTCAGGCCAATCTTTTAGGGTACACAATAAAATTGCTCACAATAAAAATCTTATTGCACCTTGACGTGACTTGACTTAGCGTGCAAAGATTTTGTGGAATGTTCGGACATTTGCAGACATAGATTTAACAATATGGTAAAATGTCATAGGTCAATGCGCTGGATGCTTGAGAGTGGAAGCTCTGAGTCGGCCTGCAGATGAGTCTTTTGATTTAAGAACACATGTAGAATGCATATGGTGCAGTAAAGGATCGGAAGTTAAAGAGGGAATGTGCATGGAGGAATGCAAGTTTGGCTTTATTTGGAATAATGGGCTGAATACTTATACATTGAGGCTCTGTACCTCCGTAATAATTAATGACAAATCTCATAAATCATGAAAATAATGTCTTCTCGTGTGTATTAGCATGGGGGCATCCCAGGTCCCAGGAGGAAGACAAGAGCTTGTGATAGCTGGAGTGATGGGAATGTAGCACACTTGTAAATCATTTTATGTCTAGTAGGAAATCAAGTAGGTTTTGATTTCAAAAGGTCGCAGAGTGGACGAAAAGGAATTGCCAGAGTTTGGAATATCGCCAATCACTGCCTCCAAACCGTTGCATTCTTGCACCTTGGTGACATTGAATCCCAGACTCACCCTGTAAATAAATGTAGAAGTGTTATAACTTTGGACAAGAATGTGGCACATATTTTGCTCTGGCTCGTTGATTTGAATTCACAGAGCCACATAGGAGTAGTTTTTTTGGAGGAGCAAGTTCTCGGAAAAAATGTTCAATAATCGGCCTTGGGGAAGTAGTTTTCGATTGATTTGGGGCGAGTTGAACTCTCAGGGTATGTTTTTACAATATTTTAAAATATGTGAATATTTATGAATGTAATTCAGACATCAGTTTCGAAATGGGGAATATTTTGGGTGGTACAGATATCTTATCTTACGTTGTTGTGGCAGCCCCTCCGTGGGCTTCATAGATCCGCAAGACAACACCTCTGTCAACGTCATGAGCTGGTTTCACTGCCTCAATAATGACAGCCCGGTTTGCAGACACTGCCAAGTTTTTGGGCAAGCTATGGGAAACAATTATTTGGGAAATTAAAATACTTAGACGCATGTAGATAAAAGTAGTAGTGCAATTAGAAATAGGTTTTACTTGGCGTCAGTGATTGCAGTCTGTATCAGCGGCACATTATTAGACCCGAAGATGTTCAATTCATAGGCCTTGCGGATGACATCAGCCTGCTGGAATGTTCCTAAGAGAGTAATTTAGCATCGTTATTTTTCATTTCATTCATCCAATCCCTGAAGAATTGAAAATGTGAATCTACTGTGAGCATTTACCTTCGTGCGGGAGCACAGCATAGTAAATGAAGTGCTTATGAATGTCAGCATTTATATCAGGAGCCTTGGCTGATTTGAGTAGCGACAATTTCACGATGTTGTCCCGGACATGCCACCCATACTGGAAAATTGAGTGGGAATATGTTAAAAGTTATGCACCAGTGATAAAACTGTGAGACATTAATTAACTGGGGATAGTCTATATGGTACCTTGGAATCCGTAATGATTGTCACACCTCTGTCAGCTTGGGAAATATCCATCCATCTGAAAGTTACAGAGAATATTAGTCTTAAATAATTGTACAGCAAATATAATTTGTTGACACCTCGAAAGCATTTAGGGAGAGGCAGACTTGCATGACAGTCGGAAATTTATTTACCCATGTAGGCCCAGAAATAGTCATGAGGCGTGATGGGAAGCGTAAGCATGTAATAATGTAATTTTTACTCACTTATGTCCACAAACTTCAAACTTCGCCATGTCCCAGGAAGTATTCATGTGTGTTGGTCGGCTTGCATGTCCATATTGGATTTCAAAAGTAGCATCTCGAGACAAAATATCCACCGGAAATTCTACCTTGAGCATTTTATGATCCTCATTCCAATCAATTATTGTGTAGTACTCCACCATGGGGGAATCCGCACGAATTATTGTGTATCTCTCAATCTTGCTGCCACTAAAGCTTCCCGTAAATTTCGAAACACCGACGATTCTTCCTGCGCCAGTAAGGTCCGCAAACGGTGAAGTTTGTGTATACTCCGGTAATCTTTGAGTTTCCAAATGGTAGTCCATAACATCCCAAGCATCCCAGTAAAGAGGGACATCATCGTAGAAATAAAATTGCCCACCCCGAATGCCAGTGTTCAAGCGATCTCCGAAAACCTTTCGCTCTATCCCGCTGGGGCCTGTGAAGTACAGCTCTTCGTACGGAATTCCAGTTTTTGGAACTTCAAGTCTCACCAAACCGTTGGAGTACTGAGCGGGAGCGCCAGTTGCTATTAATCAAAATTTCATTTTTGTACACTTCTAAATAGATACCCAAGTAAGATGGGGATAATGATCGGAATACTTTGCAATTTAAATAATGGATGCATCAATAATAATTATTATTACCACCAGCTGTATAAACAACAGGTCTTGTGGGTGCTTGAGGGGTAAATGTGGTGTAACCGCTGGGAGCCAGAGTGACCAAAGCTGCTGAAAATTGATTTGGGACTCTGAACTGTCCTTCGCCTCCGTTTTCGATGCCGATGCCTGAATTCAAAGTAACTGCTTGGATATTAGGACCAGTTGGTTGAGTTCCGGAATCCAATTTGTTGAAAATAACAGTTTTGACCTCCCAAGGCAGAGGATTGAAAATTGCTCGGGTAGTAGTGCCCGTCCCCAGATTTAAATCATTGTACTTCTTCCGGATTGTAACTAACTCGGCCCAGGTGTCTTCGTAGACCTTCCAAGCAACCTGATTGGCCAATTCAATGGAAGAGCCAGGGAGGATGTCGTGGAACTGATTGAGGAGTACATTCTTCCAGCACCTATCGACTCTCTCTTTGTCCCTAAAAGGGGGGGGGACAACAAGGGTGAAATGTACAATTTAAGTAACTGTAATTATTAAGTAGTTTCTTACGTCCGAAAAATTATAACTTACGCTGAATATTGGGCTCCGGTAATCTTTCCTGTAACGAGCGCAGTAGTTGTCAGGTGCTCCACCTCACGAAGGAAAAATTCGGACTTCCTGTTGAACCACTTGATCTTGGCCTGGAACGACATATGTATTTGCAAAATCTCACTAACTTTCCCATTTCTGAATTTTTCAAATAGCTTCAATACAGAGAGGTTGTACTTACCTGAGAAGTATAGGTACCATTGTGAAGCTCAAGGTATAATTCTCCAACCCACTTCGAAAACTTGCTACTTTCTCTTTCGAGTTGCTTGAAGAAATAGTCTGGCGTTTCGAATACCAGTCTGTAAGCACATGAAATAATTCGTACATACTTTAAAGGGTCACTGAACCATTCTTGCAAATTGAAAGGTAGGAAACAAAGCTAGATTATACAGAAGAAAAATAAAAATACAAAAATATCTTTTAGTTACTTGGGCATTCCATCGACATCTTGGACTCTCTTCTGACGTTCAATCATTAACCTGGTAGGACCACCACCTCCATCTCCGACTCCATAAAGATATACTCCTGTATTAGCGCGTCCCTTATCTTGAGAATTATTGACTGAGTACAACAGTTCACTGACCCTGTAACAAAAATGTATGATAATTTACCCATCGTCTCTAGTTTATTTCAAAAAGTGTGACATTTTACTCAAATATGAAAAACTAACGTTGCATTCATGTTGTAGGAGTCCCCTGGAGGGAAGTGAACCAGGACCTCACTTCCATCTATACCCTCCCACCAGAAGTTGTGATTGGGGAATTTGTTCACCAAGTTCCAAGACATCTTCTGGGTCAGGAATCTCGTGATACCAACATGCTATAAGCATTGAATGACCCACATGATTATGAATGTTTGCATATTATCCGTTATTTTTACGAAACTCACAATCAGTGAGGATGACATAAATCCTAAAAGATCATTATTATTGTTACATACCTGAAGCATCTGAGGAATTTGGGCAGAATAGCCAAAAGTGTCAGGCAGCCAGAATTCTTTACAGGTCCAGTCGAATTCTTGCTGAAAGTATCGCTGACCGTAAAAGAACTGCCTCATGAATGCCTCACCACTGTATAAAAAAATAATCATTTAAATAAATATTATATATATGCATATGGTATCAAAAGTATATCCTAAGAATTAAGGGACATACCTTGGTATGTTACCATCATTCTCAACCCAAGTACCACCGACAGGAATAAACCTTCCTTGAGCTACAAATTGCTTTACTTGCTGAAAGACATCGGGATAGTACTCTTTGAGCCATTCGTACTGCTGTGCCTAAAAAATTGAAATAATCATCGTTAAGGAGGAGGGTCACTTATTTATTGATCATGATTCTATTTGAGTAAATCATTACCGAAGAGCAAGTGAACACAAATTCGGGATACTCTCTCATTAGCCCGATTTGGGAGATCCAGGATCTTGCAATCTTCCGAATAGTTTCTTCATAGGGCCACAACCATGCCGTGTCAATGTGACAGTGACCCATGGTGACCAAAGTATGAACTTTCTGTCCATTCCCCTGAGCAAAGAAAGCATCGGCAATTTCGCTGGCTTTTCTAAAGTTTAAAACACGGTTTACCATTATTGAATGCACACCAACATATATGTACATCCCCCCAAAAACCCTTTAGTTCCCAATTTTTCTTTACTCAAAATCTCGTCTAATTTGAATCTCATTGATCATTTCGTTCGCCGCGAACATAGCTTGATATCCTCGATGATCATTTGACAACTGGTTGGCAATTTGATTCAGTATGTCTATATCAGTGTGTAGTTTATATTTAAGCCGATCAAATACAGCAATCTCCGCTCGGTTCAGTTGGAAATCCCGATTGTTGTTAGTTGGAGCTGCAGACATATAGAATCTTACGGTCAGGATTTGTTTTGTGGAGAATTTAGGAAAATCCGTCTAAAACGTAGCATTTACCAATTTGGTCTCCTTCGCCAGCTCCGAACATTTCGTTGCATGCCATCTCAATGTAGTAAGTAATGGGTGTGGTTGAACCACCCCAGGATCTCGAAATAATATACTCCTCCCGGAACCCAGTTGACAGTCCCTGAAATATTGATTACATAATTATGAAAAATACATATTTTTCCAGGAAAGCATCAGATGAAGAATTTAATTCTGAACAAATCCTCATACCTGCAACATCCGCCCTGCTGTATCATAGATGGCAGCCTCACTACTACTGTTCCATCGGAAATGAACTTCCTTCCCGGTCCACTCAGTTGGTACTCGGATTTCAACCTGTAAAATATTAGCATGCAACCTATTAGTATCCTTATTGTAAATTGTATTTTAAATATAATTCAAAATATTTTTAGAAACTTTCCGGGTAATAATTTATACCTTGAACCAATGAGTAGCCCAAGTTTTTCCGAACCAATCCCCCACATTTTTGGGCGTGAAGTTTTGTTTTATGATATCATCGAACTTCCATTCCTTCCATTTTCCAGAGGGACCCCCAAGTTCCCACCAAGTTATTGCTTTTCAAATAAAAGTTGACACAGGGTTACCAAAAATAATTTCATCTAACAATCATACTATAGACTACGTTCAAAAACTTACTGGCAAGAGGTCGAGATTCGGGGTAGATCTGGCTATTGAGGTTAATGTTCCTGAATAGACCTCCGGAGGCGATAAACCCTGAAATACGACCTAAAGTAGTTGTTCGATTTTTATGAATCGGGGCTGTCGTCGACATTTCGAGTAAGTACTCGGGGTGAGAAAAATATCCGGAAATTTTTTTTCAAGAGGTGATCAAAATACTATGTAGTTTGCAAACACCGAGAAAAAATTCAGCATTCAAAATTATCCCCTGGGAATTTCTAAAATAATAAAGAGACCTTCGATAAATTTTAAACTCTCAGTTTGCAGTATGTACCTATATAGCCAAAAGAACAGACACAACAGTAGCTGTAGCTTCAAGCCCCCTTATGATTCTTGGGTTGACTGCAAACGGTATTTATACTCGTTTGAACATTTTATCAGTAATACTTTTTGCTAATGAGAAAAAGCATTTGGAGTTGTTATAGCTATGTAATTAAGGTTATATGTATCATATAATTATTCATTTCAGGAGTATACAGTAAAAGTATCATACCTCAGTTAGTACCGGAGATCTCACGTTGTTATTGGACTATGATAGCTTTGACATACGCAGACACATGGGGTAGGCGGAACTGACTCGTCACAAATGTTATGACTTTGTTGACTTTTAGAGTGTTTTACCCAGAAATACCTCATGTTTACCTAACGGTTATTTGAGACTAATTTTTATTCCTTTCAGGTAAGTAAAAGTGTAGGCCCAAACATTTAAAAGCGTTACTTGGATTTTTTCATGCTTGGTTTTGTCAAGCAAAATGTCCAAAATTTATCTCATTTTGACGGACACTTCTAGGACCCATGCTAATTGAATTAATTTGAAGCCATGAAAATAAGCCATACAAATAATCCATAAATAGTACATAAAATGGTAAATAAATACATATGTAATGAATGTAATTCATTCCGGGACATTATTTATTTTCATGGCAGAGACGATTCCTTCTGTAAAAATTAGTAACTTGGGGCAAAAGGTACATTTTTTTAAGTCTAAATACCAATGAAATGTCATCCTTCAAAAAGTGACATGACTTATTTTGACAAGTCTCAAAACACTTCACTAAAGTCAGGGGGGACAGTATATCAGGGCTAGAGTATGTGATAAAATTGCTAACAACTCCATTACATACATATGTGTAATTTGCCATTTGGAAAATATAGTCTGCTATTGTTTTCAGAGCAAAAACAATAATATTCAAAGAGTGTAAACGTTAATTAATAGAATAATCAGGCGTTTTTTATCTTATCAAATGAGCATTAAATCACTTGATTTCCCTGCAGTGCATGGTATTTTGTAATCATAGAATCTTTTGTTCTTCATTTATTTTAATAATCCTCGAAAGCACTCCATGTACATATTAAGAGCCCAAATATATCCGGATTAGTATTTAAGCTAGCATTTGAACCTTTTGGAGCAAACACTGTCTGTTACCGCCTCCCCGTCTGAAGTAGCTGATTAGTTAATGTAACATTTTATGAGTTCATTTTTATGATAGTTTGTTTGTATTTGCCATTGATTAGATCTACTAATTACTCTTTATAACTTGAAAGGGTTTTGACCCAGTGGTTCGACTACTTTGTTGCGTGCGGGCTGTTGTTTACGTTATGACAGTTGAAAATATGACTATATCCTTCTGTACTTACTAAGGCGGGCAAAAACTATCTTTGGAGAGGTAATTGTAAGATTTTTATGCAAATTACCCTCATTAGCCGTCTGGAGCGTGAGGATTATCGGTAGCTTTAAATGCATTTATTCCCAGTCACAACCGAAGTCTATAATGATAAGTTCGCAATCACTGTGTCACATCAAAGACATGCTCCAAATCATAACACGGATACACCCGGGGTGATAGGCAAGTTAGAGCAAAACTTTTGACTTATTAGCAAGCGTAGTTTTTTCCAAGTTATAATTTTGTGCCTTGCCAACCAAGATAATTAATAACACTGTCATTCCAGCAGCGACATTCCATTATCTGTAAAATTTATCAATATCTGTAAAACCAAGACATAAGTCGAGGGCAAACGAGGAGCTCATATTTAGAGGCATATCACATTCCAAAATCGCTGATATTACTTATTGCGAGTTACAACTTCCTGGTTGTTGCCGCACTCTTCTAAATTGCGTACTAGCAATATCACGACAGGTAATTTGTCTTCATTTCCAGGTCATCTTCTCTAGAGCTGCACCTGGCAATTATGAGGTGCATGTGACAGTGGGCAAAGCCTTTCTAGATGAATCTTATCAGATTTTACTGACCATTTCTGAGTAATTAACCAGAGATTTGTAAAAATGGTAATATTAAATTGATAAAAATGATTGATCATGATTGATTGGGTGATGATTCATATTTTTTAAAAAGTCGATGATTATTGCAACCGCTTATTCTAATTTTAGAATTCATGTAAAATATGGTATTTTATCTGTAATTGATTTCCTAAGTTTGCCAAAAAACTAAGAGCGTTTTTTGCTATTTCAATAATTTTTAAGCACATACACACATGTGTTACCCAAAAACAAATTAGCTGTATCTGTATTGCCTGTTAAGAGTAAGGCCACTTTTCCCTCAGAAAGTGATACAATAAGTTTTCAAATAAATTTGTATAATTAATTGTATATACAAAACTCGGAAGAAATAAAACTTTTATAAAATATCAAAGAAGATTGCAATGCTTCCAAATCTTGCAGGAATTTTTTCGTCAGTAATGATCAATAAGATTGAAAGATTCCTGAAGGAGAATGTAAAGGGATGGATGAATGATACTCGCATTTCATTTATCATCCATAATAAGCAGCATTCATGTTTAATTCATTAGATTCCTGGATAATTTAAATGTATAGCATACAAATAATGAGATTATTTTAGAGGAGTCTTTCGCTCATATGATTTTCATTCATGTATCAAACTATTGGCAGGGCGGTTTTCGTTTCAAGAAGAATCTGTCGATTATTGTGATTTGATCTGTTGTTTGATTAATTGCTTGATGTATTTGTGCTTTCACTTTTGATACGGTTACGTTGAATGGCCAGAACCTAGAATACGAATAATTTAATTTTGCAGAGATTCTAAAATTACATGGAATTACTCTAAAATCAATGAGAATATCTGTCAAAGTTGGCGTTTAAAAAAATACATTTCTCTTTTGTAAGGTATGAATTTACAACAGCCAAATAACTCCAACTGATACAAAAACGGAAGTTTTTTGGTGATAGGCGTATCTTGGAACCTTTGGTTAATGAGCATGCAATGTTTATTTATTTATTTTATTATTAGTCCGACTTATCACAAACGACCTGTTCGAACGCTAGATTGCGTGGCTAAGTGTGATCCCAAATATCGTTAAAATCAACTGCCTTTCACTCATTTTTTCCTTATTGAATCCCACTAGTTACCATTTCCCATGTGTTTGCAAGAGATCTTTTAGTTCTAAATCCAAACCTTTAATTCGGGGAAATAGTTATTGTTTTTCAGTAAAAAAAAATATACGTCCATGTATACACCACTAGGAAAAACTGAAATATGCCTAACGAATTATTATTCCAATTAAATTGGAAGTTTCGCATGCAAAAATTATGGGAAATGAAATAATCTGGTAAATGTTTACACTCGAAATAAAAACAGCGAATTTATGATGAAGTGAATTTATGATGAACATTCTCATATTTAAATTATATCAATACAGTAAATACTTATTCGCCTCAGAAATCTAATGGAAATGTAATGAATTATTTTTGACATTATATTTTCTTGTCATCAGTAAACACAAAAAATATCTGATGAGTGCCAGATTTTGACCTGTAGCTGATAAATTCGTATGCGCACCAAAAATATTCTATTTAAAGCATTTTTGTGGTATTATTTTAGGCATTCTTATTTAATTACTGTATTGAAAATAGCGTAGTTACGATGCACATACGGAGTGTATATATGTGTAACTGGCAATTCCTTGTAGATATTTTTGTTTATCGGATTACCGAAATATTTCGAAAATTTTGGTTTGGTTTTACGGATTAAAATTGACATTGTAAATGGATGGTTTTGTCAATTATGTATGTATAGAAAATAATTCTGAATTTTAAAGAAAGTTTATTTTAAATTATTTTATGCCCCAAACCGCTTTGCAAGATAAGGGTTCAATAACAAACAGATGATTAATGTTTCGCTGAAAATCTTCAACTGGATTGTATTTGTAGATGTCTGAAACATGTTTGTAAAATGCGTGTCTATTTTTCTCAAATATTTAATAAACTAACGTTCTTGATTTAAAAAATCAATGATATGTTATTAATAATGAGATATGTTTATTGATGGGAAGTAAGCATAATATTTCAAGTAATTATTAATTCAATATATGTGTTTAATCGCAAGTATTAATCGCAAATCATTAGACCATTCTTAATATGAAAACAAGGGGAAAGAATCATGTGCATAATCACTGCAGAGTCCTCCTGGAGGTTTTAGAATGTAACTAGGAAAGACTGGATCTCGAAAGGTCTGCAAGTAGTTGAAAAACTGTTGTTGGAAACCGGGACATCCACGCCGGGTGCTTCCAAACCGTCGCACACTTGAACCTTGGTTGCATTCAATCCTCCTCCCAACTGGATACTAAAAAATGCAAAGCAACATGAAAATGTGTAATTGTGACAACAACCAATCTCATAAGGATCCTCGACTGATCTCTTATCTAAGAGTTACTTGGACTCTGAGAGTACTTTCCCGCAACTTACGTGGCAGTAGCTGATCCTCCATGAGCTTCATAAAGCCGTATAACTACAGCGTTCTGTATGTCGTGCGCTGGCTTCAGAGCTTCAATTATTACTGCTGGATTGGTGGATGTTGCAATACTGTTGGGCAAACTGTAGGAGAAAAAATAAAATTCACGTGAAGAACACTTGAGAGAGATTGAGTGAGAGAGAGAGAATCGACACAAAATAATAATTCCCACGGATTTAGAAAAACTTACGCTGTCAACCCAGTAGGAATCAATGGGACGTTGTTAGCTCCCAAAACGTTCAATTCGTATGCCCTGCGAATGACTTCTGATTCCTGGAATGATCCTGAAATCGTAGTAATAAAAAATTTAAAATTGAATTCAAATTTGTATAGATACTCTTAAGAAGTCCAGCTAACCTTCATGAGGCAAAACCGCATAGTAGATGTAGTGCTTATGCATGTCAGCATTTGCATCAGGGTTCTTAGGAGACTTGAGCAGAGATAATCGAACAATGTTATCTCGCACGTTCCACCCGTACTGAAATGAAGTTATTCCAAATTGGCTATGATGTGATTCAATTGCGAGGCAGAAAAAATTCACTTGTGTAAACTATTACTTACCTTAGAGTCTGTTATGATCGTAACACCCTTATCAGCCTGGGAGATATCCATCCATCTGAAAAAATAAATTCCAATGTTGAATCCCCGAATATGTCTTAGTGACTTCAAAACTAAAATCAAAACTCTAGATAATTCTCGTAAACAATATTGAGTTCTCCTTTACTTGTGTCCGCAAACTTCAAACTTTGCCATGTCCCATGATGTATTGATGTGGGTTGGGCGTTTTGCATTACCAAACTGTATCTCATAGGTAGCTTCTCGAGACAAAATATCAACTGGGAATTCGACCTTCAACATCTTACGATTTTCTTTCCAATCAATTATCGTGTAGTACTCTACCAATGGCGAATCCGCCCGAATAATTGTGTATCGCTCAAGCTTGCTATTGTTAAAGGTCCCCGTAAATTTTGAGATACCAACTATTCTTCCGGCTCCGGTAAGGTCCTCGAATGGTGTATTTTCCGTGTATTTTGGGAATCTTCGAGTTTCCAGATGATAGTCCATAACATCCCAAGCATCCCAATATAAGGGAATGTCATCGTAAATATAATAGTGTCCACCTCGAGTGCCAGTGTTCAAGCGATCTCCGAAAACCTTTTGCTCTACCTTGCTGGGGCCTGTGAAGTACAGCTCTTCGTACGGAATTCCAGTTTTGGAAACTTCAAGTCTCACCAAACCGTTGGAGTACTGAGCGGGAGCGCCAGTTGCTATTAATCAAAATTTCATTTTTGTACACTCCTAAATAGATACCCAAGTAAGATGGGGATAATGATCGGAATACTTTGCAATTTAAATAATGAATGCATCAATAATTACCACCAGCTGTATAAACGACAGTATTTAAGGGCCATTGAGGGTCAAATGTGGTGTAACCGCTGGGAGCCAGAGTGACCAAAGCTGCTGAAAATTGATTTGGGACTCTGAACTGTCCTTCGCCCCCGTTTTCGACGCCAATGGCCGATTTCAAGTCGACTTCTTGGATATTAGGACCAGCGGGTTGAGTTCCGGAATCCAATTTGTTGAAAATAACGGTTTTGACCTCCCAAGGTAGAGGATTGAAAATTGCTCGGGCGGTGGTGCCATTTCCCAAAATTAAATCGTTATACTTCTTTCGGATAGCATTCAACTCTACCCAGGTTTCCTCGTAGTACTTCCAAGCAACCTGATTTGCCAACTCAATGGAAGAGCCAGGAAGGATATCGTGGAATTGATTGAGGAGTACATTCTTCCAGCACCTATCGATTCTTTCTTTGTCCCTGGAAAATTTATAATAACCACAGTGAAATAACTTGATTTCAATTGTTACTCATCTTGCTAAGTTTGGCTTTAATCTTTTTGCATACGCCTCATAATCTGCCCCCGAGATCTTATTTGTGACCCTGGCAATAGTTGCCAGGTGCTCCAACTCGCGAAGGAAGAATTCGCTCTTTCTGTTAAACCACTTGATCTTTGCCTAGAAATTTGAGATTTCGATGGTTGTAATATCTATTAGCAATAGACCTTGAAAATGATTGTTATTTTCAGGAACTTACCTGGGAAGTGTATGTACCATTATGAAGCTCAAGGTACAATTCCCCCACCCACTTGGAAAGCTTGTTGCTCTCTTTTTCAAGTTCCTTGAAGAAATAATCAGGCCCTTCGAATACCAACCTACAAGGATGAATCCATTTTTAAGTACGACGGAATAAATTTGATTTACAATTTTATACGGATTTGAGAGAGGTAATTACTCAATAATCAATTAGCAAAGTGGTTTTTGCTTCCTGAAAAAAAAGACGAAATAATTAATTTATGAATGGGTTTTACTTGGGCATTCCGTCGACATCTTGGACTCTCTTCTGTCGTTCAATCATTGATCTAGTGGGTCCACCACCGCCATCACCATACCCGTAAAGGTAAATACCAGTGTTTGCACGTCCTTTGTCTTGAGAATTGTTGACCGAATACAGAAGTTCACTGACACTGTCCAAGAAAAATACTGTAGGTACAGCTAACTGCTATGACCTTTGATTTTTAGAAATGCCATTGTTAATAAATTAGAACACATACGTTCCATTCATATTGTAGGAATCCCCTGGAGGGAAATGAACCAGGACTTCGCTTCCATCTATACCCTCCCACCAGAAGTTGTGATGGGGGAATTTGTTCACCAAACTCCAAGACATCTTCTGGGTCAGGAATCTCCCAATGCCAATATGCTGTAAACATAATTAGAGCAATTAAATAAGGAGTCGTGTTTCTTATAGAATTTGGAAACGTCGCTCAGCTTCCTATAAAGGCGCCTGTAAGTACACCTGATCGAAATGACATGAGATCCAACAGAACTTACACGAAGAAGTTGAGGAATTTGGGCAGAATAACCAAAAGTGTCGGGAAGCCAGAATTCTTTGCAAGTCAAGCCGAAATTTTCTTTGAAGTATCGTTGACCGTAGAAAAATTGTCTCAGGAATGCCTCACCACTGTAATAACAATGGCTTATTATTATTTCCTCGCGTTTCAAACAAGATAAACATTTCAGAAGAAGGGACACGGACATACCTTGGAATGTTACCATCATTTTCGATCCAAGTTCCCCCCACAGGAATGAACCGTCCTTGTTCTACGTAATCTTTCACTTGAGCGAAGACATCGGGATACCATTTGTTTAGCCATTCGTATTGTTGGGCCTAAGTTAGTATCCCGAAATATAACGTATAATTATAAGAAGGTAAATGACTCTTGAAAACTTTACTCATTTCAAAGTTAAATGATGCTTAGAGTTACCGAAGAACAAGTGAACACATATTCGGGATATTCTTTCATCAGACCAATTTGGGACATCCAAGACCGTCCGATTTTCCGCATGGTTTCTTCATAGGGCCACAACCACGCGGTATCAATGTGACAATGTCCCATAGTGACCAAAGTATGGGCTTTCTTTCCATTGCCTTCCGAAAAATAAACATCAGCTATTTGACTGGCTTTCCTATGAATCAAGAAATGGATACAGCAAAGTCCAGGCGAAGGTTTCCAATTTTGACCAAAACGTTTTAGTATTTAGTTCCTTACTCAAGGTCATTGTCAGTCTGAATCAGAGTGACCATTTCATTCGCAGTGTCCATCGCTTGGTATCCTCGATGATCATTTGACAGTTGGTTGGCGATCTGATTAAGGATATCCAGATCCGTGTGCAACTTGTATATTTGCCGGTCATAAACAGCTATGTCCGCTCGGTTGAGTTGGAAGTAGCGGTCGTTGTTGGTTGGTGCTGTTTCATATTTAGGAATGTATTTTCTTAAAAAAAATTGACAGCAATAATTACTATGATATAAATCTTACCGATCAGATCACCATTTCCAGAGCCAAACATGTCATTGCAGGCCATCTCAATGTAGTAAGTGATTTGTTGGGTGGATCCTTCCCATGATCTTGACAGTATAAATTCCTCGCGGAAGCCCGGTGATAATCCCTGAAATAAATAGGCCAGGTATTTATGAAACTAGTCTTGAATGCTAACCCTTATGATTCCCTGGTTCCCAGGAATTTTTGACCCATAAATACAGTAAAATTTAAGAACCTGAAGCATGCGTCCTTGTGTGTCATAGATGGCAGCCTCAGAACTGGAATTCCAACGTAAATGAACTTCCTTTCCCGTCCATGATGTTGGAACATCGATTAAAATCTGTAGTTACGAACATTCGATAATTCTCAATTTTTAAGCTCATCAGCGTCAAATATGCCTAATTCCAGGTTGATGAGGGATTCTATAACATGGGTAATGTGTCTCACTTTAAACCAATGGGTTGTCCAAGTTTTTCCGAACCAATCCCCTATTTTTTTTTCCGAAAAAGTTTTGTTAATAATCTCTGAGAACTTCCATTCATCCTTTTGCCATTCATCATGAGGTCCTTGAATTTCCAACCATGTCAAAGCTAAAACCAAAAAGTTTTAATGGTATGATATTTTTTCGAACCCAAACCTCGTGTATAGTTACATTTAGCGTCCCTGTTTTATCATTTGCATATTACGCTCAAGATGAATATTTTCTCTTACATGTCAGATCCCTTGATTCCGGGTAAAGTTTGGCGGGCAAGTTAACATTGCTGAAGAGGCCTCCACCGTTAAGAAACCCTGAAATCCGACCCAGAGTTGTGGTCCGATTTTTGTGCATAGGGGCCGTTGTCGCCATCTTTTAAATTTTGGACAGTACAGCGGGTTCCGGGTTCTCAATTTATTTTTCACACTCTTTAAACACTACCCTTACCTTTGACGCTCTCTTCTTGTGAAAATAGAATAGGCAGGAATTGTACCCAAAAAATTCCCTTTCGTTTGGTAAAGTTGCAGAGAAATATCCGCTAATATCAAGGTATTTATTCAAATTTGCACTACTGCAGGGCTAAGTATAGAAAGGATGAGCTGAATTTGTAACGTAACAAGGGTTGGGATTTTTGGAGGAGACACAGAAGGAGGAAGATCGTGTCCACGATTTTATTTTCCTTCTGAACATTTTCCCTGAGCTAACCGGTATTTATACATGTGTTCACAATCGATATCAGTTGCACTGTTTTAACTAATGAGACCTGATATTAGCTCAGGCTAATAGTAGTACAGTACACACTTTAGCTTAACCAATTCATCTAGCTTTGATAATCCGGGGAATGTTACTTTAATGACATTGATAGGTTGCAGGAAATATTCCATGAGTATTTGGAGCATGTAACTGTATAGTTATCTTTTGAGCCTTACATAATTAACATGTGACCTCCTATCATATGCAAAAAAATTGACATCAGTAAATAATAGATGTGTGTACCATACAGACACACTTGAGGCATCAGCACAATAAGCACATTGATACCAAACAAAAGCCCGACTAAGTATGCAGACGCGTGGACTGGAATCAGTATTTGCAGGGGAACCTATACCACAGCTTGCTGAATTCATATACGGGGTAAGGTTGAATGATTTTAAGTGATATTTATTTTACAGTCGTCTTTGTAGGAACAAAATTGACAATAACATGCCAGCATTCTATTTGATCTGGTTTGACAATTTGATAAGATTAAATTAGATTATGATTGACGGGGAAAGAGTCCTACAATATTTTCAAGTGATTCTCTCAATGTGGGTGTTTCTCACAGGGACATATGTAAAATGTCAGGAATAATCAAATGTTTTGCTACACTTCAAATATGAAAGGAATTCAGCCCATAAGGAACTCATTGGAAACCAAGCGAAAATATTTTTGCCATGCATGTTCTTCTATATGAAGAATTCTATCTCCAGTCTGAATGTCTCGGGTGCAGGTAATTACATCCAGTGCTGTTGAGTCATTAGAGAATTTAAAGCTTGTCATATGTTACTCAAGTCAAGGCGGAAGCAAAGCTTGGTAACAGATTATTCCCACTGATAAGATGTTTTTATTAAAAACAATACACCGTGGGTTTGAACTGCTTCAATCCATTCTCACCTTCAATCTGTAAATAGTCTACTTACGTAAATGACCTGATGCCTAATGCTAGTCATAGTCCCATGCAAATGCTTCTGAATTAACCAACAATCAATCCATCTTAATTAACGAATAGATAAAAATATTTTTTACATACTCCCAGTTTTATAAGCAGGCTGTTTTTATTGAGTGCAAGTCAATAATGGGTATAGATAAATAAGGAAAATCACAATCTAATTCCTCATCAGTTCAATATTAAAAATTACCTAACCAAAGCGATCGGTCTGTATAATTAATGCAATATTCGAAAAAAATGTTCTCGAATATTTGTACTGGACAAAGATTCAGGAAACCTGCCTGATGTGTAAACTTTAATTTATTATTCCGCAACACTCACGAGTAACTACAGTATTAAGGCAATGAAACGAGATCTTTCTACTTAAGACAATTTTTGAAGTGCTACAAAAACAAGAAGGATTAGCAGGGTGAAGCCAATGACAATATTTGGGCTCAATAAAAAGGGAAAATAATGTCACGGTAACAGAACGCGAGTGTTACTATAACTGTAATAAAATGAGCCATAATGTTTCCAATTAGTAAACTTTTTCTGGATAAGCACCCTTTGAAGAAATTTAGTATTTCTTTGTATGTATTTAAATTACATTCTACAAACTTATCCTGATTTGGTGACAAAACGATTAAAATCCAAATTAGAATGGAATCTTTCCTCATTTGGAATTTGAAACTCAGGAGAAATCTTACATTCCAATGGTGCAGTGAAATTTGAAATCCCTACGTAGGCATAATTAATTAAGGTGCTTGTTTGAATGAATGTAATAATTATCTACTCAATAATATTCGAGGGAAAAATCTTAAAAATAAAGTTGATTTTTTAGTTTTAAGAGAGAGGTTTCCTTAGCTAATTAATATCCTATTTTAATGATGTATAGGGATTACCCAATTCAAATTGTGAAATCAAGTGCAGCACTTGAGAACAGTTGTCGTAAATCGTAAACATCTCATCCGTGTGAAAGAAAATACGCCGCCTCACACTTTGTTTTTCGTCTGGTCAATTCGTCTGCGAAAGCATAATCAGTCATCAAATCTTATCATTTGTACATGCAAAGCTTAAACTAATCCCGACATGAGATCAGGTCGTTGGCTCAAGCTACTACTAATAGGGCGTCTGTGGCACTATTTGTTCAACCTGACACACTACTGTGCACACGTATGGTCGCTACTAATTAGAATTCTTGTCTCGAACTTCGATACTTCAAGACATGACCTTTGTTTTTGCAAAAAATAAAACACATCACTCTAAGTACTTGAAAATTGAAGTCTGCCACGTGTGACTGTGTACACATATGTGAAAAGAGTATAAAGTAATGCATGCGTACATGTAATTAATAATCCATGATCCAGAATTTGTAGACACCTAGAAGCAAATACTAGTACGCCTAATGTGATTCTATTTACGGGTGACTGAAATCTAATAATGATTGTTTACCTCCTATCGTATTACATTTCTTGGAAAATATCAGCTTTCAAGGAAAAAAATATTTAAAACTGTAAGGAGTTTATTATGCCTATATTCAAACCGGAGTAGAACTATCACTTCCACTATGCGGTCGACTAATTGTAAGCTAATGAGTAACTGTATCCGTAATAATTATAGAGCTCTAAAAAGCTGTTGTTTTCCTTCAGAGTTTATTAAAGTTTCATTCGGATCTGGTAACAGTAATGTACACCATGAGCGATCAGTTTACTCCCAGTTAAGTTGCCAGTCATAGTAAACCTGCCGACACCCTTATGAAAAGAACTTAAAAGCACACGAACAAAATAGAGTTGCATAATTCACTCAAGCATTTCAACCTTTGAAAAATGAACGCTTCAAGAATACAAAAACTACGTCAAAAATAATATAAATGAATAAAAAATAGTTCGGAACGGAAGCAGTTCAAACCTACGATATCGGGACTGTGCTATCACGAGTTTGGTCTCAAACCAATGCATTTTATTTCAGAGCGACGTTCATACATAGGCTACAGTCCTGGCGAAACTAAAAATTATATTTTATTTGTATGAAAAAAGTTTTTAAGGAGGACAGGGAAAACGCTTTCATGCTCGATTTAATTCTGAAAATCAATTTCGAAAAAGTTAGATGCAAAGGGAACGTCTATTTTTGAGTCTTGATGATTTTGAGCTTGCAAATAATTTTTGTCTCGGGAGATTGCTAATATCCCAGAAAATTACAATAATGAGAGTCAGGAAAATACACCCGAGAGTTTTACTATGATTATTAGAGGGCCAACAAATTTTGCGAGAATTTGTATCTACTCAATGACCTGACTCAAGGCTACATTATCCCTGCACCTTCATAATAATCGAATTCCCTATTCCTGGCTGAGGGCTCAACCCTGAATGGTTAGCGTATCACAACAAGTGCATCCGTGCATCATAACTACTAATGACTGTAAGATGTGAGACTAATAAATGTCCAGTGTGTGTAAACATTACTTTAGGAATAAGAATTTATCATCTAACGAGTAATCATTTCCTCCTAGAATGATCCAATGATTTATGGCCTGCTTTAAACTGTAGTGGAAATTAAGTATTTTGAGAAGATTATAATTACTGAGCAGATTAGTTTCATGCCCCGTGCAAGAAAATGATGCCTATCTGCAGTGCCTCTACTTTTTCCCAAGCGTGTAAAACAAGGTTACAATAATAATCACTAGAAAAAAGTTATTATGCAACTGCAGGCACAAAGTACAGCCCTGCTCTTATGAGATGTTTACAACTTTCTACACACTTATTTTTAATGCCTTCTCCAGAATTTTTTTTAATGCTCCGGCATAAAAATCTCTGAAAATTGTAACTTACTGCGGACTTCAAATGAGTACTATATGCCATCTCTTGCATAGGATTGTTAATAATTAAGTGTGGAGCTGCCCTAATCACTACCACACTGTTAACTATCAGCAGTTGCTAATCTGACAGAATGAGTCTGGAAAGCATCCACTAATCTACTCCTGTAGCGGCTCTACCTCCAGCCGCAAAAGAAATAGGAGGAAGGCCTGAAGAAGCTGAAGAACCTGAAAGGAATGGGATGGAGGATCGATCAAACACTAGAGGACTTTGTTGGCTCCTGCGGAAGCTCTTCCTTTCTCCACCTCCCAAATACACAACACTTACCTCAATAAGATTTGTGACTTTACAAAAATCAAAGGGAACTTCATACGTCTACTGTATGAGAGAAATGTTGTTTATACGGCTATGAATCTGCCACCTTTCTCTGTACTTGCGGATTTTCCAAAAGGAAACTCCAGCCATGAGTATCGTTATCCCCAAGTTCCCTGTATTTTTTTCAGATAATTCATTCCACTTTTTTTTCACTGTGACTCCCCAACCCTGTGGATTCAAATCCTTATGCATTTATAGGAATCTAGATATAATAATTATATATATACATATATACTCTTACTTTCCTGGGAGGGACAATATTACACCCTAGGTTTTTATAACATCACAAGATTTAATACCACAGAGCCAGCATCCGAATTGTATACGTGCATTGTAATGGGCACCTTTCTGAAACATAGGTAAGATCCGTTCCTCCTCGAGGGATCCTTTGCTCCTTGAGTACACTTTGCAAGACCAATAAACTAATAGGAAATGTAGTTTGTAAAAGTACTCACCCACACAGGACCATGTTTATTTCAAAACTCTAGTTTTTCCCAAACCCCATACTTTATCTTTATATCACTAGGGAAGAAATATGATACAGAGATTCTAGATTTAGGATCTACTTTTAATACTCAGACGAGTGTGGAAGGAGGGGCCCTCGCTTCCACTGTACAACTTCTGTGTGGGAACGTGGAGGATGTACTAGTAGGCCCCATGACTTATGATTAGGAATAAACAAATTACCTTGTGCCTTGTCCGTGTTAAATACATTAAGTCTCGGAGAAGTATTGGGCGGTGGGAAATGTGATGGAGGATATGGAGTGTGCTGGGGAAGGACTGGGACTTGGAACATGTAATAATAACCTGGATTTTAATTACGAAAAATACTCAAGAAATCTGAATAATGGTGAATTCCCAAAAGATAGGAGACAATTTAATTGCGATTCCAGGCACGAGCGGTCTCCAGTCTGTGCAAGCGTGGTAAATGCTTTGTGAGTTTATAAAATGTGGAGGACTTCTCCATAGACGATCGCTTGATGGTGATTGTGAGCGCAGAGCTTGAGGAGCTGGGGCAGAAGCGGAAGAAGGATTTTCTCGTCCCTTCATATCTCTCTCTGTGCTTTGGGATATCAGTGAGAGCAGAGGGTTGGGAAATTCAGTCAACTTCCAGCCACCTTCTCAGGATGGTCATTGTGCGGCTGTCGAGAAATTTCTTCCGTGTGGCAGTAGCTGAGTGTGTTTCCATCGTGGTGTTTCTCTCCTCTGTGACATTAAGGCCTTTGGTGGTGTCTTCTGCAGCTGGAGCCGGTTTATTTGGAGGGAGACTCCCTGCTCCTATTTTGCAAAGTTTCCAAGATTTCACAGTTCTCAATACGGCTGCAACGTACGATTACTCTGGATTCACTCACTACAATGTTGGAGTACTCCTTGTGTCGGGAACAGGCTATGGATTCGACTTGGAGAAATGTTCCCCGGCTATCGACATGGCTCTTGACTATGTCAACCACATTTACCTCCGTCCACACAAAATTCATCTGGATAAAGTCCAGCAAAGGTCTGCTTATCATCTTAAAATAACCCCAGCGTCATAGCTGATAGACTGTGCGGGGACTCTCTCTCTCTCTCTCTCAATCCATCCTTTTCCTGTTTTTCTTTTCTCTGATATTTTCCTTTTCCCTGGATTTAATAAAACCCAAGGAAAAATTGTGGGTTCTCAGTTATTTGTTTCCCTTTGACATCTTTTTTTTTGTAGCATTAGGGAATGAAATCCTTTCCCCGTCTTTTATATATTTCCCATCTTTCACGTACATTTCCCACATTTATTGTTAGTTTTAAAAGAATAGATGAGAAACTACCTTATTTCGCTTTAGTGTCCCTGGAGGGGCTGACGTCATTTTTAAAATACAGCCTCAATTGATATTTGGGACAATTTGAGGGGGAAAATGTACATTGAGGATTTTTTTTTTATTTTGTCCCTTTTTTTTAAATTCTTTTAAAAATTTAGGCCATACATTTTAAGGGGTTGGGGAAGAAGGGAATTTCTATTTTGTTTTTGCCTTTGACACTTCTCAATTTTTGTTTAAAATTAATATCAGTTTCAGGAATTGTCAATAGTAAGATTTTATAGAAATATTTCAAAAATTATTTCATTTGTAAATTACTAGGGCTATACGGACACCGTATACTAGTTTATGCTAGGCGCCAGATGCAATACTAATTTTTTGTAAGTATTCTCAATTATTATTTTTGTTATTCTGCGCGGAGTTCAGTTGACCCACTTTTACGAATTAATTTTGTGCGATCCCTTCCTTTCCACAGAAAACAAAAATTGATCTCATTGAAATGTAATAAGTTTGTGTGGGTGGTTTGCTTACAATTCCCATTTGTAAGCTGACTTGTTTCCAAAACAAAAATCCTATTTATAATCATGTCCCCTCTCCTGCCTGCCTGTTGCTTTTAGTTGTTGATACGAGGCTATGTTTCCAGTGACATTAAGCCCAGTCAAAACGGGATCGGGTTCTTGTGGCATGTCTTGTCTCTCTGCTTGAGTATCTACCCTCTCTCTCTCTCTCTCATGTCCTCCTCGAAAACTGTGACCTTGATGGAATTAATAAACTTTAAACTACCATTGAGTCCCCTCTTATAGATATGTGTAGAGGATTGAGAGCGGATGATTGGAATTGGGAAAGTAAAAATTCCATATATTTTCTGGATTCTGTAAATCAAGCGTGACAGTGTACACAAACCGGGTCTAATGCATACAAATACGGTGGCAGTGTAGAAATTCGGTCAGTTAAATATTTCATTAGAGATGAGGCGGACGTTCCCAACCATCATTGATGAATTGCTCCAGAGAACTGTATATATACACGGTCACTGAAAATTGCGACCGGAATAAAATAGATGGGAAAATCAAGTACTCAGTCCAAGTCTCTCCCTGAGTCGGGGTCCAGGGTTGGTGTGAGTGGGGAGACGGAAATTTCATTTAAAGCTTCCCCGTACCATTTAACCGCAAAAGGAATTTTCAGGAACTAAGCTCCCCCGTCCCTGTTTCCTACATGCAATTAAAACCTAGACGTTGAAATGGGACATGGACCTTATGATTGGGTCGGGACATCTGTCAAGATGTAATGTAAAACTCCGTCCAATTGTGCTGCATGCCAAGTGCAGGACCCTCCTCAAAAGGGACCCGGGCATCGTAAATAAAAGTCAACTTCCCCATGACAGTCTCATGACATTACTGTGATCAAACGGGGAAAGGCCAATGTCTGCATTATTTTCCTTGTCTCAAAGTTGATGTGGTGAAAATCTGCAGAGAGTCAAAACACACACTCCTCATGACAACATTTGGTGGTAGCAGCCGCAGGGAAACATGTTGCTGCAATCTACTCCCAGCCCCTATTCAAAAAGAAAGGGACCTGGGAAGGAGAAATTCGGAATAAAAATATCCCGAAGGAACCATCTCTCACTCCTATATGAGTCTGACTGTTACACAGTCAAGAAGAATTCATATATTTGAGATGCCGTTGGAATTTTTACCACGGCATGTGAGAAAATTGATGCAACTCTAGAATTTGGGGTGTAAGAGGTAATCATAGGGCATAATGAAATTGGCATAATAAGTCCAAGATGGCTTAGCTTTTTTTTTTACATTCAAGCACTGGAGGATTTTATGGAGACGACTGGCTTTCCCACAAATCCGACAGATCTCTGGAGAAAGTTAAGCTCGTACTGTACAAGTATAAATGCATAGGATTTCTCCATGTTACCCATGAAAAAGCCACCTCCTTCCATTTCTTGCATCGCGTAGTAAGTAGTGCAATTTCCCTCGGAGAAGGCAATTGTACCATGCATGAGAGTCTATTTTCCGTGGTAAGCACCAGAAAAATGAGACATGTGCTGAGTATGCACACACACACACACACACACACGGAGAGAGACATTTTTTTTCAAAGCTAAATACAAGACCACTGCCTATTCTTCTACTTCTTCACCTTCCGAGTCCTACATTTCCTAGATCTACATTATACGCAATTGTATTGGTTTCCATGGATATGTAGCTCCAGGTCTCGGGGAAAGAGCTAATACAAAAGTGTAAATTTTCCCCACACAACAGAGTTTGAATTTACTTTGCATTTGTTTGCGTCAGTAGTCACGGTCCCAATGTACATATATGTCTGTTGCTGGCTTCCATTCCCTGAAATCACAACCTCCGGAGGATTGCATATCTTACAACACTTCCTTCACTGAGGGGATTTTTGTTCCTAGTTTTTCACTTACGTCGCTGGAGGCAATCCTACACCCAGTTTACAATTAATGACACACAAGGCAAAAAAGCACAAGCTCTTAATGAACCAGTTACGATTGAAGAAGCTACCATTCTAAAAATATCTACAGGGCATGAGGAACGCATAATGACATAGGAAACTATTAAGTATAATTTAGAATTGATTCCAAACTCAATGGAATTGACAATGATGATTGGCAATCAGATGATTTCCGAATAACTTTTCAGTTCCTTGGTTTCAGCAACTTTAGGAAATTTAAAAAATAAAAACATTTTCTTAGAACTGGAAATTCCTATCTACGACTGTTACCTTAACTTAACCTTAAATTAGCTGCGTGTAATCATCACACGTGTATTTTCCTGATACCGCTGGTAAAAAAAAATCCTGTCCTTTTGACTTAGTGTATGGATCCCCGTGAATGGTTTCAAGGGGAATCTGTACAGGATTATTACTGTGGGTTCAGATATTTTTTCCTGTACATTTAATTATTGGGTTGAGTTCAGGGACAAAATGGATACATAAATTACTTGGGTTTCTGACAGGTCTGTTAAAACCGGTCAGTTATAGTTGCTGTTTTTCTGCACGATTGAACATGAGATAACTCATCCTTATTGGTTGTGGAAAAAGTACAACTCTTACTTTCTTGACTACAATAATTATTGTCTGATGCTTTTACACATAACGACACAAGTAGTGATACAAAATGTTGTGGTTGATAAGCACGATGCATACTTAGCTAAACTGGAAACTTAGCTTACAGTTGAGGCTTGACATCTTCCCAGCTAAAAATCTGTTGTTGCCTTCCCTCAAGTTATTTTATACATTTGAACAACCTTGACTCTCATTGATCCCAATTTTGTGCACCATTGTCCCTTGTGTGTTTCTGTTGGGTCTGGATGCCTGACAAGACTCTAGTGTGTCTCTATGTCTTGGAAGGTGCTGTACAATTTGTGAACTGAGTATCGTTGGAAATCAAGTGTTAAATAAAGTATTTGTCAGAATATATGAATTTATGAAGCCTCAAGGTTACGAAGCCTAGGGATGGGGTTCTCTTGATAGGGGATGTGGCAGAAAAAAAATATAAAGTCAGAGATGCTTCAGGATTAATTACTCAATTATTAATAAGGACCGTATTGCGTACTAATATTTGTACAGGTATCAATCGTGTGATAACCGGCTTACCCCTGGACTGGCAGCGGACATGAAATTTTTATCAAACGTGATTGCATTTGTGGGGCCAGCTTGTGGATTTGCGCTTCAGCCCGTTGGGTTTTTATCAGCATATTGGAACATCCCGGTCGTCACAGGTCTGGGTGACCAAGTGAGTCCTTTTGGAACTATTTTTTTAAAATAATTATATAGAATAGAAAAAAAACATGTCCCGAGTGCATAAACTCACATTTGAACGATTTTGTGAAAGCATTTAAAAAAAAAACTACAGGATAATTTTGCTTGTTTTAAGTACTGAGCAATATTGAGTCTTGACGTTAATTTTTTATAGAAACAAATTATTACAGGATTATTATTATTTACAGCCGTCCTGTGCAAACTTTTTAGCTTGTTCCAGTTGTTGTGACTTGATTGCATACAACATGCTGGCAAGACCTGAACCTGTGTGTTCCTCTATAGTTTGTAGTCCGAGATGAGACCCCATGCATTGAATTTTTTTACACATTTGGTTGATTTCCATCAGTGTCTTGATATATATATATATATGTGTCCATCTTATTATTCTTGTCTAGAATCATCCACCAGAGTCTGAGTACCCACTGTATTGTTTAGTTTGAACTCCGTAGTCTAGTATTGATTTACTCAACACTTTGTTGTTTATTGAGAACACACCGCTTTCACAGCCCTCCATACTATTACTATGCAAAATTATCCATACCGCCTCGTTTAGAACTTTACTGTGCCTTTTCTTCTAGACATAATGTACTCCTCATCCGTTTACGTATCCGTAGAGAATAGAAAAGCATTCTTAAGTTTGCATTGAGGAATTTCCCTAATAAATTTCCCCCCCTTTATCATCCAATTTTCATTCAGCTCAACTCTCATCACAATTATATTTTTAAACGATCTTGACAGTCTTCTCACAAGAGCTTGGTCCTCCTCACACTCGTGGGTCGTCCAACATCCGGAATTTCTTAATTGAGCATATTTTTCCTACTCCTATACGCAGCAGAGCTTTCTTCACTTTTAGAATTTCTCAATAATAATAATTACTCTTCAGGGACACAGTACTTCTTTATCAGATCCATGTATCTACATATGGTCAAACAAGGACAGTCCCTACCAAGTATTTCTTACATCGCCAATAACGAAAGCCCAGAAGAATTTGTGGAGATTTGGAGATACATACATACATACATACGTAAGGAACTTAAAAGGAAGACAATGTGAGACATATACTGGGCCACTTGGATGGTATGTACACGTGTAAAGTAGTAGTCGGAGGCCCAAAAGAACAAGTTATAGTTTCCAAGGGTTAAACTGCATAACGTGACAGGACTGGATGGGAAGATTGAGAGGAAAGAATCGAAAATCAGCTTGAAACATAGATGCTCAGACTGTAGTCCTTTCCCCATTATTTCTGAGCGAGGCAGTAAACTTTGAAATATGACTGGAGAAACCTCGTATGTTGATTGAGAGCAGTGGAAGATATATGTGACAGACGTTTCTATAAATACTGGGGGGAACGGGAACACTGACGGAATCGAAGGGTTTAATGACAGTACTCCAGACTCTCCTCTCAGAATGAGAATGTTGGCCATTACAGACATAGACACAGACACACACACACACACACAGACACACAGTAGGAGGAACTCTTGATCTCAAAAGTCGATGTGTGTAGGAAGTTGTACCCTCTCCCATATATGATGAGGGTGGAGAGATACAGAGGGGAAATTTATGGTCAAGTGCATATATACCGTCTGATGAATAAATGGGAATTAATCGACGATAGTCAGGCAATAGGAAATAATTTGTTGAAGCATTAATGTGGATTTAATGGGATTTGATTGCAATCAGCCACCATCCACCGAGAGTGAAGTTGCTGGCGATAAACTTTTGGGGGGCCTGAAGAAAATTAAAATTAACACTACGGTACGTCCATTACATAACTTCACTACTTCAATCTGTAGAGAATGTTTTACTTGATATTTATGTTACACCTTATGTATGTCTCTGCAAAATGTATAGATACTAAAACTAAAAATACATGTGCAGTGAGTGATCACTTACTCTCTTCAAGCAACTCAAAAAAAAAAAGCTTGCAAGGTGTTCTTCCTCAGTGTCAATTCTTGTGTATCTAGAAGTGCTACCCGTATCAGAGTTAGAGGCGTATATATGACTACCAAGTATATACTCACCTTCCAAGTATCACTTTCAATTATTATGACCTCACAGAAGTATATCTATGTATTTATATCCACATCTATAGATAGTCCCCGCTCTGATAATTTCATGACAGGATATATATTTTTTTCTTGCGTCATTCTCTTCCCCCCCCCGCCTCAAAAAGTTCTATACCTTTTCACGTAATAACCTCCAGATCTATGTTTGCACCTGCCAATGACAAGGCGACCACTCACAATTTTCTAAAGAATGACTCTCCTCTACTTCATCTCAATGATGGAGGGGTTGCATGCTCAAAAGTGATATTCTCTATTGAATTGAGTCCGTTTTGCATCACAAGGGTTTATTCCCAGTTGATTTTCTCTTTGATTGGAACCTGCATGGCTTGGAGCTGTACACCGCTGAACGTTTTAGAGTTAAATTATTAATTAATTTTATTATCTCGAGGACCCGACTAACTACAAACCAGCTGGTTAATCTCAGTGTGGGGCTCGTGGATTAATTATTAAGTGAAGTGTGTGTGTCCTAAGTGGGGGACGGATTAATTCTCAGATTAATTTCCCTAAAAGTCCCAAAGTTGCCATTCTCCCGCTTATTGTTAGTAGCTCCCCGCACGCACTCATTTCACGCGTTTTAATTAATCTTGTACACGTTACGGATCGGACATGCTGAGCGGATTTGACTGGGTCGGGGAAAAAAAACCGGGGGTATCAACGTCCGCTGATGTCTCTGTCCACTAACCCGTTTCTAATATATGTTGCCATCTTCCAAAGGCCTCCTCTGCACTTCCACTGGAGAACGTCCGGATCCCCTTCCTTTAATGGACCCAGGTCCGGGAATGAGTGCCTGCTTAATCATTCATACTTACGAGAGGAGGAAATACATATTAATGTGTATGTTTCTTAAGAGCTCTGCCAAAACCTACAGGATGAGAGATTTACTTGGACCTTTCCGTTCATACTTGTGCTTGAGTTTTGTGCATGGCTATGTGTATCTATCCCGACGGACATTATTTTTTTTTTTCTGTCGTATTGATTTTTAACCCTCACAACAGCCCGACTGTGTCAAGTACATACAGAAATAACAGAAGCCCATGTTTCCGTTCCAACATTTTTTCTCTTTACGTTTCTGTTTAGACTCTCATTTGGAGTGTGATTAGACTTGGATTGTAAATACGCAAGTCATGAATATGTATCTCCTCGACACAAAATATCTATGTACAATTCCACAAGGAGGAGGTTGTCTCACTGAAAGAAGGTTAACAGGTTGTAAAGTGAGCAATAGAATGTTCCAAACTCAAATGTTGTCGGGGCTTATTGTATGGAACGAACTATGTATACAGATGATATATGTACTTAGAAATGAGGAAGGAAACTATATGTAAACTTGTCGACTACTACTGAGGGATAAATTTCCTCTGAAGGATTCCGTCTCCAAAAATGCTTCACAGCCGGCTGGAATCTAAGGTTGTCAGTGGAAGGGAACTTGGGGAGATACTTGTTCTACTACTCGGGAAGTAAAAGTTTAGAAAGATAGGGAAATCCCCCTTGGAAAACATGAATAATAGTAGCTAAGCCCTTGTTACTAATACTTTAATTTGAGCTAATGCTTTCACTCCTATAGCGATAGAAAAAAAAAGGAGGGAGGGAGCTTTACCAATCCATCGAGCTCCTCCGTATTAAAGCTCAATTTTGTCAGAGTCAAGCGCTCTTTTGGGTTTGAAGGCTGGAATTTAGCAGTGATTACAATTATTAAGCTTAGACTGTAGCATGTTGTAACTTTAATGTGATTCTGCGCCAGGAACCCAGTGTCCTTTGACATGGTCTCCGAGTTCCTTGGAAATTCTTACAGACCAACTGTCGTTGTCGTAGTTGCATGCCTGCTCTTACAATGTATTGATGTATCTACAGCTGCTTGGAACTGCTCCGTAATCGCTTGAGATTACTCTTTCTCATCCCTCTCTCGAATATATAGAGACCCCTTTGTGTCATAGTCCTTCCTGGACGTTGCGTCTATACTACGACTATATAGATCATGTCATTAGTACCTCCTTAGCTTGAGCAGAGCCCCGAGCTCATAGACATATTAGATATTATCTGTCATTATTTTCTGTTAGCAATTCAGCATCAGCCAGAATTTTACCTCCATTCCCTTTTGTCTACTTGCAAGAATTTATGTGCCTCATCCCTTTTTGCTAATTCTTAGTGACACATGTAATTCTGTAGTCACATCACTGTCCCTGAATTTTCTTTCGTAATTGTATCTCTTTTATTGAAAGTTCCTTCCGAAGGTTTAGACCAGATCTTGTGACAGAGTGTGTGTGTGTTTCCATTTATGAGTAAATATTTGAACCTGACCTGAAATGACACAGGGCGTTTTTGGGGACAAAAGTGAATTCTCAACGCTGACCCGTCTCTCCTACTGCCAATGCCGCCTCACCTTGGTTTTTGACGCTGTCTGCAAACGCTTCAAATGGAAACATCTTGCTGTCGTTTACGACAAGACTGACCTTTTTTCCTTCACTGTTGGTAAATACAACTCTCAGATGTTTTTTTCAGTTGTGAATGGGATTACTGACACGGTTTGATATCCCTCATTGAATATAAATATGAATAAGCGGATTTATTTTTTGTATGTAATGTGATGAAGAACTGTAGAGAGTCTTAGTTTATTTTTAAACTTAAAAGTTGAAGAGTGAAAAAGCTACTTTAATTTCCTTTACGCCCACACAAGGTCGAATACTGATCAATGGTCTCAAAGAAAAGGAGTATGAAGTCTACGGTCATGACATCGACGGCTCAAACTTACCAGACATGGACGGTGCGCTCACGGAAATATCCGCTCATGCCAGAAGTAACCGAAATTATAGATTACAGTAGAAAGTAGAAAGATTGAAAACCATTGGCTGTCTTGTGTAATTATTATTATTGTTATTGCTATTAGGACTCTAATAAACCCTTCTTATTAAATTAATTTATTATTGGGATCATACGGTGCTATGTAATTGCACTGTAATATATAGCTGGTATTATTTAGCTGGTGGTATAAGACTTGAATAATTATTTTTAATAGTTGTCATTCTGAGTTTGCAAGAGAGTCTTGTCCGAGAATTCATGCTGAAAGCTCACAAAAAAGGGCTCACCAATGGAGACTGGGCTTTCTTGGACGTGGAACTTTTTAAGGTAGCCATATCATTTTCCATACTTACTCAATTTAGCATTCCTATATTTTTTAAATGTAATTATCTCTTAATTATTGTCTATCTCAAGAAACTGTAGTATTTTAATTTTAGGGTGAAACCAATTTTAAACCAATTTAGAGTTGGCTAGGAATTGCTTAAAAAATAGACCATCCGTGGTAACTGTAGTCAACACTTGACCCTGCAAGATGTGATGTTAAAAACATATTGAGCAAATTCAAATGCAATTTTATAGAATCATATCGTGGGCGAAGAGGAGAAATGAACTTGATGCATTTTCGATTACAAAAGTAAAGTGGTCTGCATTGAGTCTACTTCAAAACAAATGTCCATACATGGGCTTTTACACCATATCTTTTAATTTGTCTCTGATTCTTTATCCCCTTCACTGACGATACATATCTATATGTACTGATAAATGGTAATTATTACCCCATGAGCTGTAATGGGGTGAGGAGAGCTAGTTATTTTTACAAGAGGATTAACCGGAGGAGCAAAAAAATAAAATAAATTGCTGGGAAAGAATGACCACTCAAAAAATTGTAGTTTTTACGGAGTTATATACATATGTGCGTTCTAGCCAGTAGTGTAAACGAGGTCTGGAGATATGTAAACTGAGATTTTTACCATGAAATTCAGAACAAGCCAAGTGCAACAAATTACTGGCAGCTAGGAGACAAGAACGATTTGGATGCCAAAGAAGCTTATGAAGCTTTGTTGACAATTTCATTACTCGTCCCGAGATCATCGAGCTGGAACAATTTCACTCACATGGTCAAGCAAAGAGCACTCAGAGATTACAACTTTTCCTTTCCACATGATGAAGAGGTCAGACAGTATTTGTGCATGTTGTTTACTTTCCCGTTATAACTACCACTTGCTTCACTTTGGATCCTCCCACGCAATCCTCTCGCTTTTAGTTTCCGCTGCATGACAACTATAACTCAAATAATTAATGACTGATTGCATATGGCTTCATATCTGGATATATATATCCATGTTTCAGGGTAAACATAAAAGGCAGCTGATTCTTTTCAGGAGCAACATGTAGTAGTCTAAAAAAAATTCTATACTAAAAATAGATACCCTTTTATCCGTCCCCAAACAGAAGAGACTCATTATAGACTCTCAAGATTTTAGTTACCATTTTAATCTTAAAACATTTGCATTTTGACTGTTCTCAGTCATTTACAAGCCATATCAGGGGCTCCTTAAAAAATTTGCTGTCCTTCCCATAGACTCACTCTTCCCTGGGAACTATAAAACAAGGAATTACATCTGTCCTGTACAGTTGGGCATGTGATGCTGGTGATATTCTGTAAACACTTTTAAACTCCTTGAGTCACGCTCTGCATGCAGGAAGATTTACTACGGCCATTATTACTTTTGTATCCTAAGTACTGCAATTAATCCCAGCATAATAACAAAAAGGAGATGGGGGGAACAGTTCCATATGAATTGAGTTCCTTCCCTATAGGAATCCCTATCATTATACCCCTCGGAACTTAAATTAATATGACATGGCTCATAGATATATTACAATGGTTTGGATGTAGATTAGACACATAAAATATATAGTGATGGGTTTAGTTCCCACACTAATCCATACTATATACTCTGAGAATCTCTCCAAAGGAGGAAACCCCTAGGTCTCCCACACATCCACACTTCATAGATCTTTACCCACACAATCTTTTATTAATCATTACTCTCTCTCAAGTCTCCTGTATCGTAGGTCTAGTGCAGTGCATATAAAACACACACACCGAGTCCCAATCCCCGTCCATGCTCCCTTTTACGATCAAATCTCTTTCCAACATTGTTGTTTTTATGGCAATTCAAACTTTGCTTCTTGATGCGACCACAATGATATAAATTCTTGATTTTACCACCAGCCTGGATGGCTCCATTTGATAACCGCTGTAAAGAGGATCGCATAAATATTTCTCCCAAACATTTTAAATTACGACTCAAGTCAAGTTCTTATATATACACCAGGGCTTCTACCTTCCCCTACGCAATGCCTTCCGCCACATTTTTATAATGGTGTAAAAAAAGGGTGGAAAAAGACCTTCAAGGTAAAAAAAACGACCTGGTTTCCTTACCTTTAAAAATTCAGCTCCAGCTTGCAAAAGAACTAAATTTCTCAGGGGCTTCTTCAATAATTATTATTGTGGTTCTGAGAAAGTAATAAAAAATCCTGGTGTCTTCCTTCACTACTAATGTTTTTTTGTCAAGTTCTGGCCCCTGGCGTCCCTTCATACTCTTGACCTTCCAAAACATAACATAAGTTTGGCTTTATATTAGAAATGTAGAAATATTAAAATATTTAGAAGGTACAGAATCCAGAGGAATTATGACTTGCCTTACTTACGATTATTACTGGTGGTAGCTTGGAGCTTCCAAGGTATTTACGGAAACATTTGTTTCCCTTTGACAATGACAACGTGACAGCATGAACTTCTCGAAATCCCTGGAGTCCCTGAGGATGTAAACCCTGAACGTTGTGAAGCTTAATTTTGTATGATTAACAATATATAGTTTTAATTAAAACCTATTTGGTTTGATTTAAGTCATCGTATAGGAAGTAAAATTTTAAGGGACATTCCCAGCCTTGCGGCTTTCAGCCTGATTTAATAAACAATCACAACGGGGCACGTTTACTTTATATTCTTGTACCCGGTCTGTAATTAATGAGAATGTGTATCCTGGCACTGTCATAAAACAAAAATAAATCATTTACGGAATGATAAATTGTTTTTAGAAAAAAACTTGTGAGAAGAGAGAGAGAGAGACACTACTGTGTCTACATTCATGTAGAAGTGACTTGGGAAGAAAGGCTGAGGGGGGAAACAGAAAAATTAACAAAAAGAATAATTTATCATGTTGCCCTTCGGTCTCAGAATGAACTTTTGCAAATAATCCAGCAATCCAGGGAAGGCTGGTTGCAGATGGTCAGTCATTGGTGGAAAATTGGGTTAGAGTGTTCATTGCAAAACTTTCAAGGTAGATCACCCTCAATGGCTGACTGAGCATACTCAAGTGAATTTTATTCATAATTTGTTTATTCGTATAGTAGTAAAATTAGTACGTGAGTAAAACTCTGGACTGCAGATATGGCTGGTATTCACAAACGAGACCAGAGTCATATTTTAGAGTGCAATCACTAGGAGGGAATGTCGAGTATAGATACTTGATACATATGAATTATGGGATTTTCGAAATACGATTCAGTCAGTTGAAATCCGAAGCAGTCCTGGGGATTGTCCCAGGAAACCCAGGAAACCCAGGAAATGAAGGGTACCAATCCGACCTTGCTCTTTAGTGTTCATATCCCGACTCTTGCATGTATTTTCTTGTCTTGGCTGCCAGTGTGATTGTAGTATTAAAATTGGAGTATTATATTAGAATAGTGAAATTAAAGGCTAATATATTTGTGGACATTGCTTTGTATGCATACATTAGGTTAACTTCTTCATCGGTGCTTTTTACGATGGCGTGATACTACTAGGAATGGCGCTTAATGAAACACTCTCAGCAAACGAGTCTCTGCGTGATGGACGTCGTGTGACACTCCGCATGTGGAACCGAACCTTCGAAGGTAATGTACACAGGGATCTTCATCTCTTGACTCTATTTAGCTGGTAGTAGGGACGGAGTCTAATTCAATCATTGTCGAGTATTCTCCACTTCAATTAGCTATATGAGAATCAAAGACATGTCCGTAAGGTATATGCATGGTCCCACAATAACTTTCCCTCCCCCTAACCCATGGAATAGCCATCGTACAAAATATTCAGTGCTATCATATTCGACCAAATTGTCTTCCAGATTTTTCAAAATTTGTTTGGACCCGCTAGTCCAAAAACCAAGGAGTTTTTACTTCAGCAGGAAATATATATTTATAGCAGTTATATGAGCATTTACACTTAAATCTAAATATATCACACACGTTTAGGTCGTGTCTAAAGTATCCGCGAAAGTCTTGTAATTATTTAAAAAAATATATTTAATTGTTGTGCAAAAATTAATAAATTTCAAAATATGACTTTTTCCATTTAAAAAAACCTGACTTAGACCCAGTTCCGTAAGAGCTCTGTATCGAGAGCGTTGGGGGGAACAAACTTCGAAAATTCTGGAAGGAAATTGGTTTGAAAATAAAAGAAGTGAATAATTTCTTTTAACACGGCCCCTCCAATGGGCTAAGGAGGGAGAGACAGGTATTGTGGCCTTTTGTACAAATGAAAAGTCATAAGTGGCTTGTACAGCTTGTGTAAGCTACTTCATATGAGTAAGGCCTAATTTACCGACTATGTATTCATGTCCATGTGAACTACTCTCTCCAGCACAGATGTCAACTCACTGCCTCTATTCCTGCAACTTGCTCATAGGGCTTTGTTCTGTTCTTGGCGTTAGAGCTACAATAGCTAGTGCATTCTAGTTTTGTAGTAGATACTCCAGCTGTGTTTTAAAGCTAAGGCCCTGTTTTGTAACTGTACAATAACATTTCCCCATCAAATGATAAGTTTTGTTTCTGTGGAGGAAAAAATGACCAAATCCAGAAACAATATTACAGCACCAGCTGTACCCCTGAAACTAACTCAATCATACCAGCTTTGATTTTGGGTCTATCTCTTGATGACTTCATGGAGCAGTACTCAGTCTCGCGTGCTTGTACTTCCACACATTTAGTGCCTCAGTGAACAACTTCATTTTGGTCTTATTTATAAAATGACCACTTGCTGCCCCCTACTCCAAAGTTCCCCTGTAGCAACTATGCATGCACAGATGATCATTTATTTTTAGGACTCATTGGAGAGTACTCCAAAATCGCGTTGGCAATAAAGCCTGATTTTACACCAGTGAGCTCCCATAAAGAATCTCCCTTTCGTAATACTTTTTATACGGTGTTTTGTCACGCAACAATTTTTACACCTGCTTTTAAAATGTTTTGTTCCCACAATATTACTCACCCCCCCCCCCTCCCCCACATTTTTTGATCTTTGCTGTTTTGATTTTTAAATAACCTTCAACCTTTAATTATTCCACCTATTTCGACAGTGGACAACAAAACAATCCACAGTCTAAAGAATTATTGAACAGAAAAAAATTGCCGGAAAAAAAACAGACAAAGCAATAAATATACGCTGATATGTGATACAATTGGGGAAATCCTTGAATTATTGCAGGTGTCACGGGAAATGTCACGATAGATGAGAACGGTGACAGAGATGCGGACTACTCTCTCCTGGACATGAACCCTATTAGCGGACAATTTGAGGTACTGACAAAAAATACTTCTTCCTTCGAGTACATGCAGTACTGAGGAGCTGCTGAGCGCCCAGTACTTGTGCATTTATTGTACTTGTTATTTTGAGCATCTTCCAAATCCAGCCATAGCGGAATTGTTGACAAGTACAAAACAGTTGATTTATGGGAAGTACGGGGGAAAAATCATGAATTCACACGAGGATCCAGCCGATTGTTAAAGATGTCAAGTACAAATTGTGTCCTTAGCTTCACAGTAGAAAGGCTTTATTTTTAGTGAGGACCCAAGAAATCCGTACAGTCGTATGTACTCATCTCCTTTTGCCTCTTTAGTTTCTACCCAAATATATCTACTCTATGTATTCGCTCTTGGGCCGCTATAACTTGACGGAGGCTCTTGTGCTACAGTTGCACTCAAATGTATTAGTACGAGTATTAAGCAGAGATATTCTCTGGGTCGAGTTTGTCTTGCCGTGTATGGGAGTCTCCGGAAGAAAAAAAAGTACTTGTCTGGGGTACTGGTATAAATCCTAACTTTTGGGTATGTCAAGGCCTGAGTGTACAGAGGAGGGGATAGGTAGCCGTGAACGTACTTTCCCCACATCTTTTGATGTCCCATTGTGATTTCAAACAAAGAAATCTAAGTTCCTTTCGTTTGTACTAAACAGAATTTCCAACTGTTCAACCTTGTGTGCTGGAAGGGAAGTGCAGTGCTGACGTTATCATTTTTAGATAGAATTTCGAATTTCATCAATCAGACACACACAAAAAAAAAATGTATGTGACTATGTGAGTAACCTTTAACTATCCACCTTTGTCATTTCGCCCGTGTCCATTATACGGTTGAATGATTTGGAAGAATATATTCAACCCGAGTCCTACCTTTCCCTTCCTTTTAACGTCTCCCGTGGATTCTTCTTGGAGTTGTAACAAACTGGAAGAGAGATTGCTTCTGATAGACGAACTTTCTCTCCACACCTTTCTCTGTGTTGTTCATGGGACTAAGTTTTTCAAGGTATTTTGACTATACGAGGGCCCATAAACTAGTTTACAAGTGTATTTCCAGCTCAAATCGAGGAGTAATGAAAGGAAAGGTAGGGAGGGATAGGAATTTAAATAAAATACATGTCTCACACTCCGCATCCCCTCTTCCATAAATACACACCGTCCCGATCGAATTTATTCGGGAAATCTAGAAAGTGGGATCCAAAAGCCTGCTTCTCCCCCAATCTCTGCGTATCTAAAAACTGACTACACACATTTGGCAACTAGGTTGTGGCTCATTATTTATCACGCCGCGGTCTCAAGAATTTCCCTGGCAGAGAATTCCGGTGGCCCAAGATGAGAGGGCCTCCTCCGGATGTACCCGAATGTGGCTTTCATGAGAATGACCCCAAGTGTTTAGACGGAAGTAGCGGAGTTCTCCCGTATGTGGTAGCTTTAATTCTGGTCTTCTCCATCCTCATCGCAGGGATCATCATTTACGTGTACAGGTAATACATTATTGCGGACGCATAGCCATTAACTGTCTATATACACTGTAGTAGTCGTTTTTTTTTAAAGTACCGTAGCCCTCCAGCCCGGTCTGTATGGTCCTTGGGCTAGTGTCATGTGTGTATGGGGCTCGGATCGTTGTAGGACTTGAGTCATTTGGAATATCTCTCGAAAATACAATACTTTACATTGCACATTTAAAGTTGGGGAATTGGATTTATCAAGTGCTCCGAGAGTACAGTGATGCAGATGACAGTAGGAATGAACTATTTAGTTTCTACTTGCGATTAGTGGGAATCCCTACCCCCCCCCCCACACACACACAACCGCTGCTCCCATGCAAATTAATTCGGACACCTTTGTATTCCAATTATGGTCAGGTTAGGAGACTCAGTCGTGTAGTTGAGTGGGGCACTAACTTTTGGTAACCGCACCGTCCAAACAACCCCGAAAGTTAAGTCCGGGAGAAAAGTTGTGGGTAAATCTATGATAAGTTGGAGCTTTACTAGTAGGAAGGAGGAAATCTTTTTTATTCTCATTTGACAGACCGAGAGAGAGAGAGAGAGAGAGGGAGGAAGAGAGAGAGGGAGAGAGAGGAAGCCGTAGGAAATTTTATTTAAAGTTGGACTTGGATCTCCAGAACGCGCTCACCATCACAACCAATGGAGTGCTACCGGGAGTGAAGGTGCATAAGAGAGGGATGTGAGGATTGTGGATAGAATAGATATTTCTATCTACGTGTTGGTGATGAGGTTGTCGTTTCTCTTCGAGAACACTATTCCCCATTCCTCTCGTCAATGGTCTATTACGGAGCTATTTTATCTTTACATGCACGATAGAGTGGATCTTTCCTCCAATCTGCATTTTTCCTCTACTTTCATTCCTTTTCATCTTTTCCTCTTTAGACTACACGGTCTGCTGCGGTTTCATCTTTCCGGTCTTCCTCTCCCTTTCTCTCTGACGTGTACACTCCCATATGAGGCAATGTATAGGTCCCACGTTGGCTCTCTCTCTCTCTCTCTCTCTCTCTCTCTCTCTCTCTCTCTCTCTCTCTCCCTCACCACACACTCCTACCTTTCGTAACAGATTGTGGGTACTCGCGGGTTCCCTGAGAGGAAAGCCAGTTAAAATGTTTCAAAATTCTCAGTCCTTCTCCTTTTTCTTCCTGCCTTGGAGCGAACCTTTCAAATGAGCTTTTTTTCCTTTTGCACAACTCAACCATTTAATGAAAAAGTCCTCGGTGGTTACTTTCCTAGTTTTTGTCTACCCTAAATATACATCCCTGACTATTTACTTGACTCAGCCTCTATCCACCTCTCCTCGAGTTTAATTCAGTCTATTGTATGGGGACAATGTGCCAGTGAGGCCCTGGTTACATTTTAATATCATGTTTACCCACTGTTTCTCCAACAAAGCCCAAATAAGAAATGCAGAGGGAGAAATAAAATGAGGTTAGTTACAGCTTCCGTACATTAAATAATTTCTACATAGAAAATAAAAGTGAGGACTGCCGTCCTCAAAAAGTTTCCTTCAACTGGGATAATTGTCATCGATGCATACATAATTATGTATGTAAGCTCCTCGTAAATACCTTTTGGCCGTTATATCCCTCCCGCTATTTTCTTACTTTAAGGTATTATTACTGTTTTTAAATTAACATTTTGTACTACTTTATGAAGCATCTGCTAACTCTTGATAAGTGTCTAGTAGTTTTTTTTAGGGAAAGGACAAAGTCAGTAGAATATAACGGAATATGATAATTTATCATTAAGCTGTAGTGGAAATTATGGGAGGGAAAGTAAAATAAAGTTAGGTGCTGAGTGCCAACAATAATTTATTATTGCTAGGTATGATTTGTAGGTTGAAGAGTTTGTGTGTGAATGCTTGTTTGAATGTTACAGGCATATGAGGGAAGTGGAAGCAGCGAGTAGTACCAGGTGGAGAATTCACCAGGAAGATATTATTTTTGAGCCCGGTGAATCCAAGGTAATTCATATATTTGGTTTTCCTGAAAGCAAAGAAAAACTATCTCTCGCAAGTCAGCTGTGAGCGGAAGGAAATGTGATATTTTCAGTTGTGCAGTTCATGTATTGTGTTATGGAAGAGCTACGATAATATTGCCGGAGATTCTTTCTACTATGAAGAAAGAAGTTCCTTGTAAAAAAGAATCCGTTGTAAATACGTCGAAATAGTATTTCCGGTGAAGAGGGAAACAGGACTAGGCTCACTTTCAATTAAAATCAAATTGATGTACATACGTATAGAAGAAGCTTCACTAAACGCAAAATGAACTATATACTTGGATGTGATAAATTTTAGTGCGTATTCTTACAAGTATTAATTTTTTTTTTTTTGAAAAGTCGATGGTGATGAGGCTTGTAATAAAAAATAAGCCTAGTCCCTTTGGCCCCTTCACCGACGATGTGTGCTTTCACTGTAAGGCAGGAGCAGCTGACTAGACGTATATTTAGTCCACCACGTACCTTTTTATCTCTTTTGTGGGAAGAAAGCTAATATTTCCTATGGATTATTTTACAGAAAGGGCCTTGTGAGGAAAAAGAAAGTTCAAGAGGGTCTCTGTCTTTGGGGACGGGAACTGGAGGTCAGACCACGTTTGTGCCAACTGCTACATACAGGGTTGACTATAACACCTAATTACTAGCGATTTCTTCATGCATAAATTTCTCCTCCTCTGTTATTGCTGTATTATGTATTTGCTGGGAGAAAATCCCTACTAGTGATCTTTGGAGGCTGTTTTCCCTCTTGCTTTTTTTTTCTTCATCTCCTCCTTTCCTGCCTCTTCCTACGCACAGTAAAAAAAAAATTTGGGTTCGCATGGAAAGATCCCGTAAAAATTCCTATGTCATGGAAACTTACCACACCACTTTCCATATGTGACCCTCAAGCCTGATATTGAACGTTTGTCTGATTTGGAAAGGGAATGCTGGTCGGGTTGAAGAGGATACATCTGGTGAAAAGAATTGAATTTACTAAACAAATAGTGAGCGAGATTCGGCAGGTTAGTGCTTTATTCTCTCTCAATATGTTACCCCATGCACTCTTCCTTTTGGCGAGGTTCACGTAAAAAAAAACTGAATTGTCAAATTAGCATTCGTATCTTGGGATTTCCTCCAAATTCATGTACGGACTCATTTTTTGTTCGTGGTATTTCTTCGAAATGCCTGCCCTGCTGTGTCTGAGAGGGTGAGAGAGAGTTCTCCCTTGGATATTTGCAATGCATAATTGAGTGGTCCGACGGTACACATTTCACTAGAATCAATTCTCAATTTTAGATACTCAGGCATGTAATTCCAAAGTATTTACAGAGAAAAGAGAAAGTTATTTGCGTGTGAACGAACATAGAGAGAAAATACAGGGAGACAATTTTCTTCCAACAAAATCGATTATCTCCTCCTCAGCCAAACTGAAAATATTTGAGCCTGCCAAATCCCCATAAAACATGTATTACTTACAAAACACAAATTGACCATGAGGTCCCGCCAAAATTTGACCTAGGTTTACACTTTCCTCGTATAAATCAACAGTACTTCTAGAATTAATATTTGATTCCAGTTTTCTTTAAATACTCACATACCTTCCTCCGTATTTGCAACTATTGTCGTCAAGATGATATACCAATGTCAGAATTTTCCCCTACAAATTTAATATTTTTATTTTGACACTGGGTATCATTTGCACTGAGATATATTCTTGAGACTCGTTTTTTTAAATTGTTTTACTTCTCATAGACTGAGATATTTGCCAAGTTGAAGAGCATAGGTATAATTATAGTATTTATATGTGAAGTGTGAACTTAGGGGGTGGGAAAGTACTGTAGTCGCTTTGGAGGATAAAATATGCCACACATTGTTTACCTCATTCTGCAACATTTCCGAATTTGTAGCGAATATTATCATGGAGTTGTCCCTCCATTTACACACACGGACGTACATACATAGCTGATGAGATAGACTTTCTTAGGGAAAGAAAGGAAAGAAAGTAAATAAAGTGGAAGAGAATAAAACACCTTTTGGTAAGCTGCCAGACTGTCTTGTAATCCTGTGAATATATTTGTATGCTCATTGTCAGAATTAGCGAATTGCCTTTTCCCGTGAAGTAATTCAATTTGATTGAATTCCTCTCTTGGAAAAGAGTTGTGCATTAATAATGATAAAATAGTTTGTGGGACGGGCACTTCTCATTGAGGATCCCTGCAACTGCTCTCTGTTTCGTTTTGGGGAAAGGAGATTCCTTGGAAGTGCTTCCAAGTGCGTAGATACATAATTATACATATACATAGTATAGTATAGGCATAGTGTGTTCCCATATATACATTAATTGTGTATAAGTGTATTTACGTGGTACGAGGGAAATAGCATGAAGCCTGACAGTAGTACAATACAATAAATGGAGAGCAGAAGCTATAGGTTAGAGTTTAGCTCCTATTTTAGCTCCTATTTATAATATGAGTTCCTCATGAATGGGATATCTGCAGAGAGAATCTTGTGATTTAGGTTCGAGATCTGCAACATGAGAATGTCTGCCGGATGGTTGGTCTTTGTTTAAGCTCTTCGGATCTAAAGAGCACATCGGAAAAATGGGATCATATTCTCTTCTTGAATGAGTACTGCTCGAGGGGCTCACTCCAAGATGTTCTACTCAACGTTCACATTCATCTTGATTGGCCGTTCCGTCTTTCCCTTATTTCCGACATTGTTAACGTGAGTTGAAATTTTGATTTTTCCCTTCCCCTAATACATAATTATGACAATGCTACTACGTTCCGAGGATATACGATAACTCCTTGTTAGCTCCAGGAGATATCTTTATTTTTTTTTAAATATTTTTTTTATTACAAGAAATGTCTTTTCCCAGGAGGAAACATCCTAACCTCCTGCACAATATGACCAGTCGTGTAGGAAAGTTTTTTTTTTTGGGATAATGACGTGCCTAAATTATCCAACACATTCTTCCAATTAATTCATTAGATTTTATTGGAATGTTCCAGGGAATGAGTTTCTTACATTCAAATGTGGGATTTCATGGGAGATTGAGTTCTGCCAAGTGCCTAGTGGATGCACGCTTTGTGGTTAAAATTACCGGCTTTGGTCTTCACACACTCCTCAGCTTTCGGGAGAAACAACCCTGTGACACGGATTATTTTATCAGTGAGTACCTTTCAGAGATTCATTCCTGGGAAAAAAAAAGTAATAGTTTTATGCTCCAGACTATGTTCACTCACAGCTTTTATTATTCTTGTTTTTCTTTTTTTTTTTCGTTTTTTTCCCCCTGAAAGCAGTGTAATGACTTTTGAGAAGAGTTTAGGAAAATAGGGTTAGACCATGGGACTATCTATATCTACATTTACAGAGTACCAGAAAGCTCTGGGTGGTAGGGAACTACATATGTACATAGTCAAAGGCTTCCTGAGAATCCCCTTAATTCTGATTATGATGAGGGAGGGAAAGTTTGTGTCGTATCAAATATGCAGCCATTTCATACTTTAAGCGGGTTGGCTGGTTGAGAATAACTCTTTAAGGATCCTGTTTGGAGCTTGGGAAGACGCCAAGTCCTCTGACTTCCCTCATCCCTAATGCACAAGTTTATTCCACTGAAGCATATGATGCTCTGATTGAACAATATTCCTATTTTGTATATCTACTATAATAACTCCACCACTATTTTTTTTTTGTTGGGTTTTGAATCGTAGAAAATTTATTTTTGAAAAGATTGGCATCCAGGGAATTCTTGAAATATTAAAATCATTGCAATAAACAGGATTTTGGGAGATATGGAACCTCAAAGTCAATGTCTAACTTTCAAGGGGAGACTGAATAATTATTAAGACTACTGTAACTATTTTTTTCTATAGCCTTTAATGGTTTTATGTGTCTAGGGACACTTGCCCAGAAGTACAGTCTGTGTGGATCAAAGGGTGTAGACTCAGTAATTTATTTAAGTTTGTTACACCAGCTTGGAAAAACTTATCCCTGATGTAAATTACCTTAAGAAATTGTCAATGAGTGTAATTGATAATAGAATTGCTGTGGGTTGCACCTGAGCACTTGATGAAAACCAATTTGGAAAGAGCGTCTCTCAAAGGTGACATTTACAGCTTTGGCATCATCCTATATGAAGTGGCTCTTCGATGTCTTCCCTATTCTTCTTTCGACTCCCTCACTCCCGAAGGTAATTTTTCTTTTTTTTCCCTCTCTCTCTCTCTCTCTCCATGAATTTTTCACTTGACTCACTTCCTATAAATACTTGAGACTCTCAACTCTATGTACTGGGGGAAGTGCTATCAAAGTTTAGAGAAGAGTCAGTTGGTGTTGGTTCAAAGCACACTGTTTCTTAATCACGGGATCTATGTAACCAATCCATTTAAACGTATGCGTACAAAGAGTCTTATTACTTCTCACTGAAACCTCTCACTCTCTCTCTCTCCTCCTATCTCCATTAGGCTTAATTTATGAATTATACATTACTGACTCGGAAATTCTGAAGTTAATTTGCATTGAATCGGATTTTCCTCACTCACACATCCATGTATATGTGTGTCCTTATACATAATTATGTATGTCAATACTATCTACTATATGTCCGCCCGAAGCTCCCAATAAGCCCCAATATGGTGGAGTTACTGAAACTAATGGTAGTTTAATCATTACTTTCTCGAAAGGATCTCCCACACGACACGACAGAGAATTTCCAGACTGTATGACTTTCAAAAGCAAAACATTAGCACTTTCAATGGAAACTCTATGCAGACTCTTCAAGTGATAACAAGGGAATCATTCCTGAAATGCGGCATTGTGTGCTAAAACGCGGAAAAGTTAAGTCCCCACGGAGTTCATGGGCTCTATCTCGTGTAACTGAGCTCTATTCCATGTTGTGAAAGTAGGAGTAAGAGTGAGGAGCTCTGTTAGGAGGAAAAAATAGTTATTCAAATATGGACGTCACATACTCCAGATTTTTTAGTTGTGATTGTCAACCTCCTCGGAAAAAGGATTTTCTCAATCGGGGATATATCTACACAGTCTAGGAAACAGCGTGAGAAATATTAAAATGTTATTTCAGCCGATAGACTTTCAGGAGTAGTAAGTACACTCAAGGCAAATGTGTTCACATGTAGGAAATACCTCACTTACTTGTTATCTAATCAAAAAGCAATTCTCTGTGGATGGAACCGAACTATGTATGTATATATATAATTATCTGTGTGTGTGTGCATTGTAACTTGTAACCATGAACATACAAGCGGAGAAACCATGGAGGGGATTGAATCAACACACTTTAGTATTTATTTTCCTATAATATTTTTTTTTGGGAGGAAATAGTTCCCGGAAGGAAATCAAGTCAGGAATAATTTATCCATCTGGTTAGTATAACTTGTAGGTACTTTTACATTTTGTATTTGGCAAGGGCTGAGTTTTGAAAGATTTTAAATCAAGAGGAAATTCATGGGATGGGATTGTTGAGAGTATTTTTTAATAAACTTGGTCAGCTGGCTAGCTCCAGGCTGGGGTGGAACTTGGTAAATTCAAGTATGTGTAATTTGCACCTCAATCTGGAGATCGAATGATGCCATGTAACCAAAAGCAACAGTTGTTTCCTGGGGAAAATCAATAGTAAGTGAAACCAGTGTGGCACGTAATGCACGTAGATTTTGTAAGACCTTCCCATGAGTTTCATTATCAACCATGTAAACTATACCTAAACGAGACTCAACGTGCCTTCATACCACGGTGGGATTCCGGGGGAAAAAATTGCCTCGTATCTTCGGGCTATATTTACGCATGTATCTATAGATAGATATATGAGTGGGGATTCCGGGGTGTTCACTGGATCTAATGTGGGAAGAAAACGTAGGGAGTATTTAATTTTGATAACTGGTAGTTCAACTCCAGCGTAAGTTGATCCGGTTTAGAGTTGATAGTACTAACGAGGACTCCCTGACATTTTCCCTTTAAACTCCCTATACAGAAATCATAGCAAATGTGGCAAGTAGGTCACTACCACCCTTCCGGCCAGAAGTACATGAAGAATCTACACCGCTAGAAATCCGTCAACTAATGCACCACTGCTGGGCTGACAATCCTGATGATAGACCAGATTTCACCTCAATTAAGCAATGCCTCAAGAGATTGATGAAGTAAGTGTTTACTTTTTTTTTAATAACATCTCCTTTCTCAAAACATGGGAAATTGTGGGAAGAATCTCCTATGAAAGGTTTCAATTCCCAACAAATATCCCCGCATTTGGTTTTTCTTATGGTAGCATTAGTTCTGAGGAACTCTTTCCCAGTTTTATAAATTTGGGCTCAAAATAGCTCCCGGCATACTGTCCTTTGAGCAAGAATCGAATAAACTGTGGGGTAGGGGCATGAGGTAATAGTAGATGCTTACAAGCTGCAGGAGGTAGCGAAGCTTTAAGGGCTAAATATAATTATGGGCACGTACATAATATGTACTTAGCCCTGTCCTGACCGGACTTACTCCCGTAATAGGATCGACTTGTAATTTTAGGAGATGAGGAAATCCTGGGTGTCATTCCCTCAGAATTAGAAAGTGTTAAATGAAAAAAAAAGATCTTTTGCGTCAAATCCTGGGATGCCATAAAGCCTACACCGAGCTGAATTTTAATCAAGCAAAACGATGGGTGTCATCAGGTTAATTTGAGCCACTACGAATTTTCTTGGTTAACTGCCTTTTGCGGTAATGTTTGTGATGTTGCTGGGATATTAAATCAAAATCAACCTCTGGAATGAATTTCCCCCTTCTTTTCTAATTCATTCTCCTTCAAATACATATATGTAAAGAGTCGGACTTTAATTTTGGGAAAGAAATTTCCTTCAGCATTATTTGATTATGAGGTTATTAAGCCCATAATTATATTACTAGAGGACTCTTTGAAAATGAAAACCCCTGGAAATTGGTGAATTTAAACTAGGACTCTGTGGAACTCCCGAGTGTCTGGGGCAGCCTTTGACACATTTTAATTTTAATTATTACAGTAGTGCTTTCTTTGGTGTAAATCCTTTTTTTTCGGGATTGTTTAGAGGGGCGGGAACTGTTAGTTTGGTTGATGATTTACTCCGGAGGCTGGAACAGCACGCTTTACACCTTGAGGTCCTTGTGGAAGACAAAACCAGGGAGTTGGAGCAAGAGAAAAGACGCTCTGAAGACTTACTCTACCAGGTTTTACCAAGGTAAGACATATTATTGATACTCGTACTAAATGTCTTTACTCCACTTTACGACAGCCCCCTGTGTTGAGTGCTATCCTACATGTGAGCTTTAAGTATGTATTGGGATTCCCAGTCGAGGGATTTACTTGAGAATTCCATCCGTGCTTGTTGGAATTGTGCCTCAAATTCTTTCTCACACAAGCGCTTCGCTTAGGACAAGCAGGGAGAGTAGTAGTAACGACATTCCGTAATCTGCTTGTTTGGTCTCCTCCTTTCTCCCAGATTTCCTATAGAGACGTAGAACCTCCAGAGAGAGTAGTGCTTTCTGTTGTACATTTCATTTATATTTAAGGAATGATTACATCACGATCAGGAGCACCGTACTTCCTGAACATTGGGCCTAGTTTGTAGTAACGAGATACTAAAACATACAAATATTGATAGACAAGCGACAAATAACTCCTTGCCATGCTTCAGTAAGCAACCTCTCTATATCTGTATCTATCGTATCAATTGGGACTGACTTCAGGGCAGAGAGGGAGGCTTCAGGCTTCCCTTTATTCCGAATTCCCGTTTTGTGTGTGTGTGTGTGTGTGTGTGTGTGTATATATAAATTGGACATTGTTATTTGTTGACGTTGGTTGTTGTTAGCTGGAAAGATTTATAAGTCTATGGGCTTCTACATACTAAGCAGGCATGAGAGGATTTTCAGATATAAAAAAAATATAAGAAACTTTATATATGAACTGGGAATATCCCTACCCTCATGCAATGCATTCTCAAGGATTTATTTCCACTCGTGTACCTCACATTACTTTCCCTCACAAATGCTGGGGGGGCTCATGCTGTCCGACTTTACAGTTACATAATTAATGTATGTGGAGTTCGGACTATTTCCTGTGTTTTTCCTCCATGAGACTACAGGTAGACGTACATACATCCCATGGTGGACGCCATAACCATAAAATTTTGATTTTAAAATAATAGTTAATGACAAATGTGACATTTTATTATGACAGGCAAGTGGCGGAACAGCTTCTACGGGGAGAGACAGTTGTCCCGGAATCCTTTGATGCCGTGACAATCTATTTTTCTGATATTGTAGGCTTCACTTCAATCTGTGCTAAATCAACTCCAATTCAGGTGAATTTTACTTACTATCATGAGGGATATTCATCAATGAAGATGTAATAATTTGATTTGTGTGTATTCCCATATTATACTTTTTCTGTAGTTTTAGTCCCTCTTCAATGATTACACTGGGGATTTATTTCAAAGTGTTTGTTCATATATCATGGGGAAAAATATACGGGATGTCATATATGTGTATGTATGTACATGGCACAAGTATTTATTTTCAATTGCGTGTGTGTCAACCTTGTTTTCTAGTAATGAAGTGGTTTATTTATCTAATCTTGACTGTTTGCTCCGTAGGTTGTAGACTTTTTGAATAATTTATACGGGACGTTTGATGGAATCCTAGACAGTTTCGATGCTTACAAGGTGAGTCAAGGGAAAGTCTTTCGAAATAGCTCTAGTCTGTTGACTGTCTGAGCACACAAATTATGTATGTGTACGTGGAGAGTCTCTTTACACCAAAAGTAGAGTACAGGTGTAGGTCCTCTATTTGTTCGGAATTGCTCAGGCTATAGCATCCGTACTGGTACTTCCACTCAGTGCTATTAATTTCCATTCATTTATTATTACACCTTTAATTACTGAGCATATACGGGATGCTCCGTTTCCCAGAGTAGACACTTGTAATTTAGAGACATTATAAATATTATAAAATGGAATGATGAAAGGGTTAACGGAAGTCCCAAACTCTGACTGTACATTGATCATTAATTCTGATTACGATACAACATCGACAGGTGGAAACGATAGGGGATGCTTACATGGTTGTTTCGGGGGCCCCACAACGCAATGAGGATGCTCATGTCTGTGAAATCGCTTACCTGGCACTCGCAGTTTTGGATGCGGTCACAAATTATGAGATAGGACACCTACCTGATGACCAACTTATGATACGGATTGGTATTCATACTGGTGAGTTTTTTTCAAAGTGGACTAAAGTTCGGTGAACTGTTTTAAGGATGAGGGAAAATATTCTCAGGGAAAATATTACTGGAATGTAGATGGAACCCCAAATTTGGAATTTGATTTATGGGAGGTTCTTAAATGTCATTATATTGGAAGCTGATGCTCCGTATCTTCACAATTTGATTTGCAGGACCAGTTTGTGCGGGGGTAGTGGGACATCGGATGCCACACTACTGCCTCTTTGGTGATACGGTTAATACTGCTTCCCGGATGGAATCCTCCGGACTGCGTATGCTATGCGTTATTTTCTAAATTAATTATTCTTACTTATTGTTAGCCTATAATGCTACTTTTGTGACGGGCGGAGATCTCCCTGCGTTGGAAATTAGGTTTGATGAGTGCTCACTCGCACAGTATGGGCGTAAATAAGTATAAAGTTATCGATTCTGGGGTGATGCTGGGGTTGAGTATCTTAATTACGTTTAATGCTTACTTGTCCTTCTTCCGGAGAGGAGTTGTTGGAGCAAGTGAGAGGGGGCCATGGTAGTTGTTGGTGACGCGGACGTACTACTATGTCAAGCACTGGCAATTCTTCTGGGAGTTTTCATTAAGTATTCATGGATTCTTCCTGAACTTCATTCCAAGTCAAGTAGATTACAATTTGTTTTCGAGCTGGAGGAAATGTGTGTGTGTGTGTGTACTTACAATAACGACCGGTCTTTTTACGGGGCTTATGCTCCTTCCGAGCTGTTCAAGTCAAGTGCGTACCATATACAGGACTACAAATACAGTCCCTTCCAACTACGCTGTAGCACAGAACTTCCCAACGAGGTTATCATGTAGTAGCCAGGACCAACGGGTAGTGAAGGCACGTACATTAGAGACATAAATGTAGTTTGAATTTTATGTGCTCACAGTTTGGGTTCGTCACCATCCTTCTTGTATATACAGTAGTTCCTTAAGCATATGTCGTACTGAGAGTTCTGACTGTAGTTGGTATGTATTTTGGAAGATTTTAGAAGGAAGGAAGTCGACGACGTTATTAGCTGGAGAATGCATTCAAAATTAGGTATTCCGGCCCTCCTGCCTCATATCCCGTTGGTCATGGTCAGTATTTATGTTTCACTTGAATAGACATTTCACGCAGGGATAGAGAGAGAGAGAAGAGAGAGAGGCCCGGGGTGGAAATTAGTTCCAGGACTGTAATTTCTGACCACGTTTTCCAAAATGTTTGTTTAAATGCTAAACAATTCCACGGAAAACACATTCAGACTATGAAGGGCAGGTTGATTGGAGGAACCAGTGTTTTTGAATATAGTGTATACTATACCTGATCTGTCGGAACATGCCTGTTCTTGTATGAGAGTAGAAGCTCTGGATCCGAGAAGATACGTGCACATTAAAATACAGATGTGTTTAATGGGCTCCTGGAATCCAGTTCTGTGTTGTAACTGCTCTCACTAGCGTAGAAAACCACTAGCCACAATGACCTACCCTGGTTTCGAACAATTGCTTCAAACAAGCACCTACACATAGATATAGGAGGGTTCTATACGGGGCACGGGCTCTGCTTTTGCAAAAATAAGTGTAACCGTCTGTACGTTATGGTTGCATGGTGGAACTCCGGGAAGTCGTTGTTGCCCTTGCAATCTATCTGGAAATGAACTTCCCAGGGAATAATGTGTCTACGGTTACGCGTGCAATTAGAGTAGGAGAGCCTTGAAATGTACTAGGTACATACATATGTGGGGAATAGATATATTAAAATACTATTATTGCTAAATGTTGGAAGGTGTGCAGTTGTTGAGACAGTCGATGAAGTTCCTCCTCTCGCTTGACTCCACAGAAAGAAGAGATCGGGGCTCGTTCTTACGGAACGTTTCCTTGACGGTCTATAAAATATTGACGAGAGATCCAAACTAATGTTCCCGGGATATCCTTTCCCTTGGCATAGTTTTCCGGAAATTCCTCTGGTAATTTCTTTAAGTTTCTCCTATCGCAGGTGCTTCCCTGATTTTATAATTTCCTTTCCCCATATGCTCAAGCATGAGCAGTGGACTAGAGAATAGATAGCTGGGGCTGCTTCACACACTGCCTGCACTGTGGAAATTAGAAGAAGGGCAGGTTGTCTCCCGGGAGTAAAAAGCTTACTGCTGAAGAGAAGAACAAAAAGGCAAAAAATTATGGTTCTTCAGTCAATTAAAAGTAAATTGTGTTCAAAGGCTGAATTATCTCGCTTCGCTCCGCGCAACATGTACCTTATTTGAAATTCAGCCTGTGGACTTTTAAGGAGTGTGCAGTTTTGATCAAATGCATGAACTCCCACAAGTTTTGGACTTCCGTAGTTATTTCCAGAAAATGAGGGGGGAAAGTTGATTTTGCAAGTTTTTCTGAGAATTTAAACTCATAAAATGTACATATATTTGAGAACATCGTAAAATTTATTCGATCTACTTTGTGCATGTCCTAGCAGGTGCTGCCGGGGCAGACATATGGTGAAAATTGAAGTAGAGAATAGTTTTCGTTCAGATATTTTTACAGCCACGATAAAAATATCCTTATTTACCTTTAAGGAATGAATTCATCCTGAAAAAAATGCATGGGATAGAAAATCATTGGTGCCAAAAGTAAATGGAGACATGGTGTGAGGCTTTTCCTCCACGTTGTGATGGTGCAGACGAATATGCGTTTGTCAATTTCATGCTCTATAAAATATCCAAAAGGTTTTAGTAATGTGACTTATGCCATGCATAGATATCTTTTATAAAGTACTTAACAAGTTTGAGAAGCTTTCTTGTTGTTACATCAAGTGAATCATTTTATTTTTCTCTCTATTTTCCTCGAAATAGCCCTGAGGATTCACATAACGGAAACAACTGCACGGGGTTTGCAAGAAAAGGGTGGCTTCCATTTGACTCCCAGAGGCGAGGTAAACTGACTTCTTTCATTCTTAACTCAGATGTAAAGACTGCTCAAAGGCTGTGTTGTGCTTGTGTGTGTATGAATTTGTGGGAATGGAGACACTTTATCTGTACCGACACGTTTATCCCACCGACATTTCTACAAAGATATTGCTTGTATTCCGGCCACATTGTACTCCTAGAAAAAATACCAGGAACTAGCACTTTTTTTCCAACATTGATTGACAAATGCTTGCTTCTCCAGTTCTAGCACCATATAACGAGAATAAAGGTTGTTTGATGTTCTTTTTTAGTAAAGGCATATATAAGGGAGTCCGTATGGAACGTAATCAGGATGACATTTATGTAGCACGTGAAGAGTTTGGGGGCAAAACGGGTCATGTACTTTCTCCAAATTTTATACGAAACTCCCCAAAGTGAACTGGTCCAATGTAGTATGAACTGATCTTACCTAAGGTCCCTCCTAAATAAAGCACTCAAGGAATGTACACAGCTTGAATTGTGCATAACCCCGTTGCATATTTAAAATATTTACAACAAAAATATTCTTTTTGTTACCCAAGTATAAGATATTACCTTTTGGCTCCAAAACTGTGTATTTGTTCTAGTAAAAGGGGAAATTGAATGGTTCAACTCATAACATTCAACATCACTTGAAAAGAATGGAGTAGGTAAATTCAACCTTGGTTGTTGATGTGCGCAGTTGTGGGGCTGAATGAAATCCCCGTTGGAAAAGTGTGATTTCCCTGTTTTGCATCCCAGCTCCTCGTTGATATGATAGGAAATCTTACGAGGTTTGCAGTAAAAAAAACCACTTGGACTTGGGTAGTGTTGAGAGCATGTGGTCTTCAAGGATGTTTATTTCTGCCTGTGCTTGTATCCGCAGTCATTTCTGGTCATATGTAATCAATAAAAATAGTCATGACTTGTACATGGGTTTTGGATTCGAAAGGTACTTTTGAAAGGCAAAGGAGTCACTCACACATACTGGTTAGAAGGATGTGATGATGAATCTGCGTGGCGGAGAGCCAGAAAATTACAAACGTCCAGCTCGAAGGAGTCGATTCAAACCAAGTGCAGTGTGAGTGTGTCGGCTCCCATCAACCATCACCATCATCTCTACTCCCATTCGCCGTCCAATAATATCACAACAATCTGTGTCACTCCAGCGGAATGACATTCCATCAACACTCACACCTTTTCTTCCCTTTTCCTGTCATCCTCGTCCTCACTTTCTCCAAGCAGAGGATTCACCGGCTGAGGGAAGGGCGGCTGGGAGTTAGACACGTGGATGAATGTGACCAAGATGGAAGTAGTACAACTCCATTTGGAGCTCACGTCCGAGCTGGTTCACCTCTATGCCAACAAACCATGTGCTAGTCTTTTGTTTCCTACTTGGAGTTTCCCATCATCTCCTCAATATGTCCCCAGCCCCAAACTCTCTTGTTTGTTCATAGACCATCCATTATGCAGGAAATAACAAACAATTAGCCAAGGAATGATTAATATCACGCATTATATTTTTTGTTGGGCTTCAACCTAATTGTTCGGTTAAGCACCGTCGTCACAAACCAGTCTGGGTGTCATTTCTCTATTTTGTGCCTTGTTTTGAGCTTGAATTTGAGGAAACCTCCAGACTCTCAGGAATTCCTTTCCCCCCCCCCCCCGCCACCCCTATACCCATGCTTCTTTGAGTGTCTCCAAATACAGTATTCTGTGACGGGAGGAGTGTGACAACACCTACAGGAGCATCTGCTCTCAATGAATCATGACAGGATGTGCTTTAAGAGAGAAATCAAACAGAAAACAACGTTGTCTTTATTGCAACATAACCCCACAAGGTTTACTACTGGAAATAGATATTAATAATATAAGGGGAGCACAAACTGTGTATTTTAAACCCATCATGATTTCACCTCGTGGTAAAGTAGATGAAGACCTTGTGGATAAAGTACCATTACAACGAGTTGTGTACACTTCTGCAACTGCTAGCAACTTGGTTGCTTTCTTTAGTCCCTAGGAAAGCTGGCACACCTCATGGGATGTGTCTGTCTGTCTGTGTGTGTGTGTGTGTGTTAGGTGGGGTGACTCAGAGAAAGTGAACATAACAATAAGTGTTGGTGCTAAGACGTAATAGTTATGAAGGGGGAGGGAGGACAACGCTAGCTTCACGGTCTAAGACGGTTTCTAATAACTTGTACATACAACTGTGATGTGACCGTTTCTATAATGCCACACAAGAGTCGAAGATAAAGAGGAACGACAGAAACTCCCAAACTCGTAATCATCACGAAGAACCTCCATCGCTCTCAGTTTATGCTTCTGACTCTTCACATATGCGGTGTCCCTGCAATGTTTGGAGGAATCGTCGTCTTTCTCATCCTACCTCTCAGCCTCTCTCTCTCTCTCTCTTTCTCTTTCTCTCTCTCTCTCTCTCTCTCTCTCTCAATCCCCGATGTAGCACAGAAATCGTCAACGAGCTTACCGAACAAATAACAGCTACTCCACTAAATCTGCTTTCAAAAGTATCCCGACTCCCAAGCATCACTAATGGTCAGTAAGAAGTGCTAATACTTGCCAATACTTTACCTCCTAAAACTTCTAAAGTGTTCAAAAGCAATTCCACTATTCTACAAATACTACTCATAACGAGTACCAATTATCAGTACTATGTATTGCCAAAACGAAGTTCTGTCTCCATGCGTTCAACCCAAATATTTCCTCCGCCTCATCAAGCTTCCTTGGAATTATTATTATTGTTTTCATATCTTTTGCTACAATGGTCATCATAATGTAGATATTTCACTTCCGTGTCTCCGCATTGCTGATGAATGTATTTACGGAAGGGTAAGAATGAAGGTTGTAAGGGATGTAAATAATAATTATTTTGATTTTTGTTACAACCTTGAAAATACTCTCGTATCATCTTTCCCATGATCTCTACAATACTAATACAGTCATTTTGGGAAGTGGCTAAACACACTGATTCCTACAAAGTACCTTGAACTGAGCATTGTAAAAATTTGGTTTACTTCCCTACCCAACTACTGTATACTAATGTGGCCCGGTAATTATAATAATTATTATTGTATAATGTGATAAATTATATTTTAAAATAAACTTTATTTTCAGAGGATGCAGGACCTGTCACAAGGTATTTACTACATACAATTTTCAACTACTGTAATTTGTTTCTTAGTACTTAAAAAATGATAACATATGATTACACACATACACAAAATCCTGCTGCAATACACGGAGCAGATAATCCTTGGTGAATTTTTTTAAAAGGGAAATCCCATTATAAGGAGAAATGTGCAGATAAAAATGTGCGGAGTAATGTGAAAACCATATGTACAATTTTGTTGTAATATTGTTGTTACTTCCTGAAGAAAAAAAACTTGAGAGACAATTAATGACTTGAAAGTATCGGATTCTCTTTGATCACCTGTACACACCAAGTTGGATTTTTACAAGGGGAAATGTAGCTGAGCTACAGGGATTCGTGTACACTTGAATGGTTCAAATTATTTAGCATTTTAAAAAGCAGTCAAGATGATTATACTCTACCATTTAAAATAATGAAACTAATTATAAGATTTACATACGTGTGTGTACATACATATGTATGTCACTATATTTGTGAGAGTTTTGTCAGTCGAATTGCTACTAGTAGTAAGGAATCTTTAATTATTTTGTTAATGAAGAATAAAACCTACCTTTAGAGATGACCTGTACTCGAAAACATGTATTGTATATAGAAGGAAGGCATAAATAAAATGTGGGAAAGTATTACAAATTGTAATGTGTTGCCTGCATGGGATACTCATATAGACTATGTATATCATAGCATTGAGGAGGTACTAGGAAAAGCTTTGCTTGCAGAGCTGCTGGAAGTAGCAGTAACTAATAACTAGGTGAAAGCTATGATGCGTAATTTTTGGAATGAAGATAACCTGTTTCCCTTCCTCCATTTGATTCTATCTGCAACTCATAGTAAAAACCTGCTTATAGGCACTGGAAGGTTTTGCAGTAGAGAAGGTGCCAGTTGTTCACGAAAGCTAACAAGCTCAAGGTTAAGACTGCAGCTTGGGCGTTTCATTTACTTCGCTCAGAATAATAGTAGCGGAACTTTGGTGGCGGAAATACATACACACGTATAGATAATGAATGATAGAAGATGACCTTACAGCTGAATTTCGGTCTACAGGAGTCGTCCCTGAACCCTCCTTGGTGGAAGACAGTTTCAAATGTTCAATTTCGGATGCATAATTAACGGTATATTTATTCCTCTGAGCAATTACGAACAAAACGAGGCAGTAAATTTTACCAATTACGTCTCACAAAAACCGCTTTTTTTGATAATGTTGTACGTATCCAAGTTTAATGTAAATTATCTCCTACATTAAAAATATTACCACTTTCTTACCATCCAAGTTACAAGCTACGGTTTTCCCAACCTGACAGCACTTAGAAACTTAAATAATAGCGAGTGAGTCATTTACTAAGCATGTGTTGTTACCATGAAAAATAAAACCGTTCGTACGAATTAATTCTGCACGTGAAATAGCACCATTTATTACAATATTAAGAAGACCTTAGATTGGAAATAGTAATGCTTGATACTGATTATAGACAAAAAATATTTTTAAACCCAACAATATTCGTAGCAAACAATTAAATTACATGAGCTGTTGAGGATATCCCTATTTGAATGTTTTCTTTAGTATACATATGTACGCATGGAATAATTTGGTTTATGGTATACCATATATCACTTGTTTATTACCACGTGAAAGAAAGAATTAGAACCATGTGTAATGAACTTGCAGCACTCAATAGTATTGACGGAAAACTCTTGTATGTTTTCACAATCTCAATTACAAGGATTTTGGTGAACAATACTTATCACATTCACTTTTGAAAACAATAACTAAAGGACTACGACGTAACACCAGTTCACAAACATTTTTTTGGAATGAATATGTTCTTTGCATTTATCGTTCCAGACTTAAATGCAACAATTTGTTAATCTTACCTTTAATGTATGCTAAAAATCACAGATTTTTTAATTCTTTTACAGAAAATTCACAAACCATTGAGTATGCTCTAGGGTCTAGTATAAAGGTAATTATCGAACTGGGATAAATTAGGGTTCGAATAAAGAAATTAGGTAGGTACAACCTTATGGCGGACTTGGCGGAGCAGAACAAAAGAATACAAACACAATTGAAATGGAAGAGTCGCTACCTAATTACATGATTTGGAGGCAACAAAGACAATGATTATGGTGCCTCCAGGATATGAATCAAAGCTAATTGCAAGCCATGACTTGGAATACTGCGTGGCTTTTGTAGAGAAGAACAAACTACATAAAAGTCTCCCATCAGGCTATAAGGAGGAATAAAAGAGTGCAAATGCATGATTGTCTCATTTGAAATTCCTAAGACAATAAAAGTTTGTTTGAAATAACAGGGAATGTGCGGCAGTGTGAATAGCTTTTTTTGTGTAGAGGTAACGGATGTAAAGTACAAGTTTAACTACTGTTTCGTTGTTATCCTTTGACTCCGAAGAATTCTTGAGGATCAGGTTTGATTCCCATCAGATTCAGGATGCTCCTGAAATGAAACGTAAAATAAAATGAGGTATTGATTCACCCATCTACTCCGTCACACTCGAGTAAATGAGCTAGCAGAGTTTCACGAAATTAATTTTGGTTCAAGTTCAAGATTTTTTAAAATATTCCAATGCTTTGTTGAAAAAACAAAGAACTGAAATTGGATGACGACTGAGCCAGAAAATTGCGAATTTGGAGAAAATGAGAATTATTTGAGTAAATCAAGTCCCTGAATAGAAAAATCCCTTCGGGGAACATTTGTTATTACAGATGACAGTGCTCGAGTGACTTACATCTTCCAAGTTTAGGTAGGCAGAGAAGTGGAGATAAGCTTGAAGGAAAGGAATATGGAATTTTACAAAAGCCCAACCTGGATCTCTTGTTCAAATACCCAAATGGAATTTTTAAGTCAGAAATCCAAATAGTGGGCTGCATTATTAGTACCTAAGATTAGGTTTATTTTTCCTTGTTAGAAGCAAAACTTTTGTTGAGCAATTACTGTGCTCGACAGTTGCTCGAGATCGTTATAAGGTTACACAGCTCGGTTCTCTATTGATTAAAGCATATGTACAAGAGCAGGATAGCAAAGAAAAACAAAAGAAAGTGGATGAAATTAGAAGGGAAATCGTAGGCATGCTTTTGGTTACACCTTTGGCCTGCTTGGTAGTCAAGCCTCAATAGTGCAGCAACAAGGTTTTACGTGAGTTCATATCTAGAGAAAGACTTTTGCACAAGGAATGATTGATTTTTCAAAGTAAATTTTTAATTTAGTCTACGAAGAAGAAAATAAGGGGGAAATAATTGCTCCGTCAAAGCACTGTGAGCCCAAGTTTTTTCTTCTCCCAACTCTTTGTGAAAGCCGTGAAAGGAAAATGAGTGTCAAGCTGTGTACATAGGGGAAAAACTACAATCTATTTCGTTTCGTCTAACTTCAAATCGAATCCTGATACGAGTTTCTCCGAGACAAAAATGATGAAAATTAAATCTCTCCAAGATGAATGTACTGTCAGGAACGCAGCAGTGAAAAGGCCCACAGGAGGAGGGATGTGAGGAGAGGATAGCACTGGGTACACATGTATGATAGGACTATGTACTGTACAGCCTGACCGAATACAAAGGACTGATGACAATTTCAATCTTACGTGCTTCTAGACTTTTAAGAGTTGCAAACGCATTTCTGAAGTCATTAGTGGCTTCCTGCAAGAGAGATGATAGCTTGTCTAAATCTGAGTCTGAATCCGTTGTATCCAATGAAGAGGTTCGCAATCTCGGAAACCAGTCGAGGTCCCGTTCCTGTAAATCAGGGTTTCCAATTTGTAAACATGTTCCTCGCCAAGTAATCACTTCTACTTGCTCTATGATAGAAGGGTTACAAATAAAATATTTAAAAGGAAACCTTTAGTTGCTTGCTGACGTAGCATTCAGATCCGGTGAACTCCGTGGGTTCCTTCTGTTTCAGATGAACCATGAAATACAAGTAATTCCACATATTGTGCTCTTTCTTTATATGATGTTCAAATGTAACGGACTTGTTATCAAATGCGGATCGATTCAGACCTATGTATCATCAAAACTTTCCGTTAACAAAAGTAATTACTCATACGACTACGGCAGGTTATCCAAGCCTCAAAACCAAATGAAAGAGGAAGAGCAAAAAGTTATACTAACCACAGATAAAACACGTGTTTTTAAGAGTCTCTTCTTGAGTTTGTTTCTCCTCTCTCAAGTCAGCAAATGTATCGATAATGACACCAAAAATGAGATTCAGAATGATAATAATTATCACAAAATAGAAGAGCATGTCGTAAAGCACACGACCCGCGTATGAAAATTCCTGCAGAAACAATAGCACTGTTCAGTTACATGTTAGTCGGTACGCTTTTGCTCATTTGATTGTGTATACTATACATATATACATATATACTGTTCGATAACTCTTAGAAATTTTTCAGTTCACGGTTAGCACTGTTATCTCTCTAGCCTATCACTAGCTAGATACATACATCGAAGCAACTAGGCTTATTGTTAGTCAGTAGATCGTCTAACAATCAGATGCTGAAATTATACTATAATACTCTCTCTCTTAATACAATAGTTCATATTTCGTTAAAGCAACATGAGCATCTTGTGCTACCCCATAGTACTATGTACACTATTACGGCAAATAATAACAATTACGTAATTAATGTATTGCTGGAAATGTTTAATACATTATTAATGCTCCCAACAATAATACCACGCTGATTATTGCGTAAAATCAATTACAATCGTCTCGATTATTTAGTCAGTGCAAAAGAAAACGCAGGCGGGCTAACCAGCTCAATTCTTCATATCCCTCTTATCCCATAAGTAAAATTTCACTTTCATACACAATATCTCACTAACTGGCAACGCTTTCCTTTCTGTCTTCTCCATTTTTGTCACTACCTTCTAAAGTATTCCATTTAATTATAAGTAGATTTATCCAAAGTATGAGCATTAGAACTAGTATTACCAAATTTCAAGTATTTATACGTGAGCAGCAAGGCCCAGAACTTTTTTTTTCAAAACAACGCCATTTAATGTGTACAGTGAACCACAGAATTAGGTAACTTCTAGACATTATAAAGCGGTCACTGTACAAGGTAAGGATACATAGCTACTTATCAGCATTACGCACCGTTTTGCTGGGTGACCGAAGCACGTCTCCTATACCACCCCCATTTCTCAAGCCTTGGTTTAATGTGGTGATAATGCACATCAAAAGAGTATCGCAAACATTTTCCTTCACTTCTTCGCCGCCGTCACTCACACCGGTATCGTTTTCTGAAACAGTCGTAAATGTACTCATAAGCTCTGGGAAGATTTTTACGTAAGTCAAACAAAAGCCTGCACGTTCTCCTCAAAGTAAACCTTATTGCCTCCTTGTAAGGAGAAGATCTCTAATGAAAATTAATAGTTCCGCATTCACAGCTCTGCACGGAAGGGTGATGAAGACGGAAGGAAAGATAGGAGGGAGAGTAGAACAAACAGAACACGGGATTCCCTCATTTCATCCCAAGCAACGCTAAGCTTGTAGGTAATTTTTGCCTAAATCCTCACCATTTCCGATTAAGTCGACGGGTACGAGGAAATCATCCTGGAAGTATATAAACCCAACGATAGAAAAGAGGTAGACTAGAATAATTCCCAGAATTGCTGTCAAAATTATAGAACGACCATTCCTCGTCACAGAACGAATTACATTCATTAAGGTTTCTTCTTGGTATGCGACATCAAATAGCTGCGAGACAAAATATTCAAATATTTGGTAATTCTTTAAAAAAATGTGCATGTTGTATATAGATTTACGTACATACCAAACTGAATTCGTCAGAACTGACAAGTACATATCTCAAGTAGTAATGCTTACCAAGATGGAGTAAAAGAACTCATGAACGAATTTTCCACACATACATAAAATCCCAAATAAAGCATGGTATAGGAAGTCCGTATCAAAGAAAACAGCCTGGCACAGAAATTTTACATCCAGAACGCCTTCCTTTTTAGTACGATGGCGGAAAAACTTGCCACTCTTGCACTGATGAGACACTATGTGGAGATATTTGAGAAGTATCTAAAAATTCAGGATTATTTTATTGGAATTAAATTTGCAAATCATTGTAACATTCTTTAACTACTGCACTAAAAAATCTCATTTCAGTGCAGATGACAAGCTTGGGAGCAAACACAAATATCCTCTACACATGTATCTATAGACGTGGTTAGAAGGATATGGTTTACTTCAAAATGGAAAACTAAGCGAAATAATAAGTAGAGGGTCTGACTGTTGTATATCCCAGAATCTTTATAGTATGTTGCGGACCAGCCAAAGCGATGATAATGACAATAATAAGGGAGATGTTCGCTTGAAGACTGGATGTGTCTGGTTTCCGTAATTGGTTTTGACCACAGACGAACAATAGGAGACCCATGATTATTCCCCAATGATAGGTACGTCCTGAATTGATTGTGTCTATATTTTCATTTATACCATTGTCGTTAAAACACTTCTTGGAGAATTTCTCATATAGTAAAAGAAATAGAAAATCATCCTGTTTTTCCTCATCGTTTTCTAACGTATTTATTATTTTTATATCTGCCATAGGCTCTCAGAAATAGAGCCGATCGGAAAACATTTCATGTCTTCGAATGGTACTAACAGTGATACCATTCACATAGAGCAATATATGTGAGATGAAGACACACGTGGTCAATTACCTTCATCTTCTTTGGGAAATGGGTAGCCCAATGCAACAGCGATGTTGATCATCACTATCATGTTGAACACCAAATTACCGAGAAATGACTCATACAAGCTGCAGTTATACAACATTTGGCGATCTGGAAAAAAAACGAAACCAACAAGTTGAGTGTGACGCCTAGTGAAGAAACTCACCTTGAAACTATTCTAACAGCTATGTGTGAGGTGCAGATTTTTTGGGAAATACATCAAGAGTTAATGTTTCTAGAAGGCCCAGAAGTATCGAGGTTACTCTCTCCACTTGATATATTTACTGGACAAATTTATTTCTCGCACACAAAACATAATGCATCAATAAAACCTACTTAACAACGTTTGCTGCCACTCCATTTCATACATTAGGGAATCCCTCTGTTCAAAGAAGTTGCTCACTTTGGAACCTTTCTCATCACTTTCAGTTGTACGAAACACTTTCTCTTTCGTGTCCTTTGTCAGAAATCCACATTTTGATGGAATTGGAAACACCACTCGCTCTAAATATTCCTCCTCACCTTGTCGTACGATCTGTGACAATCATAGTTACATATCAAAGAAAGGATGAGTGTTGTTATGGCAAGGGACCAGTTGGCAAAAAGCTCACATCATTTCAAATATTGAACTCACTTCTATTTGCGCTGTTCTCTCGCTATAGTATGAAAAAGCATCTGCGTATAGACTCTTTTTGCTTAGAGCTTTGTCAAGTTCAGCCTGTACAGACTTGTCGTGCTGCTTGAGCTGATGGCACAGAATATACAAGGCATGCCCAACCTAGAAATTCCGTAATACTTTAGCTAGTCTCTAAGATAAATCCGAAGGGAGATCATAACATATGTATGATTCAAAACTTATTAAAGTAAATTCTGTTTTTAGAAAATAGCTTCTCATGCTTTTATACATAATTAAGGGACATACTTGCTTTGCTCCAACTCCGTTACCAAGTAATAAAAAAACGTAGTCATCCCTGTCGGAACTGTAAGCCTTGCCGATCATGTCGATCTAAAAAAATCGATTTAGTTAAAAAGCGAAGTAGAAAGTAGTTCATTTTATAAGGCTGAGACGCTGATGAAAAAATTGAGTCCAAGTCCAGCCTTACCATGTTGAGTATATTCATCTTGCTGATCTTCTCAAACTTTTCAATTCCGTGAGGGCTTTCCATTAGAGACAGAACCAGTTTACAAGCGTGGTTTTTCAACTCCATCACAAGGTCCATCCTCCGTTTGCTCAATGGAGTAATGTCGTGAGCCACGAAAGTGGTGACAATATCAATGGCATTAGACTCATGTAGAATGAGAGCATTCTGATTCTCAAAGCAAGGCCCTTGGCAGAACTCGGTGAGAGTTCGCAAGATTTGATTAATTAGAGTGATGTTTCTCTCATCGACAAGAAGCCCAATTAAACCCGGACTTCCGGTGTTTGAATCAAAGATGCAATCCAAAAACACGAGTGTTTGCGAAACCAAGTCATGGGATTTGTTGTTGGGTCCCTGCTCTCTCAAGAATTGCTGTGGGATAAAATATTTACTTCAAAGTTTTTACAGCTGCTTTTCCTTCACTTTCTCATACTTCTTACTCCTTGAAGGATTCATCAGTCCAAGATCAAATGTTTGCTTTTGTATAGGTTCTCTCAAATAAAAACAATCTTGAACCGCTTAAAACTTATTCCTACAGTGTTACCTGCATCTCCAAGTTGTGGTTCTCGCATAAGAGTTGGAGAAAGCGAAGAGAGCTTTCTAGAAGTTTTTTTCTGGGGTTTAAACTTGGGATGGCGTAACCGTCTTTGCGAAGGACAGTCGTTGCAATACCCTTCAGTTCATTTTCGTTGTCATCAAGAAGAACACCCGAGCTTCCTGGTTTGATACCTTGTTCAGTATTACCTACAGATTTGACCAGATATTAAATAAATAAACACTCAATAATTATAAAACATATGCAAAAATACTGTGCTACATCGTGTACCTTTATACATAAACACACTACATTATAGCATAACATTTCCTTACGAAGGCATCCATAATTTGTTCATATATGCACGAAAAAAACTCATCTAGGCCATTTACATAATGTACGCTGACAAACACATCACAAGTATACAATCCACTTTCTCCCATACAAAAATCACAGGAAAGTCATGTCTTCTGACTCAGTCACCGGGGAAACATTTGGAGGCTTAGTATTTTTCTAGCAATGCATTGGGGCGTGATTGGTTAAACTTTCTTCCAATCCAATCGAAACTTAGCCGCAGAAGAATAAATTCATAGAGCATTTTCTCCAGAACCACATGATATAATGGTTCACTATCAGTACCAGCTGTAATGCTTAAAACTCCTACTAACTTACTTATTTTCTTACCTCTCACATGAAAAAGCCCTTGACGAAGTTCTCTTTCCATCTGTTGAGTGGCATTATGCATGTCATCCTGCATCCTTTTCGATGTTCTCAAAATGCTGTATCCATCTGTCAACAACAGGTTCTTATAGCAAACCTCAAGTATAGAAATTATAATGGGCAAGGATTGTCAGGAATTAGAAAGACACGTTCAGGTGTATAAAGTAACTGTAGAATCGTACCATTCCACCCTGAATTTTAGAAAGCCCGTGCTACACAGAGGTATCTAAACTAACTTGATCGACTACAACAGGATACTTTAAACTATAATAAGTAGTACAGATTTGAGAATAAAAATCAAAAAGAACCTCCAACGACGGACTTCCTGGATAGAGTACTCGTAGCCAAATGGGATTTGGAATCGCCACGGGCTATGTCGCTGATTTTGGTCTTCGCATCCGCCCTGAAATCTTCTCCACCCTCCCGTAGAATGTCATAAAGAACCTATCCAACGTTTATATACATACATGGTAGAGTATCATTATAACAAGATTTATTCGGACGATTCGAGGTGAAATTGGGTTTCTAAAATGCATTACATACAAAAAGACAGGATTCAATTTTTCAACGGTGAGCCTACCTTCATGAAATTAGAGCTTTTCGCACAATTCGATAGATGGTTATAGAAACTCTTTTGGAGTTCCACCGTTTCCCCACTAAGAAGAGAAATTCCGAGATTTATTGCTTGCTGGAGAACGTCTGGAGCCAAATCAGGTTTCGTCAGAAGCATTACTACTAATTTCGACGCACCAAGCTGATCAAGATAGTAATGGAGCTCGCCTTTTCCGTTTTCATCTAAACTACTCACTGCAAAGAAAAAAGGCTGGGCTTATGACCTTTCATTATAGTGGAAATAAAGAGTATGCACATATATACTTCACACATGTCTTAGTACAACAGATCCATAGAAATGTACATCCGTACATTGCTACTACGAAATTCCACGTGTCCTATGAAAAATATCACTTTTAAAACATACGCAAAAATTACTTGTATCGTGACGTGCTACTAACAAAAACATGCATCTAAAATGGGCATCTCTAAAGTGAAATTACATTTGGTCAATATAATCCGACCTGAATTTCCTCGCTAAATAAAACAATTAAGCTACAAGGTGGAATTCATCTTGACGGAGTTCCTACAATCATCGTGTAGTATTGACAACGAAAGAAAGAGAAAGTTGGAGAGTGCTACATCAAAACGGAGGAAGCTGCCAAAATTTAGCATTTATTCTGGAGCTATGATAGCAGTAACAATTTTCCTCGGATTTTGCGAATGGAAAGAAACAAACTGTTGGCTTGCGTTGAGTAAGGGACAGTGAGATAGCAGATGTGATTCAGTGTGTATCTATGTTTAGTGTACTGCAGCAGGACACGGAGCTGCGTCCCAGGATACCTACTAGCCTGGGAATGCTGATGGTTGGGCATCTTAAGTTGTGACTTTCCTCCCTATCTAGTCAATGTAATCTTTGTCTGTGTGCCATAAAAGAGAAGCGCATACTTTAACAGTATTGTTTCCTTACACGCACTGTTCTTGTCCTTAGCCTTGCGACTCTTGGAGGAAGACGACGACGACTGCTTACTCTCTTTGAGGTATTTCTCCAGAGTGGTTTTCTGGATCTGACTTCCCTATATTGTGGTCAAATCAACGTTCATCATTTCAACATAGTCACTTAGGTCTTGCATATGGGAGTATAATACAGACAGACTGGTAAATTCGTGGGTAATCATTATATCTACTCATTACATCTCCACACCATAGATATTGAGACAAGATATTTACACATGTATTTACCCAGTGTATGCAAGTATAGAAAGGAAACTAATCGATATTAAGAAGAAAACTAACCCGTTCCGTGTTGATTCCTCTCCTCTCCAGGACCAACATGTCCTGAAGCACATTGAGAATCTGTACGCATATCTCGCTTTCACCTTGATCCGCTAGAGTTTCCGCGTGGGAAATGAACCTACATGATATCATTAAGCAAATTTAGCATAATCTGCAAGTAGCATGGTATTGATGTAACCCGATCACTTTCGTTCCCGTTGGAACGCGTGACTTGCACTTGAATACAGGTATTTAAGGATACCACCCCCAACCGTTACGCGTGGGTGAAAGTACTAAGTACATGAAACCAGTAATGGAGAGAGGAACGGATAGGAGACAAATGGAACTCACTTCTCAATTATTTTGCCATCTTTACATGATGCGTATGCTTTGGACGATTTCGGAAAGAGACACTCAACTTTGAAGAGGACATCAGTAAGAACAATCGTTTCACCTCTGACCATTTCCAACACTTGGCGCTTTGATTTTCTCACCAATTGCTGAATTTCCAGTGTGATTTCATTCAAGGACTGTCGATTCTTTTAAAAATAGAGACCAAGTGTAAGTGTCTAGCATTTCCAACTTCATCGTAAGTGTAGACAATTCTAAAACAAATAGTCACCTCATCAGCCCAGGTTTTGGGTCCGTCCTTGCTGGTTAAGTATATCCATTTAGCCCTCTTGCTCACTTCAGTTGTAAACTGCGTTAAGTTCTTCTTAATGTCTTCCGTTAAATAGGACGGCAAGTGGATGCATTGGGATGAAGCTACAGGACATATGTACATAGTTGATCGCATAAAAATGTAAATGTGAATCACTCGAAGCTACCAATTGTATATTCCAAGTTAGGAAAGGGAATTGTCATTGAATATTTGTGTGCGACTCCCCAAACATAATCTTATGATGTTCCACATCCCACAATTAAAGCATACTCTGTATGGAAATCCAAGGATACTATACAAGAACTCACTCCCGTCACAATTAAACTAAGCTAATCCCAACAGAATTACTTTCCCTCGCCAATAAGTTATAGTAGTGTGAGAAAATACGCCTTTTATTCCTTCACAATGCAGGGAGCTCTTCAAGGGAAATATATTGTTTGCACATAGAGCTTAGTTTCATTACATACATGTAGAATTTCGTAACAAGGCACACATATCTAATTTAGTACCGTTATATGCACAAACTCTGCGACCACTTACTTAAATTGTGGGGCTCTACTTTATTACTTACCACAACACAGACAACATCCTCCAGCCATATAAACTCAAATGGACAAACGATAGGCGAAGAAGAAACTTATCAACGAGAGAAAATTACATGGGGCATTAGGAAAAAACAAACACGGACTCACCAACTTTCACCATAACTTTGAGGCACTTCTGAACTGAATAGAGTTTCGATGGATGGATCCACTTCGTCTGAGTCAATCGGTAAATGGCTTTGAGCAAACCCGTGAACAGCTCTTCGTAACCCTGGAGTTGGCAAAAAATTATCGGTGTTTAGTGCATGTAATATATAACACGACAAACAATGAGATAACGACCTTGAGTGCATCAGGTAATAAATAAGGGATGATGGCACTAAAAGAAGAGGACAAGATACAGTTAAAAGTAAATAGAAGTAGATAGAAACTGGATTACTTTGAAAAACGTGCAAGAATGAAATTCTAATAACAACTTTACTGTACATTCAATTAATTTGATATGATGGGAATTGGCCGGATATACATACAAAAGGGGAGAGGTCGGAAATATTTTGGAGGAAAATATTGTAGCTTAAAAGTTAAAGAAATCATACCAGTACACATCCGGGTGCATGATTGAGAAGTCGTTCGAAGAATATTTTAATGACTCCGACAACACTCTCCTCCCGACATTCTCCAACCCCAGTGACATATCGTTGGGCATTGCCCCCACCCTGAAGTAGGGCTTCCAAAGGGGCATTGGCAATGTTGACTATTTCGACCAGAAAATGTTTTTCAAAAATTGTCCACATGCGATTGGTTGTGTACACGCTCTTAACATCCACTTCGGTTACCATGAAAGCATGGAGGAGGAAAGCCACGTAAGCTTCCTTCACCTAAATCAAATTACATTCTCATTTGTACCTCACTCGCATCCCATTTTATCTGCGGTTTTCATTTTCCCTAACTTTTCTCATGTTTCCTTTCCAGTGTCATAAAACCCACTGCTGTACAAGTCCTTTATATAAGCTATAGCTTTAGGTAACATTCGAAAACTAGAAGTTACAAGTAACTTCGGGAGGAATAAAAATAATGGTCGTCTGATCTCTCTCAGCATTCAAAATTTGCCAAGACTCCCAACAAAGTCTCTGTTATGTTCTCTTTTTCTAAAAAACGGAGGAAATACTTACATCTAACGTATACTCCTCACTGCACAAGACCTTCACGATGATGTCCAGGGGAAGAAGAGTTTGGCACATGGACTCTGTGTACACATTCTTACCTATGGTGCAGTATGTGAGTAGCTTCACCAACTGAATATGGAACCTGAACACACAACCAAATTGTAAGTTACTGATTTTAAATTATGCTTTCATCGAGAAATCAAAATGTTAGTAAATCAAATATATTTTTCATTTCATTACATTTGCTTCCAAAACTACAGTGTGTTCAAACCAACAAAAAACAACAGGTACTTATATCTTTTAAATACCTATCCTAATCAAAAGTTATATTATAAATTCTAAAAGCACATACGTATGTGTTTAAAAATTCAATTTCTGTTGTGTATTCACTCACGGGGTTACCCAATGTTAACAAATTCAAGAACTAATCTTTTCTACAGATTACTCTGCCGTCTCAGCGCAAAGACGAAAAGAAAGTATAAATAAATCTCAGGTCTTCTACAAATAATGCGAAATAGTTTGAGTTCTATTTTGGAATTATGAAACTAAAGAGCAAGAATCCATGAGTGGCTACGATTTAATTGGAATAAACCTTCAAATGAAAAAGCAACACCTTTGCGTGAGGGATATTTGCTAAAAAGGTATAAATCAATGCTCGGAGTTGGAAGCTTCGTAAAGATCGAGCTATGTATCTGTATAGCTATCAGTGGGCATCTTTTTCGTGTGGAAGCTTCAAGTATTCAAATAAAACACAGATCTTGCAAGGTTTGTTAGACAGAACTGTAAAAAATATCTATAAATATATGTCGTTTTGACTGTATTTGTTGTAATCTTTTGTCTTCGAATTTCCGAGAAGAAAGACAGCATATGCTACGACAAGTATTACAAGTAATTTTTTCAATGGAGTTAGGTCGGGAAATGCTAATACATCCGGACATCTACAATAATGGCTCAAAACCTTTGCCCCCTGCTAGTCCTGCTAAGGCATTAGTTCATAAATTATTGTACTGATCTGGTTAGTTGCAAATGTAGCTCCATAGTTTTAAAAATTTGTTTCATTTACCACATGTGTAAATATTTTGGGCCACGTGGATAAACGTACAAAAAAAGCCGTAATTTTTTAAGGATTTTAAATTCGGCTATTTTTTAAATCCAATTCGTATCCGAATTTTTAGATTTCATGTCCTTTTGTAAGAAATTTTATGGCTTTCCAAACAGCTATTTTATAGGTTCCTACATTAAGAATTGAACAATGTGTAATTATCACACAGGAGTAAATCAACCAAAACATGTTGATGATTTCTTACAAAATTCCGACTTTTTCTCCACATTTGTACGCCCGTGACCCCAATTATTGACCTAGGTACATGAAACTGAAAATCTGGGACTAAATTTGCTACAAACCAGGGAAATACAATAATTTATAAGTCATTCCCTTATATAAGCCGGAGGGGGCTGGGGTTTTGAGCAATGCGTACAATACGAAAGGTGAAAAACTTACTGGAACTTCTCGATCTCACTCGGGAAATGGTCAGAGCGGCTTTCATCCAAATCGAATCCAAGGAACTTCTTCAATTCCTCATGAAAAATAGCCAGCTGCAAAAAATGGTATCGAGTACAGTGGAAAATAAAGTTGACCTTGCATTTGTAGTACAACTGTGTGCATATATGTATGTATACTATTTAAATTTGATTGGCATCTATATAGGGATACTCCAAAAGGAAATAATGGGAAAGAACGATTTTCTGTACAATTTTGCCTGCTAACGCTTGTAGTTTGAACAACTCTGTATACAATTTAGAAAGTAGAATGAGTCTACTTCCGAAGATTCAAGATGAACTGAAGCAAGAGTTTGATTAGACCACATTAATTTTACAGCTTTTATTAGCATCGGGCATGAATACGAGTATACAGGAAGAAGCAGATTTTACTGGAATAGGTGCAAGTACTGATACTGTAACACTGAAGATTACAAAAAATCTAATGTATTTAGATTAATGAAAGTGAATAAACGGGAAATCCGAACCTGGTAAACAACGGTTTCTTGATTTTTCCGGACAATTCGTTGCTTGGGACAAATTATTTCTTGAAGGGCAACCAGATACTGTGAAGCAGAGTCACGACGACTGTCTTTATCGAAAACTTTCTTTACGAGCTTCTCTATAGTGCCGTCCTTCACACTAGCACACAAACCTATATTGTCCTTATAGATACATTGAATAGTCTTGGCTTCCCCGACCTACAAGAAAAACATATGCACTGCAGTATTAAAAATGTAACCAACCGAATTTGCACATGATAATTATATTAAACGATTTACTACTGAATGCCAGTTATTTCTGACTTTGAAAAGCAGGATAACAAGAGTTGCTTTCAATTATTGTTCTCTGTTATTGATTCTTCAGTGTTCATCCGACTGACAATCATGTAAGCATCTTATATATTTTATATATATTCACATAAGACGTACCTCTACCCCCATAATGGATTGGATGTACTTCGCCATTATTGTCTGGTTCTCTTTATTGCCCCTACAATAGGCTTGGAAAAATGCACTGATATCTTCCAAGAGTGGCTCATCATCCTTGAGTACCTTCATGACTTCAATGATGACTTCCTCAACCCTGTTCTCTCGCAACAAATTCTGATTTTGGAAATTATTAACCGTACCATGCGACAGTTTCTTTTCACACAGACCTTTCATTTTTTGCAAAACCTGTACCCAAGGATGTGATAGGATTTTAAATCAATTATATATTTATATTTTTAATAGAGGCAAAACTACAGTACTATACATTCCAAAATATTTACAGATACTTCATTCAACAATCAAACAAGCGGATACGAAACAACAGATATTCACAAACACCAGCCATTCTTACACATCGCATTTCGGCAGATTGCTTTCTTACTTCTGAGACTTTCTGGCAGTCAATATGGGACAGAATTCGTTGCTTAGTGGAGGATGATCTGGATAGAAGGGTTCTACTCCTTTCCAATGGTGGATGAAAATCTTCAGGTGGTTGTTCCTCTTCGTCCATGCTTCGATTCTGTCAGTATCAATTTTATTTCGCATCAGGCTCCAAGCTCATGTAACAAGATGTATCATCCAATTTCAACTGGCGCATACCTAGAAGCATAAAATCACTCACCTGCTTATTCTTTAGCTTCCATTCGTTCATCATTTTTGCTTTCTTGACAGCACTCGATATCTTATCCAATTCTGATTTGATTGTCTGTAATACTCTAATGTCCTCCTGCTTATTCATTACTTGCACCTTCACAGGGAATTAAAACTTAGTATATTTGAAATAAGGTATCGAATAAAAAGTAAAATATATACAACTTTTTACTTTTTCCAGCGCATGAAAAAGCAGGCTTCTTTGGTTAAATGTCTTCATAAGAAGACTCATAGCATTCCTTATCAAAGTGTAGTGCTTGTACGTGAGGTTGTATACAAGAAGTTTCAGGTACTTTGATTCATCATTCCTTCAAATATACATTGAGAGTACAGAAATTTGTTACCATGAATGTAGGAACAAAAAATTCAATAGTTTCAATGTAGGTTAAAAATAGATAGGCAAAGTAATACTAATGTAAAACAAATTTTTGGGCCATTTTTGGCGTACCAGGTACAAATAGAATTCTCTAAAGACTTTTCGAAATATTCTAAAAAGGAGTCTGCAGTCATTTGCGATAACGTATTATGGCTTGATTTCGTGTATTTCTTAAAGCTGGACAGCAGCGATGTCAGACGGAAATCCAGGATGACCTCATGCATAATCTGTGAAAAAGTAAAAATGACCAATATGATGGAATGTTATGGTGTCGATTCACTAAGAATTTCCCGCAAGTTTGAATAAAGAACTTTCATAATTTGTAAAACTTACTTGATAAATTTCTAATATAATAACTTTCATTTCCAACAATACTGCTTGATTTATGTCATCCCGTTTGCTTCCATCTACTCCAATTGCACTTACAGCTGCGAGTTTTTCTTTTTGCGGGTTACCTGATAGTAATATTATTTCTTATAATTGGAAAAAAGTTTTGTGAACTTTTCGAATAATTAGGCCCGTTAATCTAAAACATAATGAAATATCTATCTGCATTTAATCGTGTTACAAATAGGTTCACCATTACTCGCGAGAACTTCATTGGATAATGATGTAAGAATAGTCAACAAATTGTCCCGTAGCTCTTTTAATGCATTTATCCCGTAAAATCCAAAGCGTACAAAATCTTTCACCAATCTGATTATCTAGAAAATTTTCAAAAACCAAACAGCTATGTAAGTTGTAACTTCTAGACAAAATTTATATTTTTGAGACATGGCAAAATAGTAACTCTATTGAATCTGGAGCTCAAGATTCAAATGTGAATATTATACCTCTACGGTAAGTTTGTTTTGCAGAACATTAGAGAAGACTGTGTAATCAGCCACGTTTTTAAGGTAGCTCTCTATGAACGACATAACTTTTGAGAATTTCCGGACTTGTGTGGGCTTTTCTCGGTTATTTTTCATACAGTATCGGTCATACCTAAAAATAATATTTTGTTCAGAATTGCATTAGGCCAAAGCCAAACCCCAAATTGAACATTCATGTTCTTACACGTCTGCTGTCATCTCCTCTGGAACTTCCCACCATTCTCTTGACAGCGATACTTTTTTCTCTTCTTTCTGGGGCTTGACATCTACGTAGAGAATCCGCGTGAGTCGACTACAAGAGATTTTCAACTCAAAGGGCAAGCTTGTAGAAGACATTAATCTGTGTCACAAAAACGTTATAAAATTTTTGCTTTTGAATTATCAAACTACATGACATAAGAGGCATTTATTAGATTTCAAGTATTGTTTACGTTAATAAAAGATCCATATCAATTTTCGCTGAGATTGTTTCAATAGCTTGGAAGTTTCTACCAAAGCACATATTTGAGTAAAGGTCCAATTGGTGGCAGTAATACTTCAAGATTGCAGCTTCATCTCCAAAGCCTAAACTAGCCTTCAAAGCCAGTCTTGGTATGCTCCACTATTAACACATATTTTTAGTTATTAAAATACGTGCGCTTTGAGAAAGTGCATGTATTTAATTTAATTTAAATTAATTTATTATAAGATTAGGAAATATTTTTGTTGCAATAAATGCGTATGTATTATTAAAGGAACTTCTATTTGGAAACAGTTAATGTCTTGTAAAAGCGAGCATTACCTGGCGATCATTCATGAATAAAGTTGGATCATGGTTCTCGTTAACCCTAGTAAATGACACAAGATGTTTTAGACCAAAAGTTTTCAAGCCACATTTAATCCATAAAACCTATACTATTAAACAGCTATAATAAAATCAATGATCAGCAACATTCATTTTCATTCATTGGATTAACGAAAGGGGTTGACAAGTTTTCATAGTAATAACTATACTCCAACAATGCATAGTGACTATGTGCGTGGGTTTTAAAATGATTAGTCACACACTGGCAAATCTAAGAGCAAAATATATTTGTAGCAATTATTTAGAGCGAAGCTCTTGCTATACCCCATCAAATAAAAATTGTAATTCAATTCGTAATACTTGACTGGGCAATAAAATGTTACTGTACATAATCTAAAAAACGTAAACGCATACTGGGCTTCCAATAAGACAGCTACTTCGGAGCTGAATATACTATCACAGATGTGTTTTTGAGTGGATGAAATTCCTTTTTTCTTGGAGATACACAGATCGGACAAGTGGTCTAAGAACCGGGAGTCCCACTTGTTGATATTACGGGCCAGTAGATCAACAAAAGTCCCCACTTCCTTCTTATTAATGTGCTCTTCAAGGAGATTTTTGTTGTTATGAACTAGTGCTGTCATTGTGTCCTCAGCTTGTATATCCAGTCCAATTTGCATTTGCATGAGATTGAATTCCGTCGCAACATCTTCCTTCGGGAACCAAAAAGCCAAACATTAGACATACGACATGGGGTGGGGAAAATTTTTAATCTTTCGGAAAAAATTGATGTACTTGATTTTTCCTATAGTTCTCCTGACTAAGCCAAATAACACGGTAACACAATCGAAAGGGATACTTCCATTTAGCTTTCACAGTACCGTGTTCGTCTTTAAACAGTACTTTCACATTGCCTTCTTTATCCATAATTTCCTGGAATTAATTAAGTTGATTTAAATTGTCCAGCTGCAAATAGTTAGTATGCTTGTAGGTATATTATCCTAACGAAGTTTGTAAACCTTTAAAATTTTGAAGATCAACTTCAAGATTTTCTGCTCTCTTAGAAGTTTTTGGTGGTCCCGGGAAACTTTTTTCACCACAAAATCCAAAGGATCTAATTGAGAGTAATTTACATCGGACTCAGGGATAAAAAATATTACTTCCTTCAAGACGTTACATACTTTCCTGAAAATGAATAATTCAAAGCATGGTGCTGTAGTTCCAGATATCTCATTCATACAATTTGAGCTCTTGGGGAACTTGGGTACCTTCTATCCTTTGAACTAACTTTCCCGTTTCGCAATTTGTTGTGAAAGTCTTCCAGCACTTTCTGGACGTCATTCACAAAATCTAAGTTTCGTACCTCCTCAGGCTTCACAGGAATTATCTGGAAGACTTCTGTATCTTTGATGGTTGGTTTGCAGACGAGCTGAAACATAAACACAAGAATTAGGACCGGTGATAAGTGATAAGGTTGACGAAAACCATGTGCACGCTAAAGCAAATGCATGAAACGCAATGCTCCTCACTGCGTTGAAGAAATTATGGACAAGGAGTATTTTTCTGACACGCTGAAAATTTATAATGCGTAAATGAGTAAAATTTTAAATGAAACATTAAATTACTTTTGATTTAATTGGACGAACTTCATGAGCGTCAAACCATTCTTTTGTTGCGGAGACCCAAGTTCCAGTGAGAGCATGTCTCAGACGAACAAATGAAGATTCTGGAACGGGATCAGCTATACCAGCCGATGTGGGATAAAATCTGAACTCGGCAACTGTGTCTTCCGGAGAGACAGAAACTGGTATTATCGTTGGACACAATTCCTCATCTGTAAGTTTATTACCTGTAGAGGTCCTCAGAAATTATTACAGGTGCTTCACAAGTGCTAATAATAATAAGCTTTCATAAAGCATTACATCAAACGTACAAATTGCAGGATCAGTAAAAGGGCTTATATCGATTCCCATGTATTTGCCGGTGGCCATGTGCTTGAATCTATAATGAGAATTCCAGTAGCCTGCTCCAGATCTTAAAGGGTTCTTGCATCGAATCTATTTCAAATTTGTATGAGTACAATTAAGTGGGGTTTCTTCAAACAAATTTGTGCTAAAAGTTTGTTTCTAATAAATTCCAAGGACCTCAACTTCCCAAAGAGCATTGCTAGAAATGGCTGCGGTTGCCGACGCCCTCTGTGTATACCGTAAATATATAGGTTGCTCTCCATCATAGTTCGACTGGGCTTGATCCAATGTTAGAAATCTTTCATCATGGACATGAAATATCCGAACAACGTCACCCCCTTTCAAAATTTCGGGAATGTTCTCTTTGTAGCTTAGAAACAGTATTAAACGCCACGAAGTGGCACAGGAAAACTACAATAACAATTTATTCTATAAATCAGTTCTAATATTTAACATGCTTATTATACACGGCTATCAAATATAAATGAATTACTTGATCATTTTTTGAAGGGCTAGATATTTCTCTATTTTTGGATGTTATTTCAAATGCAGCCGTTGTATTGTTGTCATCATCGTCACACATGGGCTGCTCCGATAGATGCAGGCACAATTGCGTGTTATTGGCGGAGGCCAAAATGACTTCGTCGTTTGCTACAACCGGGTCTCCTGTTGGTGTAAATTGGTATCACTCATCACCCAGTGACAACAAACCAAACTATAAAGCACCTTATACTAATGGTATCTCCAATTTAATTAACTCATGCTAAAATCTTACGCAACGCTCGATGTTTGTAAGATGGCAGGATTTGAAACCAGGAATCTTCATTTCCATGTCGGTCCAGGTATACTTGGGTGGCCAACTTATCTTCCTTCGCTGGATGTCGGCGATTCACCGTTAGGTACTTGTGTGTTTTTAAATGTAGCAACTATACATGATACAGGAAAAAAGACTTCTTTATACATTAAAAAATAACACTGAATTATAACCATAATAATTAGTGTACTCTCTCTATAAATGAACTCCTTAAACGAGCATGTGCTCTACAGAGGCAAAAATATTTTGACAATTAACCTTCAAATATAATTTCTTTTCCTCAAAAAAGCTCACAGTTTCAACAGTGAAATTTTTCTCCCTTTATGGATGCTCTTACAGCCAGAGTTCACTGTATAAAAGACCTGTCTACAGAACATTTTTTAAGCGAGCACGGAGACTATGTACACCGTGGCATTTGTAATCAAATAAATTACAAAAAAAACAATAAATCATCAATATGTACCTCATAAGTATATATGTTTACCTGAACATTATTTTCATACAAAATTTCAAGGCCGCACTTATCCCTTGTGGCTCTAACATTTTGTCCCTTTTCCAGCTCAGCTGCATGCTATAACACCAGAGAGATAACGAGGCATTTAGCTACAGTTCCCAGTTTAAAAAAGTTGTTAAAGTAAAAAAAAAATAACCAATGACATCTCATATTTTTTTAATACCTGAAGGCTTTTCAATAGCACCGCCTCATCATCCGTTCTAGAAGTTGTAATTGTCCTCGAGGCATGAGTATACTGTTGCTGTGCAGAATATCGCATAGCCGGGACCAGTTTAAAGAGGCAATCTGCATCATACCAATAATTGTATAGTAATAAAAAAATGCCACTCATCTAATATTTCCCATTCTACGGACTCATCCCATCCACCACTCCAATCAAATCCCAATCATCTCGTACTACTATTTGAAAGACTACCCACGGGATATTTCTCCATGTATATAAACAAACTCCGGATTTATCAGCACCCTTCCCAAATTGAACCCTACCTGAACTGTCAATATTAGCACAACTGCATATATTGATCAGTCCATGCTACACATATGTAATTACATCAACTGCCCTGTCGATCATCACTCCGGTCAACCGTACTCACAAAATAATACCACATTCCTCTCAATGAGTAACAAGACTTTACAATCTCCAAGGTTTCATACAGATAACTGTCAATAGTGTGTGGAGCACCCGTATCTCAAATTCCTCTCACACATTCAATTCCCAAGACACCCAGGCTCTTGTCAGCTCCCTTTTGTTTACAATCATGACATTACATAATACTGACTCTCATATATGTCAACATCCGTACCATATGGTCCAGTATTAGGCTACTCCTATTACACTCATTCTGAGACAGTAACATTTCCTGCAGTCCGACTACATAGTTATACAAGGACATACAAGATAACATCCTCATTTAATCTGCCTTCAGTAAATGTTGACACATGATAATTATCCTTTCGGAAGGAACGTTTGTACATCTGCCAAGAAAGGAGACCAGGGATCTCAGCCGAGTCTTCATCTTCCCATCTTAAGCCACTCTTCCCGTTGCGCCGCACCTCTCTCTCTCTCTCTCTCTCTCTCTCTCTCTTACATCACTGATTGGGAGACGACAGGGAGATCCAGTTCAGAAGGGCTCGGATTCCGATGTTTGGGAATTTCAAAATGCATGCTTCTCACAAATCCGACGGGGTATCGGTGCGGCGGCATTTACTCCTCTCTAATCCTCCCGACTCAGATCCTTACACACTTCCTTCAAAAAATTCTTTCGGATTTAACCTCAAAAATACTTAAATGACATGAAACACATTACCTCTAAACTTATTCGGAGGTGCTGAAGGGTTCTCATTTGTAGGGCAGACAACACACCGGTCGTCCACGGATCTGGGAATAAGTAAGTCAAGGTCATTTTAAATTCCTGAGGTCGTGTCCGCTAACAATAATATTGGTTGGACATTCATTCAAAGATTCCATGGGAGGAGAGAATAATTATTATAGTTACTAATGCAAACAGTTGTTCAGGAATTGAATGAAAGATTTTGAGGGATTTCCGTGTATACTGTATAGGGAGAGATTGGAAAGTAAACAAATAAAAACGGCACTAGGTCTATTCTTTCAAAGTGATAAGGAAATATCTCACCCTAAAGTGCTCAGGAATCCTTCAACACTGTCCGTATTATTTTTATTATTGTTCTTTTTCCCTTGGGTGAAGATACTGACAACATCTCCGAACCGAAGGACTTCCGCTTCCATCTTTTCCGTTTCGTCCATAACGACTGATTAGAATTTTCTACTCAAGTTCCTCCAGACACTCACATGTTGTGAATTCCCTGGACTGGAATGAATGTCTGACTAATATTAATTATCAGTTAGACTATGTGGTCTTCCAAATGTACTTATTATAGTTACTATAGATCCACCCTCTCAATGGTTGGTCACTGTGGGAAATGAGCGGTAGCATTGAATTCTTATCCAAGTTTATATTTAATTGTGTGAGGGATCATTATTTAATCGGGAATTTGATTATCCGCAGGTTCACAATCCCCAGGTGACTACTGACCCAACGTGGTTGGAATTGTTTTAATTTCACCCGTATGTGTTGACGGGCTTCGGACTATTCGGAATGAAAGCTTCGAGTGCCAGTCTCTTTGGGATTGATTTTTAGTGAAGATAGAACTGTTCATTTTGAGTGGTAAGTTTGGCCATACTCGTTTCTGATTTTTTAAAAATTATTATTATGGTTTATTTTAAATACTGTCATAAGGATCTGTTCTGAAGGATGTCTTTGTGTATTGTAGCTTTTGATTTATTTTGAAATCTGACCAACGTAAGAATTGCTTTTGGGAATGTGAACGTTGTAATCCCAGCCAGCGGAAATGAAGCAGCTTCTCCCTGTTGGATGTGAATGTTGAAGAATTCAAAATAGGCTGGAATAAAAATTACTAATTTCAGTATTCGAAATACCCTTTGTTTTTGTGAAGAGCTTGAGTTTGTGTTTTGGTAAGTATTAATTAGGGCAGTTGGGTTGGGATAGTTTTAGGAAGATATTTTAGTGGAATGTTATGGGCACATTGTAGAGTATTATACTTTGTAGATAGATATTTGTTATTGTTTGGACACACTGGAGTTGCTAGTGCAAAGCCAATGTAGCTATTATAAATTGATGTGCTTTGAAATGTTATTTGTTTGATTTGGCTTGATTTACGTGGTTCCTTGAGGGAATTGAGTTGCTTTTGATTCAGGATGGATAAATAGAACGGGATTCCTTCAGGGTGCATTGGGGAGAATGTTATGAGTGATTATATAGTTAAAAGAATGAATTAGAAGTGGAAATAAATTTATAAGACGAGGAAGGTCACAAACTATGAAAATGATTAACTGGAACTGTCTGTAATGAATTAGGTGGAGAAACTACAAAGTGGAGAAACAGAATCAAAATCTAAGTCAAAATGCGTAGTCAATCATCAGTGCTGGGGGAATTCTTTTTCTTCTCCGTCCTCATGTTCACTCTCCCGTTCGGGGCGTACTATGGGACGAAGAGTCTTCTGGAACAGCAAACCTTTCAGTCAACGGTGCATTGGGAGATTTTCATCCCGGTTATGTCATCAGTGTTTACCATGTGGACCATCATTGCTGTGTACGTCTGTCTGGCCTACCGTGATAAATCCAATTATGAGCCTGTGAAAGAAGACTAATAATTTACTTAATATTTATTCAATTTCCTTGAAAAATTTCAGTCCGAGTTACTGAATTATATAGTCACAGCATTTCATAGTATACTTATTAGTAGAGGATTGAGTAGTGGGTAGCCGGTACCATGAACATTCCATATTAACCTTAAAAAAAAATAACTTGTACCACCCCCAGTGTTTTTCTATATTTGGGTTAATTTTCAAAATAAAATTTCAAAAAATTTCCAAAATAGGAAAAACAAAAAATCACGGGAAAAAACTAAAATAATGAAAGCATATAAATGCAACTGGCATGATTTGGGAAGGCGCCCTCATCATGCGGAGCGGAAGGCCTTCTGCCGTCAGTTGCACAAACGTATGCACCCTCAACACCAGTCTACTGTTCTCCAATCCAGTGCTTGGTGGAGTGCAATTCCATTCATAGTCGAGGACTCTTCACTGACAAGACAGATCTCTGTCCCAGCAGTGTTACTTGTAAAAGTTGGTAGTAATTCTCTGTTACTACTACTCTGAATCAGGCATATTATACTGACTCTCTACTCTACTCTGACTCTGGTGTTGTGTGTGTGTATATAGCGTGAATGGATCTGCGGGAATAATAATTACACACTATTCATTCACTCCTTCTGGTATCTCCATTTATCTGTACACATTACACATCATACCGAAAAAATTCAATGAGACTCTATATAGGCAGATGAGTACACAAAAGAATTAGTATTTCCATCTCCTTTTAATTGTCATCACCTATACACGAAAGGTAAAGCTGCTAAATGTCGTCTCTAGAAATATTCTTCCTATCCCTTCCATCCCATAACTATATATTGTTGTAACAGGAAGGAAATTAGTGTAGTGGCAGAGCGGATCGAGTGCTTAAATAATTGACTTGCGAGTGTCGAACATTTCTTTTTCCTATACATTTTGTATATAGATATTTTTTTTTTATTATTATTTTTTTTTTTTTGCAACCCTCCAAGTTCCTTCCAAAGGAGGACTATTATTGTACAAAATACATGTATACATAATTTTAATGTGCGAATATAACTGTCGCGTGCGTGGGCTTCTGGGGATAGAGGAATATCAGTGATTTTTGTACATAGGTTCTGTATATCTAATAAAAGTATTGTCAGGGGGTAGTAATACTGAAGGAACTCTCTTAAAACTCGTAGTACACGTTACTTTATAGGACTCATAATAATATCGAAAAGTGGCATTGCCTTTCGTGAAGAATCAGCCAGACTGAGAGACTCTCCTTATTCGCTATCCCGTCCCGTTGATTGTCCTATATCAAATCCCATTTATATATTAATTGTCGATTCTTCCCATTCCCCTCCTTTTACTCCCTTGAGTGTATTTCGCAACATTCTCCAAAAAAACAAAAAAAAATCCCCTAAATTATGTCGTCGTCAGGCTGATCTGGGACTAAAGGGGATTTTTCCTTTAAAGTACTTCCACTCCACCACTGTATAGCCCATATTACAGTGTATAGCTATATCTATAGTATGCTGTAAATATAGTGTTAAACCGAATTAGTCTTGTGTAAATGTAACTTCGAGGAAGCTTCAAAAACCCCATCAAGATCACTCCTGGGACAGTGTGTGCATAAAGTTGTATATTTTGTTTTTGTATGTGGGATTTTTTTTTGAAACTCCGTCGTGTGGATAGTTATATAGGAATATCTATGTAAGTATCTTTATTTACATTTTACGTCCAGTGTGCAAGCTGCAGTTCTGATTAATCCTAATATGACATGTTCATGATACACTTGCCAAAAGAGTTAATCTCCATGTTGTGTGCTATGGGATTTTTCTGAGGAGCTCGCAAGCATCCTGTGAACAAATCTATTAGGAATTAAACAAAATTAATTACCTCTCCAACTGGTCAGATTATAGACGGACTCAAGAAAAATGGACTGAGATCAGTGATCAGTGTGTTCCTGACGGATGACACAGTTGTTTCATTGTAGATGGTATATAATATAGGGGCTGCTGGCGAGTCTTTCAGCTGTTATCTCCGATATCATAAGATTGAAGAGTCTATGATTTGTATATTTGTAGAGTGGGTTTAAAGAGTAGATGTGCTGGAATAAATTAGCAATATAAGTTGTGTGATGAGCATCAGTGTGGCCTGGTCCAGAGACAGTTTTTTTTATGGAGTGGTAACCATCAGTGGAAGTGTGGAAGGAGGATTGTAGTACACTTTGTATGAATCAAGTCTTATTGTATTCAATTGTAAAACAAATTAATAAGTCATTCCATTTTTGTAGGGTTCCTTTTTTTTTGCACAAGGATTGCAGATGCAGAACCATCGGAGTCAGATGCTTTTTAATTAGAACAGGTTGAAGGAACTTGAGTGTGGAGCTCGGGAAAAAGTGCGAATTGACAAGGCCAGCCGTAGTATTAATTAAGTGTACTTATTAGGAAAGAGGGCAAGGAGGGACAGAGGTGGGGCTTGTATTTTACGGATTTGTTAGCAAACTTTTAATCAACTGACCAATGATGCTTAATTGGCTCTTGTTATATGGGAGCTTAATGGAGTTGCTGGTTTGTTGTTTTAGAGTGAGTACATTATCAATGCAGAATGATTTGTCAGAAGGGAATTTGTTCAAGCTGTCAGAGGGTATTAGTCTAAAAATTGTAACAGTTGATTGTATAAAGCTGTCGCCCTGTTACAAGGTTCTGCCCATCTGTGAAAGAGAGGGAGAGTATTTTAGTAACTAAGTGTGGTTTAATTGACGAGCATTCTAATTTTGAGGAGCAATTTCGTATTCTTTGTATGACTTTGGAATTAATTGAATATCCTTTTTTTTTATTACAGACCGCAAAATTATCAGCGGTAGCTATTTTTAGAGAAGATGGAAGCCCCCATCTCTAAATTTATGCATGTACAACAACCGGGTAAGCCAGTTTGGGAGTAATTTATTACCCTTTGGTTTTATATGGTACTGAAGTTTTGCCCTTGGCACGGAGTTCCGTTGAGACTGATAATTAAAATTAAAGCTAGAACCAAACTCTTCTTAACTCTGCAGAATGATTTAGACTGTTGTTTGTAATTTGTAATCGTATCTTGGCATTACTGACTAATAAAGTACTTGGGTGATTATTAATGATAATGATAACCTTAACGGGGCACTATTATGTAATGCTTGATTTGAACTTTTTTGAGCTTTGCCAATCTGTCTTTTACTAATACGAACTACAATAAATAAATATGAAGAGTTTAGTTACATGAGTGTAACTAAACTCTTCAGTATTCTGTACAAATCGTCTCTAATACTTTCAGTGGATTGAATGTGGTTTTATTATTATTAATTTTTGTCTTAACAGATTCTTACTGGCATCAAGCACCGAGCACTTCAGCTTTTAAAAGTCCAGATTTGATAGAACTGAATTCTGATTCCGAAAGGAATGTAAAACCTGGTATATTGAAGATGTTTCATTACTGACTTTGTAGAATTGGTTGCTTGACGTTTGGTAGTTATCATATTAAAACTTGGTGACCTGGTTGTATTTATTTAAGACGATAGTATGTTTGACATCTTTTATTACTATGATACACAGTGGAGCTACTTAATTACTCTTCAAGTCAAGAGGAAGTAGAAACCGAAGACGATTGTTGTGACGCACCTGAGTCAATTCTAGTGAAAGAGGGAATACCTGGAGTTTATGATGTGGCAAGCAATGATGAAGAAAGCTGTCATCTGCTTCAAACTGAAGATGATTCTGAAAACTCTGGTGAGTTTTTTATTTAACATTGATTATGTGAAATTAACAATGATTTATTATTTGTATCTACTTCTTTTTTTGTGATTCATATTAAGGAATTATGTTATCTTGTTTGTCGAGAAAAATTACACGGCTATAAATTAGATAATAATGAAGTAATATTTGCCTATATTTTTCCCGGCAGTCATAATACGGAATACGAAAGCTTCCCTAAGCAGTTTTTATTCAACACTATGTATTCACTCATCGGAGTTTGTAATACTTTCCTTTTGATTTCAGATTCCGAACACGTAGAAAATTCTTCTAAGTCGTCTCTTTCAAGGTCATCGTCCTCCGCAGAAGCTACTATTTCGGATGGAGAAGCCCCTGATGAGCATATCAACTCCAGGCTTCGGCAGTGCTCCCTGGACAATTACTGGGACATGAGCGTGGAACAAGAAAAATACTACACCGAACAGTTTCTGTTGCTTCAGCCAGATCTCAATGGAGTGGTAAATAAAATTCTCATCAAATAGTAAAAAGATTATTTAGCAGCATTTTACTTCTTCAGGAGCCTAGCTCGCATCGATCCCGTTACTAAAGTTTCCGTTTATGTTTAGGTGAGTGGTTCTGTAGCGAAAGTATTTTTTGAAAAAAGTAAATTACCTCACGCGGAACTCCGGGAGATTTGGCAGTTATCCGACGTTACTCGCGACGGTTGTTTAGATCTAAATGAATTCAAGACGGCAATGCATCTTGTTGTGTTAAGACGGCACGGTCTGCTCATCCCCTCTCATTTCTATACCCGTAGCGTGGATTTTCTTTCAGTCAGTTCGAATTCGAACAACATAGCTACCGGTTGTGAAACTAAGGCTAATACAAATTCCTCAAGTCGGCAGCTGGTGACACCACCTCAAAGAAATAATATAATGGCCACTTCAGGTTCATCAACAGCCTCACAACAGCACGCTGTTGACAGATTGCAATCAAAAAAGCCCAGTAAGGGTAAGTGATTTGGTCAGGTATCTTAGGTTTTATCTTTTTACTATTTTAAATTATAGAAATTATATCAGGGTTACGTTGTACAATTTTCCTAGATTGGACGACTTTTGAAAATGAGCCTGTAAATTTCTCGTCCACGTGTGATACAAGTGGCCTCGTGGCACCAGTGCCTGTGCGATTGACAACACCAGAAGACAAACTATTTTTAAATAACAGTGGCAGTTCAAGTGCTAATAAAGCCCAACAACTACAGCTCAAAGCTATATCTAGACCAAAGTTATCAGGACATCATCCGAAGGTTTCAACAGGAACTATTGCTCCTCCGCCGGTAATTACTTGCAGATAATTTAGTTTTTTATGTTGTCATATGGCACACCCAGTTACTGAAATGAATGTAATTTTAATAATAGCCTCCAAGAAGAAAAACTCACGTACGAAGTTCTTCACTGGATCTCAATCGATTAAGTAAATCTTAAATACTGACTATTTGATAATAATGTCTGATATTATTTAAGCATGTGCTAAGAATTTTCTAACGAATATGTAATTGTGTTGTTGGAAAAGCCATATCATCAGACTCTCAGAGTCAGGCATGTAATCTGATTGGACCCGAAGTGCCAGCTCGAAATTTTCTATCCCCATCTCACCAAGGTGGAGCTTTTTCAGTATATCGGAAACCCCAGCCACCAGCAACTGCTACTATACATGAACCTCCCTCAGTTCCCGGTCAAGTGATTAATTCCAAGACTACAAAGGTGCAATTGAAACAGGAAGTTGGTGACCTAAAGAATGAGAATACAATACTAAATAGAATTTCAACGCAGCTGTTAGATCAGCTCTCTGGTCTCCAAGCCAAGAAAAAAGCTTTGAATTGCAAAATACAACAACTGAATACACTTCCTAGTGGCGGCCGAATCTCATAGCTAAAGTCAGAGTCTCAGTCGTGTTACAACAACAGCGCGCAGGCACTTTTAAAGGTTTTTAAACATTGGTATTTTCAAACCAAAGCTAATCATAACTTTTATTTTAGTTTTTGCCATTTTATTCCCTCACCCTAAAAATTGGGTCAAAATGTTTCTGAGGAACTTTCGGAATTCTGCCCGATCTTTAGATACCCCATCTTGGCCATTTAAAAACATTCTTCCTTTTAGTTAATCACATGGTTGCAATTTTTCGGAACTATGAACAATTGATATACCTACACTGTTATCAATGTGCTATCATTTCAGCGGCGTCGTACCCTGCGAAGTTACAGTTACAGAGAAAATTGTAAAAGTATTATTCCAGTGGAATTTTCAATTCTTGAGAAATTGAAATGAAGTGACGCCATAGTAACGTAATATTTGAAGCAAGAAGAAAAAAATATTCAATCACAAAATATACTACCTGCAAATCGACTGAAATCTACATACCTAAAATTTCTAGCGAATATTATCTATATGTATTCCATAGTTAATGATGCATTTCTGTACCGCTACTGCACGAGGAAAAGAAATTGTTAGAATGGCTATTCAAAGTATGAATTTTAAAAATTACAACCTGGTTGTAGACGTAAGATTGAATGGTTAGTTTATCACGCCTGCTTAGTGTATTTCTAACACAGGTCAACACTATTTATTTTTTGCTGTATGTGGTGCCGTTTGACTGTCAATGTTGTGATCGTGGCGGAAAGAATTCTGTTTCGAAAAGTAACAATTTTAAATGCAATATACAAATACTTGTTCATTATCAGTGAGTGTATGCACATAACGATAGATTGGGTAGGAAAAAATTTGCAAACTTAGAAAGCTCCAAATTCTGAATGTCCTTTCAATATTTTTTACTCATTTTTAACTGAATCAACAAGTGTAGTAGCAAGATTGATTTTAGCTATGCGTACATAGTATACGTACACAACCATTACTGTAGGATTTTTACCACATTTGATGCTAAGAAGGAATATAAGATCCTTTTCTATCTTATTTTTCAGTAGTTAATATATAAACAAATATGAAAATAAGTTTTCATAATTTAAACTTGTATGCAACATATACAAGTTAGTGGAATCGTGAGTTTCCATTTTTCGTGAAACATTCTTTACCTGATCGACCTGGAATTTTATTTTTATTGATTTTTACCGTGACTACAAATAAGACATGGAATCCAGTGACATGTCACGACTCATCGATTCTTCAAATCTACCACTTCAATCATCAGCAACTACTGATTGTGAGTTATTTAAATGTGAAGTTTTACAAATGTAGGTATGTTTGAAATCAGGAGACTCTCTCACCGTAACTTCAAATTAAATAATTGTTTAGTATATCACTTAAGAGAAAATGTAGGTAGATAGTTTTGTCAATTCATTGCTGCAGACACGTATTTATAGTGCATCGATTTTAACCGCTTTGTAAGCTATTTAGCGTTTAAGGTCTTAATAGCATTACTGTGCTTGAAATTCCAAAAGGAACGTTGATGTTCTTTGCTTTGATCGCCAATGAAAATCTAAGTATAATTTATGAATCACACATTCGATATTCTTCGACTTTATTTGTAATTGTGGAGATGATTGTTGTGAACTATTTGAGAGTTAATCATGCCGGAGATAGACATACTCTTAATGACTGGTCTCGTTCGCAACAGTTCAAAGAAAGATTATTTGCGGACGCTACATAACTACATACGATTATCACTATACTAACTGAAACTGAGGAGTAAACATAACACGGCCGCTGAGCTAAGCAGCGTATAAGTATATAAATAAATATGTACCTTTATATTAACTATTTTGAGTCAAGTCCAAGTGTTTCATCATCGTATGTGTAGGTACTTATATGTGTAAGCAAATCTTATAAAATATCAACCACAAATGACCGTTGAGAAAAATAAACTATTCAGAGTCTCTTGCAACTCATCGTAAACTTTGGTCTATGTAATCATTTTTTTTTCTAAATGGCTCGGTTCATACATAATGTATTAAATATGCATTATGCATGTATACATAGTAATAGGAATGCATGACACAGAAAAGTCTTCAAAAAAACGCTGGGGAACTACCCCTAAAACTTAAACTTCCTCAAGATTGTAATTTTGGAGGTCCTCATTGGATATTGGTTCCTTCATATATCTACAATCATCTCTAGTAATAACGTCAAATATGTCTTGCTAAAGCATTTCACAGGTATCAAATACTTACACGAACTCTAGCCAACATTCTGCTTTTGTAGCTAATGTCGGCGGTGATGATAACTATGTCCGCTCCATGCCAAACAATCATATGACTTACACTTACATTTATCAGTGAGGCTTAACCATTCTTACTTCCATCTCATTCAGTGAGCTAAGTAGAAGTTAACACCTGTACGGTCTGCTAAAATGAAAATAAACACATGTGTATTTACATAATTCGGCGAGCAAGACGATTCAAATAACTGTGCAAACGTTAGCTGTTAAAAACAAACGTATATAGCAAACACGATTAATTTTTGCTTCTGAACAAACCTTCAATGTAGATATTAACACAGACTGTTTTTTACTCCCTAGATTACGTAGGGTGGCCCAAAACGATTGACGCCCATCTAGTCACTTTCATTGACGTTGGCAACTTCTTGCGGTCACAGAGCTCATGAACATGAAGCAGAGTCGGTATTTTTAAGGATTCAGAATTCAATCATAGAGTAAATAATTTGTGTATAAGGATTGTACATAAATGTACAACCAACATGTTATTGTTATTTATATAGAATTGACTGCTGCCCCCATACTGAAATAACGGTCACTGCAGATGTATAATTGTAATCAGTCGGGAGACCCAAATGAAGTAATGCGGATGCAAATCCATTGACTTCAGGTGGGCCTCCCGGTTGTATACAACGTGATAAACACTGATTGCAAGTCCTTTTTGTAAAAGACCTGTCAGCCACTATTGGAAATTGATTATATGGTTAAAATGGGTAACCTAGCTGGAGTAGTGAACATCGAAATTTACATTACATTGAGATCTGGAACATTTCCTATGTCAGGCATCAAGAAAATCTGTCATGACCTGAAATTTCCCAAGCATTTCCCCAAATGTATGTTATCCATCAGTTGTATCACCCGGGAGTTGTCAAAGTACATATGTGCATACCATACAGTGAACTTCAATATAGTATATTTTGAATACGTTGTCGAACCAAGTATACAAGTCCTAAGTTATATTTGCTTGCAATTTTATAATATTATCTTGGACATTTTACTTCAATTGAGCCTTAGCCCGATTTTGTCGTACCGCTTACACAACCTTGCATACAATTTCCCTAGGATTGCTTTCTGGATGGCATCCACATTGAATTGATCACTAAATCCAAATGTCGCAATTATTCATGGATCGTGTCACGCTGTCACCCAGGCGTAAGGTGTGACGGTAGCAGTTGCTGGTCTTAATGACATAATCTCCCGGGTTTTGGAAGACTAACACGTAGCTTATTTTCGTTTCCTCCAATTTATCAGGTTTAGGAACAGTTTTTCCACGATGATCTCCCTGTCGCACAGGATCGGTAATTCATCCGTGTTCAACAAACATGTCCTCGATCAAGCACCTGTATATCCTATCAATCGCGACACATACGAGTACATCCGACGATGTGATACTCGGCCAGTGACATCGTAAACTGTTCAAACTGAAACGGGGCTAAAATCAAATATGATATTTAAACGCATCACAATATGAATAGTGTGTACATATGCCTTATGCATTAATGACATACTAAACCCCATTTATTTAACAAGACTTGCCCGTTACTGTGAAATTATAATGATTTGGTGTAACCATTTTGAAAACTTACTCGTGGCTCCCTGGCGCGAATATTGGGTTTTGTGGACGGCATTTTCATGTTGGGAAAAGATGTGTATGAAGTGGGCACTCGAAATTACCAAACTCGAAATGGTGAAACCAGTTTCTCTGTCTGTGTCCAAAACTCGAAGTTTCTCACATTCGCAAATGTTCTACTTTTAATTTACTTTATGAGAGTTTTTCAGCTTGCATAGAAAATCCTCCGATCTTCCGAAAGGGAACATACTTCTTCGGGTGTTGAGGAGCCCGAACATCTTTACGCTTATATACATCTTCAAATATTTGTGTATACTCTTATAGTTGAGACGGGAAGGAAGAAATTATGAGGAGGTACTAAATGTACAGTAGGTTAAGTATTTATTTTAAGAACACGAAATTAGGATAAGCCAAACCCAAAGATTCGTTATAAGAAATCACCATAGATTATAATTAAGAAAAATCACAAATTATATTTTAAAAGCAATCAAGAAGCAACGCTCGCGCTTTCAAAGTCAAAGAACCAATGGTGCCAAAGATTAGGTTATGTAATCATAAGTTTTTAGTTATAAGCATAGTCATTAGTCATAATCTCCGTATAGGTCAAGAGAGATTGAAGAGGAAAAGAAGATGGGAAATAGGAGAGCCGTGAGGAGATTGGTGTCTGGAGAGGGAGAGGACGGGATTGGGTGTTGGTGTGTTGCGTCATGTTAATGGTATCAGCGCGGAGCGCGATACCAGATGCCATGCCACAGGCATGTACACTGACAATTAACGGTGATTAAATTTTTTGATTTTTCGGCCGCATATCTTGCTTAGGTCGAACAATCGCTTCTACAACAATTCAGATTACTGTGGGAAACTATATACTGAAACTGTTTTAAAATCAGTACATGTATTAACATACTAAAAATCAAATGACCAAATATTAGTCCGATACGTATCTCGTATTCTTCAAATTAGCTAAATAAAGGCGTTGTTGTACTTCAGATTATTAATATCCGGGATTACCAAAGCAATTGCAGGAGAAAACAATTTTAATGTCAATTAATGAGAATGTGCAATAATTTCGAACAAACAATTAAAAGTTAACATTGATAAGAATAAACCTCACGGGGGTGACAGAGAAGGGCGTAACAGATAGCTTGAACTTTGTACACATCCCAATACAATCTTGTTCCGTATGTACAGATGAACAGTTTGCGTTATCACTGGTCGAGTATCACATCGTTGGATTTACTAATATGTGTCACAATTGTTAGGACGGACAAGTGCTTGATCGAGTACATTGAACAAGGAGTAATTACGGATTCCGTGCGACAGGAAGATCATCGTGGAAAAATTGCTCTTAAAACCTGATAAATTGCAGGGAAAAAATGAGTTACGTGTTGGTCTTCCAAAACCCGGGAGATCATGACATGGTAACCAGCAACTGCTACCATCAGACCTTAAGCCTGTGTGACAGTGTGGCACGATCCATGAATAATTGTAATATTTGCTAAGAGAATTTACTTCAATATTACAGATGACTGATTCTGAAACCGAGTGGAGTGCTGGCGAATGGTCCGATGAGTCAGTCTCTATGTTAACCAATTGTGATATGGTTCGATTTCTTGAATCTCCTGAGCTTGATTTCAGCGAAATGGTGGAAAGGAGGAAAGATCAGTATCCCCGCGAAACATGTTAGAATTTACAGAAGCTGGTGAGCTACCTGGTCCTTGTAACCGGTCCGTAATCGGACCTAATGATGTACCTTTGTACCAAGGCCAACACTATCATTACTCTAATGGTGAGTTATCGGCTGTAGCTCGTGAAATGGGCAATCTTTTGTGGAAGCCAAAGTACGTATCCCCGGTAGTACTGACCACCGATCTAAAGAAGATCATGGCTATTTTTTGACATGGTCATCAACCACCACTGAATCCGTTGAAACGAAAATCCCCATTACTCCCAAACCGATGCCAACCCCCAAATACCCCCGAAAGATAGATGATGAAATGGAAATAGTAACTCGGTTATTATCCCATCTGAATTTGAGACCCAAGAAGAAAACCTACGCCCTTAAAGAGACCCTTAGCTTCTTATCACGTGGACTGAAGTCGTGAACATGCCTGACAATGATTTAGAGGTTATTTACGCCACGGCTAAATACATTTGTACCAATGTAAAGCTTCGCGATAAAGCTTATTGTGTAGTCCCAAGTAGGAAAAAACCTTTTAGTGTACGACGTAAGACATGGCTATACAAAACCGTATGCCGAAAGCTATCCCATAATCCCTTACTCAAATCCCAATTAATATTATAATCAGCGTACCACTGCTAGTCTATGTGAATCTATATGGTCCGAAGATAACCTGCAGGTATTGTCGTCCGAAAGGAGAGATGCAGAGAAAGCAGATGGACAATAATATCACGAGTGTACGTGTTCCCTATTTCCCTAAAGAAACTAAGCGCAACGCAGCGCGGCCAATGAAGTGTAAGAAGTATATTAAGAAGGAATACTATAAAAAGACTAGTAGTTAATAGTTAGTAAGTAGATAATTGTTATTACTGTTGTCTTTGAGGGCAAGGACTAAAAGAAGGTTGTACTAACGCCTGGAAAGAAGTAGAAATAAATATTACGATAAAATGTAAAGTACGTAAACTAGACTGTCCGAAATTTACGTAATTGGGAGACAATGTGTGAGTTGACACTTCCTATGTACCATGCTGAACATAGAATGTACACATTTTGGCGACGGGAATGAAGGAAGAAAACTGAAATGTTACTAATTTGAATTGCTTGCATTCTGGACTGAGGGTCCGTTTTATGTATTAGCGTATAGTAAATATGAAGAAATGATATGCTTGCTCTTTTTAGGCAACTAGTTATGAACACTATAAATACTGTATAAAATTGTAAGGTTCACATGTAAGGACTCTCAGTACTCCTTGACCTGTTGAATGTGGCTCGACTCTCTTTGTATCTCTCCGGTTCTGACCTTTTTTTGTTTTAATGTACTTACCTGTATCGGTGTGCATTACCTTTTGATAGTTGCATACATACAGACATTATTACTTGTACTGTAAATTATTATTATTGTTGTTGAAAATGAATACTGGTAGTAACTCTCTCAGTCGCTATTGCAGTGAAAGTACTCTCAAATAAAACTAAAAGCTTATTGTTGTCATAAGGAGCATCTATCCTTTTTCCATACTCGAGTACCTAACCTATACCAATTAACTTTATTTGTTGACATAGTTTACTCTGTTGGGTTATCCACTTGTTAACTCTAACCCTTTTCTGAACAACCCTTTTTTTGCATTATTACCTTACCATCCTCTCTTCTAAGTTGAACGAGTGGATAGTCTCCGTGATGGTAAAAATCAAATATTCGTGCGCTCTTGACGCATCCATGACAATAGCACTGCTTAGCTAGCTATTGCATGTACTATTTGCTGTCATCGCAACTTACATTTGCCTTGATTAGACTAGGACGTAAAAACAGCATCTGGATGCTCGAGAGGTAGCTCGGACTTATAATATTTCTGCTCTCCTCTGCCCTGCACTTTACCAAGCAACTACTCATTACAATGGTGCTTACTATACTCTATGGCAACACATCCCATCTCTCACTCACAACTCATGCATGTGTACTTGGCTATTTCTACCCTTAAGTACTAATTCAAGGACTCAGCTAACCCTCACCGTTGCTTCATAGTATAATCTGAATATTCCATGAAATATAGTATAGACATTATTTCCTCGCGAGTCGGAATTGCGTTAGTAATTTAGTGGCAAAGTGAAATGAAGTCCCCTATTAGATGTTATTTCCTTTGCAGGTCGGAATTGCTTTAGTAATTTTAGTGGCAAAGTGAAATGAAGTCCCCTATTAGATATTATTTCCTCGAGGGTCGGAATCGAATTAGTAATTTTAGTGGCAAAGTGAAATGAAGTCCCCTATTAGATATTATTTCCTTTGCAGGTCAGAATTGCTTTAGTAATTTTAGTGGCAAAGTGAAATGAAGTCCCCTATTAGATATTATTTCCTTTGCAGGTCAGAATTGCTTTAGTAATTTTAGTGGCAAAGTGAAATGAAGTCCCCTATTAGATATTATTTCCTTTGCAGGTCGGAATTGATTTAGTATTTTTAGTGGCAAAGTGAAATGAAGTCAACTATTAGATATTACTTCCTTTGCAGGTCGGAATTGATTTAGTATTTTTAGTGACAAAGTGAAATGAAGTCCCCTATTAGATATTATTTCCTTTGCAGGTCGGAATTGATTAAGTATTTTTAGTGGCAAAGTGAAATGAAGTCCCCTATTAGATATTATTTCCTTTGCAGGTCGGAATTGATTTAGTATTTTTAGTGGCAAAGTGAAATGAAGTCCCCTATTAGATATTATTTCCTTTGCAGGTCGGAATTGATTTAGTATTTTTAGTGGCAAAGTGAAATGAAGTCAACTATTAGATATTATTTCCTTTGCAGGTCGGAATTGATTTAGTATTTTTAGTGGCAAAGTGAAATGAACTCCCCTTTTAGATTTTAGGCAGAAGTTACAATCTGTAATTAAGTACCAAAAACTTAAAACTGGGAACATTTGTCTTCATTGATAGCGAAAAGTTGCTGGAGATTGTAAATAAAGTATTTTTAATTATTTGACGTTTATAATAATTGGAAAACATTATCTTGTTTTTTTCATAAGTTGAAAGGAGGTTGGAAATATATGTACAGTAGTATTTTAGTTCCTTTAATTGCAGTTTTTGACCAATTTTTACTATACAAGGATTTTATTAAATGATTCGGTTCAATGCTGGAATTGCTAGCAATAGTTAAATTTGAGGAGTTTCATAGCGTCGTGTAGGTTTGGAATTTTTTCCGTAAATTTTTTCCATGGTGGCCTCGAATCGATGTTGGTTGCGCCTTCGACGCTGAACTGCCCGACCTAACGGTGTGTTACGCCATGCCCTTTGTCCAAGCTTCTTCCGATCGTATATTTCAGTTTCCTGAAATATTGGACAAATTGTAAAGCTGTAATGGTTTGGAAAATCTTGTCACTATGGAACAAACAAATAATCGTCGCTCCCAAAACGTTACTGCTACCCGTCGGTAATTTGACTGCCCAGCCAGAATGAGCCCACATTCTCCAGCTCTTTCAGACCCCTTGAATTTTCACCCCGTTTTCGCAAATTTTGGGATTAAATCCACGAAATCATTGAGCAAAATTGCACTTGAAAAGCCGAAAAAGATGAAGTGTAATTGCTTCATTTATGATACGTATGTACATCAAGAACTATACCTGTTCAGGAACTTGCTCGACAACATCGGATGTTTCTTGCAGTACTTCATGTCCCACGACTACTTCAGAAGAGTCAGCCTAGCGTAATAATGATAAATATTATAAACATCATGAAATACATATACCAGGGGAAATAAATATGTTAAACATTAATGACTGCTAATGAAAAGACGTCTAGATACTTCGTTATTTAAATTATCAAGTCCACGAGAAATTTCCGAGTCTACAGGACCAGTGGAAGGTTCGTACTTGAACCGTCGATGCGGGCGGCCTTCACGAGGGTCTACGTAAGGTGGAGCATTACTAGCCCACCAATTAAGCGTCCTCACGTGTACAATGTCTTTCTTTTTCTGCAAATACATTTATTGACTTGAATTGTATCCTTATCCACATTGGAAATGTTTCGACTTACAAAGTGAATTCCAGCAGGTAATGGACGATAGACAGGAGGGACGAAGTTAGCATGCTCCACCGGTAAAATTTTAGGACGCCATACGTACTTTGGCATCTACATGTAGAACATGTGTCAAATCAAAACCGAAAAGACAATGTAAATGTTTACAGAAGGAATGAAAACAATCGTGTAATTAGTAATTACATCGTTAAAATGGTAATTGAATAAAATAAAACTAAATATAATTGGTTAATAAAATAGTTTTATGCAAAAACAAGCAGCAAATAAATGAATGCGAACCCTTAAGTGCGTCTCTTAATTCAAAATTATGAACAGTACTTTAAACTGCAAAATTATTATATAAAATGAAACTAGGTCCATTGACAATTAAAATCATGATTATAAAGTTAGTCGAATTGTGATGACTACGTTACTGTAGAATTAATTCAGTACGGTTAAATAAGACATTACAAGATAAACTGGTTCAAAGGAATAACCAACCTAGTAACTCATTGTATCGTGTGTGAGAAAGTTTATTAATATCTATAATAATTAATACCTGTAAGTTTATTATGGTTTGTTGGGGTTTGTTTTTGAAATGGTTAAGAGCTAGTTTTGAAGTAAACTTGTTACATCTTGCAAGCTTAGAAATAATGTAACCATTAATTAAAGTGTGTATAGCATGAATAAGAAGCATACAAATTTCCGGGCCTATTAATTCTCTACGTCTATTTCCTCGGCGATTGGCACATCATCCGAAGAAAAGAAAACATAATCAATGATTTGATTGTTGGGTGCTGTTGAGAGTTTCGTAGGTTCACAGGGTGCTGGGTGTAATCGCAGTGGTAGAAGAGACTTCATAACTTGAGACCTTATGTTGTGTGCTTGGATTTCTGTTTCTTCTTCCTTGGAAAATACCTTTGTTGTTTTTCTGCGTTTGTGTTGCTCGGTTTTACTCGTTCGGTGGAACTCATGGGAAATGCTTCGATGGCCGACCTTTTTGCATTAATCTTTTCCAAAGCTTGCATCAGGCAATCTTGAATGATTTTGAAGTCCTGTGAATCTGCTGCAATGCTTTCTACTTCTTCAAATGCTGCTTTGCAGGATTCAGTGGTGTACATTGCATTGTTTGAATTGGACTGAGTTGATCGTAAGTCTAAGAGGTGGCTTTCTATCTCGTCTTGGCGACGCTCAGCAAACTCACTTGTATCTACAACAAGATCATCATCACTATGTTCCTGCTGTTCTGATGATTCTTGTAAGAAACGGCAGAGAAGGTGAATGTGCTTGCACATGTTCGACTGAATACTGTTTTCTATACAGCTACATGTGAATGCATAAATGCAAGATGCACATTTGAAGCATCTGGTTTCGCAAGCACAATGTGCAACAACTTTCTGAACAGTGTAAAAATTGGTCTGCTCTGTGAAGGACTGAATTACATAACTATTTTCTGGTGCACTAGTAGACGGGGTGATGTAACTGAAATGTCCTGCAAAACTTTTTCTATGAGCTGCCCTGAGTAAATGATCTTTAGTTGAGACCTTTCCACGATAATCTGAGATAATTCGATCATACTGGCGTTGTTTCAAGTATTCCAGGACACCATTAAACCCAACATCTAATCGCTTCACTTTTTTTCCTTTCAAGTATTTCAGTTTGATCTCTTGATGCATCCTTTCCAATCTCATGTTAGTGTTTATACCTGCATGGTTACGATAACAGTACGCCCATTCATCTTTGCGATTCCAATAGCTTGTGAAATATGAATGCAGTTTGTTCAAGGCTTCGTTTTGTCGAATTTCTTGAAGCAGATTCTGGAACGCAATCTCGAAGTCCTGGGAATTCAGTTCGTAAAGTACAGCATGAAGTTTTTCATTTAGCAGAGATCTATTATCCTTGTCGAGTGTTACCAACTTTTTGTTCCAGTTTTTAAGAACATGCCAAGAACATAGAAGTTTTCTTAACGCACGTCCCATTGAACTTCTCCAAGCATTGTAGAAAGCCGGTTCGTCATCACTCATAAATATCGACGTATTTATTGCACCTACGCGACTTTTAAGAGCAACGAAAAAATTCGTATAAGTTTCTTGTGTCTTTGACGAGTGAAAGAAAAAAGCCACTGGGAAACCTTGAAACTCGTCATCGATTGTCATGATTGTTGTCATTTCGAAATTATAGTCATTCGTACCATGTGTCGAATCAATGCAAATAATTTCTTTTCCTTGCGTTTTCAGCAAATGCTCCTGTCCATGATTCATATATGCCAGTATGAATTCGTCCTTTTTCAAAGTTGGATATTCCTGAGAGATTTCTCCATATGGTTTATACATGAATATGCCATTGTCCCCTGAGTTCTTCAGTTGCAAATACTTTCGATGTATACTTTCGGCATCATTTTGATGCAGTATGAAGTCACTAGACACGCCGTGCTTCTTCGCAATATTCAATAAATCTTGGTTGTTTATCAAGGACATTGGGGAAATTATATTTATATGTGCAGCCTGTACGTTTTGCAAGATTTTATGTTTGGGAACTCCTTTTAGCGAAGCTGCTAAGGCTCTCTTCTGAGGTGATGTAATTCCAACTTTACCAGGTTCGTTTGAGTGCACTGTATGAGTCTTCCAGTAGTCTACACTACAACCTGATTCAGTCGATTTCACTACGATTCGTGCCAGGCAAGTAGTACCGCATTTTACACTGCCACGTTTTTTCAACTCTCTCAAACCCTGTCCCCTAGCTGTGTAGCTTCCACTACGATGACAGTAGTACGCTGTTGAACTAACTGCAGAACCACGCTGTTTTATGAATTTGACGAAATCTCGGTCTTGTAATTCGTTTTTCCATGCTTTAAATGCTTCAAAATTCTCAAATGAGAGCTCCTCCTTTTCAAATATCTTGCAATGTTCATTTTCAAGATGCACCCGTAAGCCTTCCATGCGAGAACCTGCAAAGCTGCATTGCGGCTCTGTGCATTGAATTAACTTCCCCTCAATTAACTGATCCATAACGCTAAGTTGTCGATGCTGTTTCGACTTCTGATGTTTTGTCCAACAGCTGACTTTAGTCGTGGAGTATTTGCAAGACATGCATGTAAAAGATCTGCCCTTTTGTTTCAGCACTTTAACATGTTTCTGCATGTGTTTCTTCAAATTGAAACTCTTGTTGGACTTGTATGTGCACGTATTGCAACTGTACTTCATGATATTTTCTGACGTGGAAGTGGAAGGATCATTTACCGCACGGGGAACGTTATTTGATGTTTTAACATATGGAATCTTGAAATCTTCATCATCAGACGAATCTGTTTCTAAACTTGCCCTTACATTATTCAATTCTGATTTGACGGAATTTCTAGAAGTTTCCATAATGACCTCAACTTGCTGATGCAATTTGTTTCTATAATGTAACATTCATTCAAAAATGATTTAGTTCTTGATAAGCTAAACTATCTACATGACCTCAATTAAAATAAAGCCGAAGCCCCTAACCAAATTACCGTCAAAAGGAATTGATACCTATTTTGATTTTCTAATTTACTATTATTTGTCTCTATAATGCTCGAGGAATTTCTAATTTCGTTTTTATTACGTTTATAGTCATACCAAGTGGTGAGAAACAATAATTTATTTGCGACTGGTTGCTAACATTATGTATCCTTATTACGGCGCTTCGCCCCTTATTGAACTAGCTCTGAATTCAGATATATTCGAACGAGTGAAGTGCTTTAGCAAGTATTACATTATTTCTAAATTAGTTTCACTGGTAACTTTCCATTTTAATTCCAATTATAGCGCTTCGCCCCTTATTGAACTAGCTCTGAATGCAGATATATTCGAACGAGTGAAGTGCTTTAGCACGTATTACATTATTTCTAAATTAGTTTGACTGGTAACTTCCCATTTTAATTCACAGTATCGCGCTTCGCCTCTTAGTGAATTACAATGTGTCGTAATAATATATATTACCACATGTCGCAATAACGTCACATTGTAGTGATTGCAGTGCTTCGCCTCTTTGTGAAATATTTCGTAATGTTACTTTTTCTTTAACGTTTAACCCATAGGTATACGGATTGACACCAGGGGCCATAGAAAATTGTCTTTGCTAATATTATGTATGCCTAAAACCTAGTACAATACCAGCCAAATGTTTGAATGGCCTCCTGAAGAAAAAAATGAGCGTGGGTCTACTATACTGATTCCTACATCAAAATTTTAAGCCGCCGTACCGACAGAGTCGCCCGGTCACATTTTTAAAATATTTTCTTAATCTTATTTTAACTAACTACACTCTAATGCACATGGCTTGGTAACTTACAATGATCACTGTAGTAGACAATCCAAAGTGAAGGAACCAAGAGTCCAAGATTAACAACTCTGTAGCCAGAAGCTATAAATTATTAAGCAAACGTAAGTTATAAGCAAACAGAAAACATTACTAAAATAATCAAATGACAAATTACAATTCATTTATATGTTTTATGTTACCTTTTCGCTTGAACATTATAATATTCTCTCGATGAAAGATTATTAGAATCCGAAATTGAAAGAAATCGCGACATTCATATGAGGCGGCTAAATTATCCGCTGTTTATTTTCAATTGCCAATTCAAGCGTGGGTGACATAGCATAACATTACATGGGGATGAACTTCGATTAAATCTGTCTGCTGAGACGATTGTCATTCCTTGGGTCTATACTATATTTCATGGAATATTCAGATTATACTATGAAGCAACGGTGAGGGTTAGCTGAGTCCTTGAATTAGTACTTAAGGGTAGAAATAGCCAAGTACACATGCATGAGTTGTGAGTGAGAGATGGGATGTGTTGCCATAGAGTATAGTAAGCACCATTGTAATGAGTAGTTGCTTGGTAAAGTGCAGAGCAGAGGAGAGCAGAAATATTGTAAGTCCGAGCTACCTCTCGAGCATCCAGATGCTGTTTTTACGTCCGAGTCTTGATTAGCCAACAATAGTTGGCTGTGTAGTGCTAGTACTTCTTGAAAGTTACGATGCGTGAAATTTGAAATTGTAGTTTCAGTTTATTTCTGTTTCAGTATTGAGTTATCAGTATGGAGTATTACTCCTGGGGATAGTATAGAGTAAATAATATGTATGCTGGTTGTAGAATTATATACATAGGCAGACCCAACTGAAGTAATGTAGATGCAAATCCCGGTTGTTATTTTTCGACTGATATTTTAACATTTATTTCGGCAATAAGGATTCACCTGAGGCCTTGCATCTCCCAGCACAAATTGTCTTTCAATGAAGATTATAAATAAACCAAAAAAATTCAAATTCGAGCCCACTGGTGTTCATATTCTGGTGAAATTCCAAAAACTGCAATAACCTTTGGCTGGAAAAATTTCAACATTTTTTTCATCTGGGAATCATTTGATTTCACCTCCCTATGACTAGTTTTCTTTTGATAAAAATGTAAAGTCAAATATTTTCACATCCATTTTTACCAGGGTTCATAATTCAATTCACGGAGCCTTAGCAAATGTAATGGAAATTCATTTGATTCTGATACGACAAGTCCAAGTCAAACGGTGCGGCTGCAGCACCCAAAAATCTGACGCATGGCTTAAATATAGAGAAAATTGTTGTTTCTGATAAAAACTTAAAAAAAAAAATAATTTATCTGTCAAATCTCAGTCAAAAGTTTTTGCTGCATTTGGAAATTAAAGAGGACTCCCAAACTCAGTTTTGTTCTCAAATTTGAATCTTAGATATAGAAATTTTTTAAGAAATTTAAGAATACCATCAAATTATTATTATTTTCGGCAAGATCTCAGATCTCTTAGGTTATTCCTTCTAAAACATTTCTGAAATTTTGGTCTCAAATTCAGTTGGGATTATCATAATAAAATTTCGGTGGACGTGAAGATATTTTATGAAATAATAAATACCTTTTAAACGGGCTACAAAGATATTCCAGCCGAAAGTTATTATGGTTTTTCTAGAGACCGATGTTATCTCAACTCTGGCCGTCATTTTTTAAAAATAACAATATGCTCCAGATGGGTCTTATGTCAATTGCTTTACTTCGATAAATTCCATAGAATCTCTGGATTTTTTTTCAGATAATTTGAGTATATTTTCAGTATAAAAGACCTCAGTGAAAATTTTGAAATCCCGTCTAATTAAATCAAAATTTGATTCGAGTCGAATGAGGTACATTACTTGGTTTTGCATTCAATATTTCTGGAGATGTTTTAACTTAATATTGTGGCTTTAATTTTTTTTAAACTCTGTAGACACTCTTTGTGCTTGCAATGTAAGTATGGCAACGGTTCCAAATTTTCTAATGTTTCTTAATCAATGCCATTGCGCTTGGCCTCTTACAGCCAAGGGACGTATTTGTGGTGTTCCTTCAATGTGTTCAAACTTCTATTAAAACGGGGTTGAGCCACATCAAAAGTATGTTTTTAAACGTTAGGCGAAATTTTAAATATGTACAAAATAAAGAAATTTAATTCCATAACATTTTAAACGGGATTTAACAAATGCAATTTCGAAAATTTGGGCATCCCTGTGAAAACACAAGGACCCGACTGGGGATCCACAAAGCTTGATATTTTCTGAAATCCTTGTGTCAAAAATCATCGCTACGCGATAATTTGAAGCTTCGCGTAGGGTGGCGTCAGCTACCGCCGTCTTTGAGTTTTTTTCAAAATTTCAGAATTTTTTTCGGAAAAACAATCGGACCGATTTCAACCACATAATCAATAACCATTACTTTTTTCATAAGCAGTATTCACAAAAAAATGCATTGAAATACATTTAATAGTTTTGGAGATAATCGTCATTTGACTTGAAGTCCAAAATTTAATTTGTTTTCTCAAAACCTATCCTACCGATACCAACCAAATACAAACTCAGCCTTACTTTTGGCACAAGTAATATCCATAAAAAGTTTTATTGAAATCGAACTAGTAGTTTTTGAGTAATCGTGCGAAAGGACGTACGGACAAGGCTATTTTACTAGGGGGCTGACATCACCCTAAAAAACGTTAAATCCCTTTCAATTTTTGAGGTGTAAAGGTCGTATTTTCATGTGGCAAATATGGCTTGGATATGAATGTCCTGGCCGTGAGCTAACCAATTCTGAAAGAATTTTAAAACTCTGGAAGGGGCACAAAAAACCCTTATTTGATTTTTTAGCTAACGATGTTACCATGTTAACTTTTATGAAATTTACATGTCTGTGTATATTTGCAGGACCTTCAGATTTATGCATTTACCTTAGGGATTACCCATGGTGAATTCACTTCCAGTTATTCCATATCTATTGAAATTCAAACAATCAAATAAATACTAAAAGCATGCTAAGAATATGAGTCAGGTGAAGTTTAAGGCATAAAGAAATGATTACAACATAGCGTACTCAATATTTAGTATGAATTTATTACTATTCATTTGACAACTTTGTTCGTGATCACCATTCCATGTTACTCTCATCTAGCAATATCATAAGTAACATGTATATAAACCTCAGGTATCGAAAGTTTTATTTTCATTCAGTGTAGGCCCGCTTGGCGAATTGTTCGTCATGTTATGATTTTAAGTATTATAATATTACACAAGTCATTATATTTGATATATTGGAGGGGTTTTTAACTGTTGTGGTTACAATACTTTTTCCCGTCAATAAAAGCATACACCTCACAGCTCTCAACGATTTTCACAAATGTACATTAAACAGTATATGTATAGCCTGCTTACACTTAAATTCACATAGTTTGAATGAAGGGACGCATTTGAGACGTGGTAACCATGAAAAATTACACATCAACAATGATTCATAATTATTATTGTATATAGTGAAGATTCATTTTAATACAGTTATTAGAATATTACGAAAAATCACACGAAAGGTTTCTTTCAGCATAAATTGTCCGACACTCAGTGAACAATACGTGTCTCAACTTCGTGTCTGTTTTGCAAACGCTATAAGTATTGCCTGTGCTCTGCCGCACGCACAGTATTACATTGGAAAATTGTACTCTTCCATTTAGTCAAAAACCAGAGTAACGCGAAGTAAATATCATTTTCAAATTGAAGAAAGACCCACTGAATTTCTGTCAACTGGGTTTCTTCCATAGTCACAAGGAGATTTAAATATATTTGAAGTATTAACAAAGCTATATTTGTGAAGTATATATGTATGTACATAGTAGTAATAAAAGCATGCATATGATGCTGAGTGCTACAAGGAAAGGTACACATATACAATATACACAATTACTCTTCCGATACAAATTATCAATTACCTTACTCTACACTCGCGTAGAGACGTTTACTCTTTTTGCAAACATTTAATTTTATGGTGATATTTCGGGGTATACTCTATAACGTGATATTTTTTGTTTTTCCATAACTTTTGATAAAAGTGCGAAACATTCGTCCAACAAATTATTTTCCCTTGCCTATATGTATGTACGCACTTGTAAGTAATTATTATTGACTTGGTCGCTGGATTCCGTACGACTAATTTATACATACAGTGTCTAAATACACACCAGCTATTTATTATTTGATTTGCACTGATCAGCCGAATATCTCATAATTATAAGTATACTTACAGTATAAGGAAGTATAGAAAAATCAACAAGATTTTACACAACTCTTGTACTGTACAATTCATGTGCCAGCATTAATTTACTTACAACATTTTAACCTTTATTGTGTATTAGTTAGAGTTACGCACAAGAAAATTACCATTTTTTCCATCTTTAGACGACGACACGGGTTTCACATAAGATAACTCAGTAAAAGAATTGACGGCTGACTTCTGCCAAGCGCCTTACGGAATTATGCAGTGTAAACCCGAGGGAGCAAATTTTTTGTCCATTTAGATATGCTAGACTAAATTTGGTTTTTCAGCATATATCATTTTTCTTATGATAAACACTCCCTTTCCAAGCATCACATTACAAACAACAAGAATCCCCATTATTAGTAGTCTTTAGAAGGGTGACAGCAGACTGTGTATAAGTAATCAGCATATGACAATTTGGTACAGTACTATAAAGTAGCACCATATAAAAGTGGAAAAGAACTACATGATTTCATACACCACTAAAAGGCTAAAGCATAGTAAAATACACGAGTTGAACTACGAGTGTAAAGAATATAGATATAATTGTATGACGAACATTTGTGAAAACACTAATCTTTAACATTTAACCACACACACAGTTATAGCTGCTCTCACCAGAGATTTTCACAACTTTCCGTACCTACTTGTGTACTTACTTACAGATACATGCATGCGTATAACTGGGGTACACTCAGACATGCTTTCCTTTTCAATTCAGAGCTAACAATACTGAAAAAGTGTTTATTCTAATTGTAAGAGGCTAAGAGTATTAATACTATGAGAAATATTGGAGAGTTTTCAAAACCATCCAGGATTTCATATAACAACATTATTACAAGTCATGCAAATGTTTTAACGAGATATGGTGCTGGATATGCAGGCAGTAAGAGAAATACATATGATTCATTACAATAAGATAATAATAAAATATAGATAACATAAAGTTTTTGGATGCCCGAGCAGCAATAAAAGAATTTTACATATAAAAGTATAAAGTAATGTATAAATATAAAGATGATGTGACAATCTCAGTCGCAATGTTGTTGCATTATGTATTGTACATAATTACACAATTTTAGTAAATTCAAAACAAATCTGATCAATATAAAGGATTCATACATGATTCTGTACATCTGAATACTTAGATATTAATAACACGCTCGAACCCACACAGCTACAATCTGAATGGAACGGCAGACTTGCCGTCAAGAATTGGATATCTTAAGATTTGAGATTCCTTTTTCAAGTATACAGTGTATTCCTTCTAGTCGACGCTCAAACAGAACCTGGGATTCCTTAAAATTGAGCGCAAGAACCAGAAAAAGACGCTAGTATGAAAAATATATGCACGAAGAAATCAGGATCCTAACTTACGAATACCACAAACATATTACCCACCTAGTGTTAACGCTTAATATTCTCAAAATTATATTTGGGCACCACCTATGACATTTCAGAAGTCCAGGAGTAACCAGGGGGTTACTACTATATACATACACGACGTGAGAAAAAAATGCTGTTAGGAAAATTGTTACGCATTGAAATACAGAAAGGTAAAAAAAAACAGAGATTAAAAATATTCAGGTCTTGAAAAAATCAAACCACTTTCAGCAAACTGACCTACAGCTGTCACGTAAATACACATCACGCGTTAGCAATAGCTATTATCAATATTGGATCAACATTTAGAGTTTAGTGTGCAGGTACTTACTACATTTAATATAAAAAAGGAAGTAAATATTGTGTGCATTGTAGTAGCAACACGTGCTGTACACAAAAGTACATCAACAAGACTACAGCTTCCGCAAGCTAATGTTCTGCCTCACCATATTAGATTACAATAGAGCTTAATAAATGTAAATGGTCTCAGACCAGCTTGAAGTACTTGTACAATCTTGTACATGACGGTATATGGTTTGCCGACGCGTGAAGTATATGATTGGCAATGCAACAAATGCTTACAACTGTATATAATTTAACACTAATTAGATACAATACATCAACACTCACTTACTGCTAACAATAAGTGGGTACAGCAAGAGTTACAAACAAATTGCAAGACCTATTAGCTGCACCATTTCTGTAAGTCAAACTCCGCAATACTGTCAGCAAATTTCTAGTTCAGTAAAATATTTTAAAATAATACTGCTTCCTGTTTAACCCAGTCTGAAAAACAGGTAAACATACATACAATTGAATGGTCTTTGTAGTAAGGAGATAGTTTTATGTCCATACAGAATATATACATATGTACGCATAGAAATGCACAAGAAACGCAAGGGCACAATTTTGTGACTTGATTCGCAATATAAAACCTTTCTATATCTATACATTCATATAGCAATATAGATATAGCAAGTTGGATAAATGGAAAGTAACAAATAATTTTAGTAACTACGTAAAACAGTTCCGAATTACTGAGGCCAAATCGGAATTATTTTGGCAGCTTAAAATCAGAATATTGTAATGAGGTGCTTTTAAGTCTCGTTTCCATTTGGTAAATTACTCAGAGGTTGACTGGTAACTTTATAAGAACGTATAAATTTAATGAGTATATCAATCCAGATTTGATTACAATCCAGCATTCGTAAAGTTGTACGTTGTTCATCACTCCTGTGCAAAACAATTAATGATCCCGCATAACCAAATACGATGGTATCGTTATTGGCGTAAAAATGATTAAAACCTATTTGTTACCAGAAAGACATGAATGAACCTGCCAGTATTTAATAGAAAAAAATATGTAAATATTCTATGATGAATACATAATTTTACTACTTTTCCATTTCCTGATGACTTTCGCCCGGTTGTTTGACCTACACGCACATTTACATACTTCAAATATCAATTCACAAACGTTCACAGAGGAGGTGAGAGGCAATCACAAAGATGAAGAGATTTCTTTTGGTGAAACTAAATTTCCTTCGCAGACCCCACTCTCCCGTCGGAAAATATATTCATAGACTACTTTGTATTCGTTCAACGTCTGCTCCAGTTACTGAGAAGATTGCAGATGGATTCATATTGTACAAACCATTACCATACAATCATTAATTGTGCACCAAACACCAAATGCTAAGGAGCTCGGTGTGAAAATACTTTGACGAGCTTTTTATGAAGATTATACATAAGTACAACTGATAGTGTATTAGATGACCGTATAAATTAGACCTACGGAACATGTAGTACATGTACACAACTTACATGTTTACAGTAATATTACGATAATTAAGATTATACGTATATAATATATTTCCGATAAGCTTTAATGTCTTAATTACGAATGATTGCTGATAATTTAATTAAATACTCACGTACCATATCACAGTATTTAGACTAGAATCATCTTGCCCAGCTCAGATGAATCTGGTTTATATCTTGGTAATTCACTCTTATACTCTAATAATATTTTGCAACAAGTTAGATTTTTGTTTGTATTTTAAACAGAAACTTCCGTTTGCCTTATACAATCTGATATTGTATGATGCAATGATAATCATTACATTTATCTTGTGGTTGACGCCATGATATGGTATTTTACACCCTCTAAAGTGGAAATTCGTCAACTGAACTAGCAAACACTTGGAAAAGGATTTTACCTACTGTGCCTTAGTAAAGTTACTTATTACCTACACATTGCCCCCACATTGGTAGGTTAAAGGTTGTAGTCGAGTTTTAAATGTGCTACGGCGGTCTCCAAGTAACTTGTGAAATTATCTTCAAACAACCTGACCAGCTGAAGATAGCTATAAAGTCCCAGATTCACATTACTATGATTACTTAACGGAAAAATTGATAACGATTTTTAAAATCGAATGAAACTCTAGGTTCATAATTTCAACCCTAGAAATAGGTAAAATTAGCCTTAAAATAAAAGTCTTGTTATTTGTAGAGAACTTAGAAGAAAACTCGTTGATCGTATTTGGTCTAGAAACAAAACTACCTATTTTGCTTATTTTGTAGCATACTGATTGACGATGTGAAGGTATCTGCGAAGCAGGCCAAAAGGATTCAATAGGAAAACTAAATTCCATATTTACACAAGATACAGAGTACCGATAAATTTCAAAAATGATTGTTAAACCTATGTGAAAATCATAACTAAATGGGGACGTTTTCAGGATTTCCACATTCGAAATTTGCGAAGGGAGACCTTCTTGAGCCGCGCTACTGTTGCTTTAAAGTCTGCATCCGTATGGTCCTCATCTGAGAGTGTCTCTCCTTCCGAATGAGCAGCACGACGAGGTCTAGATTTTCTTGGTCTTGTCATTTGAGCTGATGAATCGTGGAGACTTAATGCGTGTCTCTCCGTTAAATATTGTCTTGCTTTTTCTCGGTGCTTGGTGTTACCATTTCGACTCAGCTTCAATTTAGTTAGTCTTGCAAGTGTAGAAGCTCGTATACCTTTGGGTTGCTTAGGCTTTTCCGAAGAACTTGACTGTGGAGTGCTTTGGCTTGAACTAGGGGTCCCACCAAACATTGAGTAAGCCTGCTTTCTCTCTCGTAGAACAAACCTACACAATAAACCAGGACCAAACAATTACCATTATTATTAGAAAATAAAACTTACATTTAGTATGAAACTATATAATTTATATAATCTTTATAAATCCACTCACCGTCCTACGGTATTCCATTTTAGCTGCACCTCATAAACGTTTTCGTTGTCATCCAGTATACGATTGGTACCTCTTAGTGTGGACTTTTTTTTAAACGAGCCAGCAGAATCTGAAGTGCCAACTCCTGAGGTTGATGGCACCATGGGCTCCAGTTCCTCAACCAAAACAAATTTAGATGGGTCTTCTAACCTCCGAGCTTTTACAAAAGCTTGTGCGATTATATCTTGAGCAGTGCTCTTGACAGGAACCTATCAATTTTTTAAGTACAGCTTCATAAAACTGCTATTACTCCAAGTAAACCAATTTCCATTTTTCGAATTCGATTTCAACTCAGATACCTTCAATATTGCATATGGTATTTCCGGGGAAACGTTATAAACACAAACGAGAAAGTTATCTTCATCTCCCCACTGTTTAAGCTCATCTGAATCTCGACTTCCTTTGTCCCCTCGACTTCCATCAGTGTTAAAGCGACCTCCGCGAGCTGAAATGGACGACAACCATGCACGGCTACTTGGGTCATTTCCGGTTCTTTTTAAAATGAATTTCCCATCTCCTTTCCATTGTGATTGAGACTGTAATGGCTTTTCCATAGGATCAAGAACTCTTTGAGTTGGAGGTAAGTCTTTCTCCTTCGCATCCCAGCCCCGAGCGACCTCTTCTATCAGCACGTACTCGCGAGCCGACTCAGCTGTGCGACCACTTTTTTGTAAAGCGTTATTTATTACTTCCGAAGCTGTTGTGTCCTGAGTGACTTTTAAAATAGTGTAGGGCTCATCCGGAACAACGCCGTACACAACAAGGAAAAACATTCGGCGCTTCAATGGAACCGCCGTTTTCACGGGTGTTTGACCAGTTAAAGGTGATCCTAATGAAATCATTCAAACAAATAATGTTAAATAATTGGCACAATTTAAGGACTTATTTGAAATGATCGAAGAGAAATTTTAAAATCGGTAAATAATTCAAATGAATTTAAGTTCTACCTTCTAGGGCTGGGATAGCCACAGGAAATGAATCTTCTTTGGATAAAATCTTCTGTCCACTTTGAAGTCCAACTTCTTCTCCCTCCTCTTCTAATCTAGAGTGAATAAATAATGTCGTCACAGGAAGAGGCTGATTATGAATGTTTCTTAGACGGAGGTGTCGATATCCTTGACGAAGGCCTTTTAACGGAATGACCCTCTGTGAAAGCGTGTGACCACTTCCGCTTCCCCCGCTTCCACCATCCAATACAGTAAACCGTATAAACGCTAAATCTCGAAACTGAATGGTAAAACTTAAAGTCTCACTCCAAATAGGATTCAGAGCATTCCGAGAAATAATCCGAGTTTTTTGCTTGGCGCAGTCAACAGGAATACCCAGAACTTCAACTTCAACCTGAGGACTCGCTTGATAGTTAGAGGGTGATAAAAATTGACCAGAAATTATTGTTAAGTGTAAGTGCACAGTGTGCAGTCCATCAAATTCTTTTTCCAATGGGTTGAATCTCCTGTACATAACATGATTTCTATCCCACATCACTGCCGGTTTCAAAACGTAGCCACAACGTCCATTCTGTTCAAACATCGCAGCATTCATGTGGAGTGCAGCGTCTTCCGTCTGGTAATTGAGCGCAACCATCTGTATCCCAAAGCTCCAAAATATTAATGGATTGAAATTGGAGGAGTCGATACGCATACCGGCAGGATATGCACGAATCAGCTGAGTTTCTGTATGAGCCATCACTTGCAGCGGTTGTTTGCGGCATAATTTTTTTGCAGCATTTTCATTGATAGAACAACATTGGTAGACAGGATGATTGCTTATGACTCTTCTAGGATGATGATCAGGATTAGAGCTTGACATTGTAGATGAAGTGGGGGTAACTGGTAGACTCGTTGGAGGATTGCCTGGTGGCAATATAATCTTCTTTTGTAAAATTTTGTTTCGCACAGAGCTACTCGGGCTAAGAGTACTAAGCCCACGGAATTTAATTGCTTGAATATAGATAACCAAGTCGGAAAGCTCGCGAGCAATTTGGCTACTCTGCTTTTTGGTTTTTGGCACTGCGTCTTCCAACTCTACAATCCAGTCGCCCTGCTCCGTCTGATATTGACTTGATATGACAGGTGCATTTGCACCCACTTGAACACCCGTCAAACGTTTGGCACTTGCACTCTTCAGTGAAGATTCTTGACTGGTGAGTGAGTCAGTTCTGGGAGTTATGGGTAAAGCTTGCTCCGATGCTTGTCTCGAAACCACAAGTCGTTCTAAACATTTCAATAATACTGCATTGTACTGAGTATTTTTTACTGCGTTATATGAGCATCTGCAATACTAGCGCTGTTTAAAGCCTATGCACTACAAAAGAAACTTACCATCAGGGATTTCATCTTCGTAGTCAGACTCAACATCGTCATCGGAATACTCATCGTTAATGGATCCTCCACTGACATTGCTCACAATACTGTTTGTTCTACCAGACTGGGGTCGACTGCCAGATCTATTTCTAATTGGAGGATTAGTAGATGCCTGAGCTGAAGAGGAGGACGGATGAATTGTTGGATTCGGAATGATTTCAGCGTGACATTTTTTATTTTTAATTAATATCCGGTTCTTTAACTGAGATGGAGACGGCAAACAGGGGTCGTCAGTAAAATCAACATCAAAAAGGAACCTGGTTACAAGCTTATCACCAAACACAGTCTGAAAAGTCAATGCCATTCTACTTTGTTGTTGCAGAGAACAATGATTTTCTATAGAAAGGATAACGGGGTATGACGAAGCCAGAAATGCGCTCTTATTAATGGCATCCACAACTTGTCGGAAGGGGATTTTTGTCGTGAATGTATGCCCATGGTAAATTACAGGATCACCATCATCCCCATCCCAGCAATCCAGTTCGACACATCGGCATCCAGTGAGTAAAACCTAGGATTGTAAAAATATTAATTTTGCTTCGACATAGTTTTGCCATAGAATTTCCTTCAACCAATAATGACAATAAAATGCAGAATTTAATAATTTCAAAAATAACCATCTCTGGCTATTACCTGGCTGTACAATTCCACCGAAGACTCTCCCTTTAACTGATGACCAGTCAAATAAGTATTATGAGAAGCCGCCACATAATAATGAGCAAAAGGATGGTCCAGTTCTGCCTCTTCTGGCATGATTCGCTCACTCACAAATGCCAAATTGTTACCCGACATCATGTACCGAGCGAATCCCTCAAAAGACATGCAATGCTGTGATCGAAGCTGAGTATCGGGCTCAAAGCTCTGTAAAAACAATTTAATCCATCACAATCCACATTCCCGCCCAGCCCAAAAAACACAACAGAATACTCAAATCCAAAAATAAAACAACATTCACTTTTCACAACAACCCAAACAAATATCAAAAAACACGCATCGGAGCATCTCCTCCTACCTCAATGATGCTCTTTACTTCACTCTCCACCTTCCGCTCTCCCTGCTGCGTTTTCAAGAATGACGAAAAGGAAGACAAAGACAGGACTCTACTTCGAGACGTCTCCACCCCAGCACCATTTTGAACGATACTCGCACTCGCAATAGCATCATATATGAATTTACTCTCCGGCTTGTTCGCACTGCACAAATTTCCCGATTTCGAGGCATGTTTCGGAGTAGTACCTAAACACAGAAACATAAACATTTAACAACTAATCCCCATCACCCCTCCAATCCCACGAACAACAATAACCTACAAAAATAACATTCTCAAATCACTACTCCTTCCACCCCCAAAACCCCAACAAATCCTTCAAATCCAATAGTGGCCAAAACTTGCACTGACAATTCACAAAATATTTTTCCCGTCATAAAATACCCCTTTTAAAATCTTACCAGACGCAGATGATGAGTGACTTCGTTCCGGTGATCCGGGCTGGGAGGTGTCAGGGCCAGTGTCAGTTCTGACGGTCGAGATGGAATCAAACAGATCTCGAAGATCTTTGCGGGAACGGAGGCTGAAACCACATGGTAACAGATCCGTATTATCCAAATCAAAGGAATTTCCCCCCGACATTACTACACTCCCACTCTCACAACTCTACCACTAATAATAATCCTAATTATTCCAACCTAACAATTCATTTCAACGAGTTATTCCATCTAAAATAAATTATTCACAACCATAGAACAAAAAAAAACCTAAATTATAAATTCCTATTAATAAAAACACATGTATTAAAAAAATATACATATGTCCAATACCCAATATTCTAGAATACTTTTCAAACTCAAAATTAAGACGAGCTGTCAAAAAAATAGTGTTTGTTTTTGTGTATGTAACTATCTCAGACGTAAGTACATGTGGAGCTCCTAGGAGTCTAAAATCCTAGGAGCGACTACTGAACTGAAGCACGTTATAAAGACTGTATGTTCCAAATATAGGTAATTACATGAAGCTCTGAAGGAAATAGTACTTTTGCATACCTGAACGCTTGAAATAGCGCCACAAAGTTAGTAAACGAAAGTCTGGTCTCATGCGTTAACGCAGAGACCCTTGCTTGTGGGGAAGGTGAGCCTTCCATTATGGGACTGGGCACCATTGAGATAGCACTCTTGATCCGTGTCAGAGACTGTGGAGGCTGGTGGGGAGGAGTTGGAGGTGTCGAACTCTCCCCCATTTCTGTCTTCGGACGGGTTGCAGGACTTGGAGGACGATGTACGGGTTCCGGGTGTTCTGTCCCTTTGATAAAGGTGTCCTAAAATACGTAAAAAAAACATCCTGGTAATAACGGGTGGATTACGTCAGGTTCATTTTTTTTTTTTTTGTCTATTTATTACGGACGCGGGACGCAATTGTAGAACCAAAATCCCACAGTAATTGGAGTGTTTTGGGAGTACACAATTTTTTCATCTGTAAAAAAAGCTTTAAAGGGATGTCATATTAATGAGCAAAATTTGACTTCAAAATTGTAAAAAATATCGCAAAAAAATAACTTCTTGGTAAACGGTCGGGTTTCCGAATATTTTAGCTGCTCTGAGGAAAGTGCTCTTATTAGGGGTAAGTTGAGACAAGTGATTTTATACCGTAATTTCCGTTGTATAATTTAATATTATTGTATATTAATTTATATATGAGTAGTTGTGATAGTAAAAGTAGGTTATAAAAAATACTACAGGAAATGTTTCAAGTGATTGAATTACCTTGATCATGTGAATATTCGCTAAGGACCTCTTCTTTCGGAACTTGACAGAAGCGGTTCTCCGGAAGGGAGGCGTGTCCGGGACGTTCCCTTGTGGAGCTGTCGATGACCACCTCCGACCTCCAAATACCTTTTTTGGGAAATAGTTGAAGTGGAATTATTACTTATGTGATGTGACTCTTATTCAGTTTTTGTGGAAACAAGGGCGGTTTGAACGGGGTCAAATTGAGGGGGATGAGACAAAATGTTGTTTATCTGCACATTTAATTTAATTCTAGGATGGGAATTCTATGAGACTTGACTGACCCTAATAGCATCGGCCATGGTTGGTGACAGACAACGACCGTCTTCGAAATAAAGTTGCAAGTACTGTTCTTTGAGCCAGAAGAGTCTCCGATCCGGTCTCCCAACCACTCTCCGTAAGGATTTCACCACAGCCCTCAGACCTGGGGTTTTTCCAAGAAATTCCGTCGTATTATTTATTATATTAGGAACTTGAGTGAACCGGAAGTGAGCAAGTAATTAATGGAGCGCTAGGTGGTTTTCCCTGTAGTTTCTGACCCTCACAAATTTCCTTGAGGGAATAGTGAGAAGATGAAAGGGAGATAGGGGAGAAAGTATGGGAGGGAAATCTGGGAGATCAGAGGCTGGAAATGGAAACCAGTGAAAGCTCTGATATGCCAATGGTTAAAACATATTGTTTCCGTTATTGTTTGGGAACAAATTCCAGCAAAAATTAAATTTGTCTTGACTGAACAATATTTTGTTAATTTAAAGCCGCAGCAGTAAATGTAAAGGTAAGCAGTCGATTATATTGAGGTAGCCCGACGTGGAAAGTAATTATTACCCTTTTGCTATGGAACTGCCAGGAAGCACCAGGTAGTTGGAATTCGATTATGTTTCACAATCATTTTCCCGTAAGTAAATCAAACAATATAAGAGATTTATAGGGAGTGCATCCTTATACACATGTACAATACAGTCGGCTTGCTTATGTTGGATGATAATGGCATACAAAATTAATAGGTCAAGGTCACGGTCAAGCTAACATCATAGGTTTCGGTGGGGTCGTTTTAGGACGGTGAAATCAATTCCTTTATACTTTCATTAAACTGAACTCCAAGAACTTTATAGATATTAATCTTCAGAGCACATGGTAAAATATTCTGGGTTCTTGAGACCCGTAGCTAATTTTTCCTGGATTTTTAATGAATGACTGACCAGTGTTAAAATATCATGAAAATATCATTAGACTTACCAGTGAGCCATGATGATGCTAAACGAGGAGGAAAGACAAAGACTGTGCTCCGGTTGTCACTGAGTACCATTCCGTAAACCAATGAAATACATGTTTCCGAAGTAGACCAAGTCTCCATGGCGAACCTAATAATACAAATCAATTATAAATATTCTATTAAGACTCACACCGAATTTCAATTTCTGGAAGAAACCGACAACAGCAGACTTTTCTTACAAGAACTTGATTTACTCTGGAGCTTATGCTCCTCAGGCTTATACTACACATAGAAACTGTAAAGATCGAGCGAATTTGAAAGCCTAGCTTGCCCCTGCAGCATTAATCCTGAGTACTAAATAAATAATTTAAATACATTTAACAAAAAGCTCGTAAAATTATTTGATCCCTGATTTCCCAAAGAAACTTCACGTCCCATTTCATGTTCGTGAAGTTGCCGGTTAATCAAATCCCATTGAATAACTACTATTCAGACCATTTTGACCCAAACATTACCTATTCGGACAGTCGTTGATTCCTGAGCTAGATTGCTTATCCCCAGGCACTCCTGAATAAGGGGACAGGGATACATACTCCCCATAAAAAAATGAATGAGAATAAATAGAGAAAATAAAGAAATAAATAATAAAGAAATGTCCATGCAAAATCCCCTCAACTTATCTGGGAACAAAACTTTTCGAGAATTATTTCATGAAATACTTATGAAGCTATCAAAACCACATGAGAAAATTTGCCAGAATTGCACAAAAAAATTTAATTCGTTCAAAAAGTGTCATGATTTGCGTTGAAATAGTAATTTTAGCATTGACTCAAATACATTCCACTAGCTTAGGATCCGTTTCTGAAATGACTAACAAATTTTGCCCTCCAACTATCTTCAACTGATAGAGTGCCTGGGAGCTCTGTGTTTTTGCACACAGTAAAAAGGAATGCAACAGGGAAAAAATACCCCATGTATTTTATGTCTAGGCTGATGCTCCCAAATTATTATAAATTAAATATTTCATATTCTCAATACTTATAATCATTTACAAGTTACCGTTTCATTGCTGCAGTGACATCTACTTCTCTGTTTCCTGACTCAACTTCCTTGACTCCATTGAGATCAATATATCCCTCTTCAAGGCCGATTCCCGCAATGTCCGGAGTGCCACCTAACCCAACAGTGCCCCCTGATCCAGGACCACTACCACTACTTCCGTAAACTCCACCGTATTTGAGTACCAGCCCCGCGGGAACAGGTATATGCTCCGGGTCGACGCTCAGTAAAAAATCGGGTTGAGCATGCTGAAACCTGAGGGAGCTCCAGACGGGTTTGCTCCAGGTAACGGTTCCACAAGACCGTTCTAGCTTCACCCAAACGAAGGCAGCCCGTCCGTCACTGTCTATATGGAGAGCTGTGGACCCATGGTGCATGACTTGTAAAACATGTAAGTCAATGGAGTTCCTTGAATTGTCCAATGGGGTGAATGACACAGCATGATCATGATGTAGAGGTTGAACGGGCTGGTAGATACTGGCTGTAGTGACGAATTCATCTGTCAAGTCCACACTTCCACTAAAGAGATCATCGACAGTGTCACCATGGTCCTCGTCGGGAAATCCTGCCCGTTCGATGCTCGACGTATGAATGCTAGGAAATGGCAATGGTTCAATGTCAAGTTCCATTGAATCAAGAGAGAATAATTAGTTAAATGCTACTACTAATGGAATAGGAGATGCCGGGTCTCAGCGGGCATTGAGAGAGTAATTACCAGTACGGTTTCCCTCCCTCACCTTAGTCTGTCGGCATGGAGGAAGGCAGTTCTTTGCTGTCGCTTCGTGTGATGCTGATGTACCATTGATATCTTCTCCAGAATAGTTTGCACTTTTCGGAGTTTATTCATATTGAGAAGACTCCCCGGACCAACTTTTGTGCAGAAATCATCCTCTCCCACGGTATCCGACAACACCTTGTAAATGGAATTTATTTCTCAGACATCTCAATTTGAACTAAAGCATCCATGTCCATGTATGTATGTATTTTCTAAAGGAATCAATCTGATCCAAAAACGCCCAATAGTGGTTATTGATGCCTCAAGCTGAGTGCATTAAAGTGGATTACGTAAGCAGACACTCTCCCCACGTGCCTATATGTAAAAGCCCATCAGAGCTACTCAAGAGATCCCGTGCGGAATGAAAATTACAGTATGAGGGACAACATATACATTGTATAAATACATTGAGCCACACTGAGTCTTAATCCTCCCTGGAAAAGTTCATTTGCAACTTCCGTCGCACATCATTTTTCCGTGGGAAACAGACTAGGGGATTGTACATTCGTGCTTTTTCCAACTGATTAAATTCTCCGGGGGACTGTATAATCTGAACACAATACTTTCGACCAATTACGTCCCGTTTGATTTCCCGTATACACTGAAGACATTTCCTACTTTTGGAATTCTCACAACTATAATCCCACCCGACGAAAAGGAGTAATTACATAACCTAAGTAAGTAAAATATAAGAGCTTATTTATTGTCGAATACCCTAAGCTGATTGGAGAGAGTGAGATATTTTAAATAAAATCTTCTAATCCTCGAAAATAGGCTAATCAAAAGGTTCCCAAAGTGTAATGGAGTCTGATGGAAACAGATAACTTCCACATTGGATCCTTACTTGTAACTGATGCTGCTCCGAAACGGACGAGAGAACCACTAGGGATGGGGTGCTCAAAATAACACGAAGTTCTTTCAGGTAAGCCCCGAAGAATGGAACAACCAGGCATGTTGGGATTTTCAGTGCCCGCTGAAGAGCTGAGTCATATTCCGGAGCACTCCATTGGAAATCATTCTCACCCGCGTCCGCTTTCTCTCCATCCATCCGTACTTTCTCTCCCAACAACGCTTTGGTTAAAACGTCCAGCGTGGGCACGACATGCTCTTTCTCGTGAAGTGACAGCCAGAAGGGTTTCAGTTTAGATGACCTAAATTAAGAACAGTGATGATAAGTCGGATTTCAAAGCACTTCAACTCTCAGCACATCATAGCATTCCACTGATAAATGAGGATTTTACGATCAACTATGCTCACTTTCCCAGAATTGTAAAAAAAAACGACCAGCATCCATTGGACACATGGGCGTAAATAACTAAATAATAAAAATTCCCTCAAGACTCGCTCTAACCCAAAAGTGTTTCTCTAAATAAACTCTACCCTGGAATACTTCCATTACTTAAATTCTATACCGTAAGTTCATTAAGTAATTTACAATTAATTTTTTAAAGATTTTTTTAGATTATTCAATGCTAGTCCTTAGATACAAATTACGTTACTTATTTTTAGCTCAATTAATCTTAATATTAAGAGGTGAAGGCAGTAGTCCGTCCTTAACAGGCTTGGATTTTTTTTTGAAGAAATAGCTGGGGTTTCAGAGCCATAGAGGCAAGTAGTTTCCGTCGGCCTACAACTTGGCTTTAACGGCTGGAGGCCGAAAGAAACCCCTGCCTCTACTCCTCTGTACATATTTATTTCTTCAGTTGTACTAGTAAGGGTTTCTCCATTCAGGAAAGAATATTCCATTCTCTGCTTTCTTCTTTGTATAATTATTACCTATACATAAGTTCTAGTTCCATATAACTATATTCACATTCTAGCTTATGTAGTCAGAAGCATATAAGGAATTGCACATTTCTCATTTTAGTTTATTATACTTCAATGCGAGAGCATCCTTGCATATAAATAGTAGGACGAGTCGAACAATGATATGACTTACTTTTGGAACATATGATTGTGAAGAGCCGCGCGACTCAGGCTTTTTACATGAAAATGTTTCTAGTCATAAGTAATTGACAGGTTTTTTTTTTGTCTTTCCTTAAAATAATGTAGTTACAAATAAATATGTACTAAAGTATATGTATATAATTATGTGCGTAGTGGAAACAGAGTGAGAGTTTACATTTAATTATTTACAACTTAAGCCTACGAGGGCAGGACACACGTGCATTAAAAAATCCTTAGTCTGTCCAAAGTAGAAAAGTGATAAGTAAAAGAAAAGTCAAACTTTTATGCGAAAATCCATTGCGAGTAACTTCCGAAGACAATGTACTCTTAAGCCCTATTGCTCTTAACGACAGACAAGATCAACCAAAGACTTGAGGTAACTCAAGTGAAAATAAATTAAGAGCAATCCCGACAGGAGAAACTTGATGAGCACGTACAGTAGGCAGGAACAGAAAATCGAGTTGGTGGTAACATCAAGAAAAGAGAAAGAGTTGAAAGCTCACTTCAATCCTGCTATTATTTCTACAGCAGTTCCAAAGGCACCCAGGTTCCATGCTGTACGGGCCACACGGAGTAAACAAGAAAGCATGGCTTTCCTCTCTTCATGAGTAGGCGGTGAAACCAACAAGTGCGTTATCCATGAGCTGATCTAAACTCCAGCAATAAAAAAAAAATCATGTTCATGAGAGCCAAGCATTTAGATGAAGTCAGATCCTAGTAATGTGTCTACAGATTTTGTATTGACAGTCTATACAACCTTTCAAAAAAAAAAAAAAAAAATTGACCAACATGTACTAGATGCTAATCTGATGACGTGACTATGTATATTGAATTTCCATGAAATCCATATAACTCTCTCAAAGTGTCAGAATATGCGTCCATGCTTTTTACAATTAATTTTAATGATTGGATTTCAATACAAAAACCGCATTACTTTACATACACCGCATCTAATGATCACTACTTAGCATCGTATCACACGCTACCTCATTAAATCGATCAATAAGGGCATTAACTCCCAACTGATTTTGAGCAGCCTGGTCCGTACATCTCTCAGCGATACCCAAATCCATAGTGACATGGCGTAAGTACTCTAATGGTGCCACCTGAAGGAAGAGAAAAAAACACGCAAAACATAATCAGAGTCAGACAACTTTTCCCCATGGGTAAGTACGAAGGAAATGTTTTATTACGGGGGAAAGGAATTCAGTCAATGGCTCAGGATACAAGTCGAGAAAGTACCCAACAGACTCCCACCAGACTGACTTTCCTGTCTGGTGAGAGACTCTCGATGCTTATTTACCTGACAAAAGAGTTGACTCTCAGTATCAGCCAAAGCAAGACCAACTTCTTCCGGAAAATGAAGAACTTTCTCCAGTTGTTCTAATTCCGGACTGACATTCGATCGGATCTTCCACCTCCGTTTTTGTGAATCTGTTCCAAGTTGGAAGTATAAAAAGTTAAGGGAGCTTTTCCTAAACTTTATTCCGTACTCTCTAAGCGAAGAGTGTCGACAAAAATAAATATAGAGTCACTACACATTTCCGTATCCGACCTAATTCATGTCGCGCCTCCCAGACACTACACCGTAACTTTCCCACTTGAACCGCGGTTTCCAATTACAGTTCCCAAAAACAAATCTACGGATATTTGTAAATGCTAGAAGACTATATAAAATTCTGAAGGAAGGCTAACTCAACTATTTGTTTTCATCCCAAAGTGAAAGGAATCTTTCGGATTGACTCTATCAAAGTTTTATTAACTATTTGGATTTATTTAAAAAAAAATTTTTTTTAAATGAAACATACCACCGGTTTCAGCTGGTAAAGGTGCCCGGGAATGGAAGGTAAAATCATCCAAAAAATGTGTATCCATTTCTCTGAGAAGAGCCCATAAAGCTCTCCCCGCTTCACGAAGTCCACCAACTGTTCCTAAATGTCCGCATGAAACTCCGCACGAGGAACCACTTCCAGCCGGAGGAACCAGGAGAGACCACCTTGTTCCACGAAACTCAAGGATCAGACGGTCATGATTTCTCCCTCCCCCAGCTCTCCACTGTAATGACACATTCAGACCGTAAACCAAATAAAATCTTCACTTTCCTTGAACTTTTGGAACAGAAGACAGCAAGGATATTTCATTTCCGAGTAACTACTCGACTTCTCACAATGAAAGTACTCAAATTTGATTACAAGCTCTTATACTAATGAATATTCGAGGTTGTTGAAGGGTTTAAGTTTAATCTACGAAGATTGGACAAGCTGGCTGTTGTAAACAAGAAAAAAAAAAAAAAGAAGTGGAACCTGAATGAGATCGGAAGTGATCTGAGATCTGGCCAGAACCCGAGTACGACAGTCCAGTAAAATGATTTTTTCCGGTCCAATCCCCAACAGTCTGGCAGCCTGAAATGCGAGTCCAAATAAAAGACAGGGATTCAAAGAATGTAACCGGTCTAAGCAAATGTCTCAGTGACAACCTTAACAGGATAAATACGATAAGAGTTTATGCAATCGGGCCGGTAAGCTGAAACGTATTAAACTCAAGAACTCCCAACTTGAAAGCCCTCCCTGCAATTTCAGGAATTTTACTTAAAAACTCGTAGAAGCATGTCTTCTCATGACATGTCTCTCTCTCTCTCCCTCTCCCTCTCTCCCTTACTCTCCGTGTCCCAGGAAGGATAAGAGCCCGAAAATAAATAGATCTCGGAGGGGAACAGGTAACAGCGTGGTTACCTACCTTAGGGCTTGAGTGCTTTCCCTCCTTGTAGCAAGTAAACTTCAGGAGAGGCTGGGCTGGTGAAAAGTGTGCAGTGTACATGTGCTTAACTACATTCTACTTGATTACATGCCTCACTGGACCGTAGGAGTTTATGCATAGACTATAATACTTGAGCAATTGAAGGCACAGTTACGTCCATAACCTAACCATAGTTATTGTGATGAGGATGAATGGGTAGTCATATTACACAAAAATTCTATGACATTCATGTAAAATATATCTGGTAAAAATAACTCTCAAATATTTTTCTCTACTAACTTACCCCCTGACTCAGTGAGGTATAGGAAGTTTTTCCTGGAAGCTCGTCGGCCTCACATAGTTCAAGACTGTTTATGATTACCTTCTCAGCCCGTAATCACAATAGCTATGCTATTCCAGTGCCGGTAAGAATAATGCTACTATTATTGTAAGACTACTTGGAGTCTTCCAGAAAATTGAGCTCCACAATGCACATCCCCCAAGCTCTACCAGGGCTCTTTAACTTTCTATTGTGTAAGGGAAGAGAGCGAAACAGATTGTGAGGAGCATTAACATTTTCTGGCGCCCACGACAACCCTATATTGGAAAGGTATCATGTGCCAGGTCTATTTGTAAAATACGAATGCCCCGGGCTGACCAACGTCGCTTAGTTATCGATTTGATGTTGCAAATACAGTAGTACGAGGGACTCCCAAGCAGGAAAGGAGACACGACATGGTAAGAACGTGTGAAGGATTTTCCAAGGAAGGCTATTGTATTGTCACCGTTATGAAATTTAAATTTTAACTATTTGCATGCCTCTGAATAAAATATTACATTTGTGACAGACGTCATACTCTAGTGCCCATTAAGAAGATTAAAGGCACTTTCTAAAAACAAAATTCATTACCTTCTTTTTTGTTTTCCCTCGCAGAAGCTCCTTCACGACCACAAGTCTACAACCGTACGCAGGGAGACGACGACAGGTTTGCACATATAATTTCTGAAGCTGTGTAGCTGACTCGTACACCGATGTATGGAATAATTTCCGTTTCTGGTCCTGTAAATCCCATAAGAAAAAATCATTACAGTACTGGTCTTCCAATTAAAATTCTACCTTTAAGATTAACTACAGTAATCCTTGTGGCAGACTCTACACCCAATGCCCACGGCACTTTTATGTACCAACCTAATGCATGACTCTGGACCCTACCATACAAATCGAAGAAACACCATGGCATATAGCTAAACAAATAATCAATTAAAATCCGATAGGGGCGTTCAGTACTAACAATAGGAAAAAACAGAGTCCATCACATTACAGGATCCCTAACTTGCTGGGTATAACTGGGTAACTATCCAGGGTCGAACTCAGCTCTGAAGTATTTCACAGAAGCTACTGTACCATTCATACTCTCATTCAAAAAAAATCAGTCTAGTGTGGCAAACTCGGACAGGAAAATTCAATTGTATCTTTTTTCTTTCATTTGTAGACAGCAATTCATACAGAGCAGTTGACAGGAGCCTGCACGCAATAACTTGACAAGCACGAATGGCAATGCATCTAATGGCCACGTCCCTAATCATAAGCTTTTTCAGTGCCTTTGAAGGCAGTCTTTTAATCTAATACCTTTAATTTCAAAACCTTGACTGCTGCTGCAGTTCCTGCAAAAAAAAACGTTACCCTTCAAATCCGCACAAAGTAAGTTAAACAGCAGCGTGGGCACTGTGAGGAAGATGTGAAATTTCAAGTGCAAGAGCCAGGATTTAAGGGAAATAATTTCACAATAGATTTTCCCTACACCAAACCAAGCGTCCCACAATTTCCTATGCGGTTGCTAACTGTTACATCATTAGACCTGCTTTGGATGTGAAAGTAGTGACTATACTCCCATTCCAGCCTGACAGGATTATGATTCGAATATCTATAGACACGGGGACCGTATCCCATGGCAGTGTGAAAGGAGGAAATATATCGTATTCCAATGTGAAAGGAGGAACTATGTCGTATTGAAATGTGAAAGCAGGAGGTATAGTCCATTGAAATGTGACCACCTCACTACGGAGACTTAAAGATGTGGTATGAGCATGGCTCTGACTAAATATTATTTCCACTATGGAGTGTGTGGACAAAGGAAACAAGGACAGAATAGGAACAAAGCATTGTATGAGAAATAAATTTCCGACCGTCCTTAGAGGATGAAATGAGATACGGTATACATATGTAGTTCGGATTGACATAGCTAAATGAGACTGCTTGAGACTGGCGTTTAGACGAAAAGCCGGCTACACAAACAAGGAGACAAATCAGCATGTGAACTTATGTGTATCATAGTCACATATGTACACCACTTATGCTCATATGTACATGCATGACTGGATGTACACAATGATGTAGGAGAAGCATTTGGATCCTCATGTCATATGAGTGCGTCTGAAGCCTTCTCGCTCCCATGACCGTGATCTACCTCAGTGAAAAGTTAGGCTTAAGGCACGAACCGATACAATGTGTAACTTTCTGGCAACAATTTATTAAAGACATCTCTTTGATGACATCGCTGACGTTGTATGCGTGCCTTTTTTACTTTTCCTGGGATTTTTCGTTTTCTGATGTGTCGACAAGGATAATTATTAGATTTCTCGGGAATATGAGAAGCTCCAAGCATTCAGGGTGACTCAAAGAACATTTTTTTCTTTCCTGTAAGCAATTCTGTTATTACTATTTCTCCCATTCAGCTCCTTCGACTCGTTTAAAGCCATGTCACAATTTGAGTCAAAAGCCATTCATACCGCTTCTAACGGGGCAATGAGGGGTTGGATTCAAAATCTAGAAAAAATCAATTTGTAGAGAAAAGGGTTTGGTTTTTTTTGTCAGGCCCAACGAAAAAAAAACCCCTGTGAGCGGGAATGTGAAATTGACTTGTGATAATATTGGTATGCTCTTCCACATAAGACTCGAGATGATTACAGTATAATGCAAAAGTAGGGGTAATTCTTTTATCTGGATTGATCCTCAGTGGACGCTTTCCTCACACCCTGCGGACTATCTGAATAAGCCAGGAGGATATCTACAGTGAGTCTGAAATAATCTGTATGGGATGACTTTCTAGGGAGCATTCCCGGAGAGATATGTGTAGTCGACTAAAGCCGTTTATAAGATACTATGATGTCTCCCCCGGTCGCATTATTGCTTTTCAAGCGGTTCATTCCCTCTGTTGATATAAGCTCCAGCTTATATAGGAATGACATTCCAAGCTCCCATTCCTTTACATCCTTCAAGTCAAATGCCAAAATATCCCATTTAGAAACCCATTATGAAGAACCTGATTCACTTTTGTTCCAGCATATCGACTCCACATCTTGGAAATATGTCCCGTCGATAACTCTATTCGGGCCGAGCGCTAGGCTCATAATTAGGTTCACACTCTGTATATACTCAAGCAGATAAGAATGACTCCCTGACTGGCTCCAAACTGTCTATGCAAAGCCTACCACAAGCTTAATTCACCATTATGTCCACGATGAGCAGGAAGAGAAAGGAGCTGTTGTGATTGCTACACAAAAAGAACTCCTATTGTCATTGCAATGGTTTCCTCAATCCTCAAAAAGTATATACAGGGGCTGGATAAATAAACTACGACTCCAATCTTCCCTGAGTTCCCAGTCCTAGAAAGCCCTACAAAACCCATAGCTATGGCACACACACACACACACACATAACAAAAAACTAAACATCCAGCTCTCAGCTCTGACTTTAAGGAAGTAGGACTCATAAGTGTATTTTGTGAACCTGTCCTACACATACATAGGTCAACAGACGTGTGCAGCAAATAAATCCTTGTTGTCAAGGACTATATTAAAAATAACCCTGGAGCCTCGGAAAGAATAGGTTATTTAGAGGAAAGCAGAGTTTTCCTCCACGATTATTTTAACCTCTGCAGAACACTTTATGGAAGGAGAAAAAAAAATCTATATAGGAAATGTGAATATTCCTCCTGTGAATATTTTTTCTAGATATGTTGTGTGGCAGCAATTTTTGCAAAATCCTCATATCTCTGCGGGGACCGATTCTAGGATCGAACCACGAATTTCAAATAGAGCGAGCGGCCCGACTTACTCCAACGTTTACATGGGAGGAGAGCCACGCATAGGAAGCAATGCCGAGGTTTCCCTATACTCAGGCCTTGTAGTCAACTTGGGCTGATTGTGAGCTGGGAGTGAAAGGAACTGCAAACATCGTGAGGTCCTTGGCCCAAGTACTCATGGAAGTATGCATCTGAGTCTGCCATTAATGGATTTGAGAGATGTGCATATTTACTTTGGGTAAATTTTTCAAAACGACTCCAATTGCTTCTTAAGCGACTGGAGGTTCCTCTCATAGCTGAGTGTAAAGGCTGTTGTGATATATAATAATTATTATTATATTTTTATATGAATAAGATGTTTAGCATGGGCACAATTCCCTCGTCGCACCTACACCGAGGAGTTTCAAGTTGAATCTATCATCAAACTCACTCGGAAGGGTACGGTTTGGTAGACTAATTTTTCCCTGTGGATGTGCAAAAAGTACTTGTCTCCAACTGATTTAGACAGATATGCTGGGCATGGTGAGTACCATATATGTCTATGGGTGGGGACTATTCTGAGGGAAGAGAAACCCAGGGAGGAAGATGCAATCGTGGAGGAAGTACTTGACAAAAATTCAATAAAATCAAAGTTCCCTTTCATCAATATGTTCTGACTCAGAAGTTCTGAGGAGAGAAGGGGAAATATGTAAAATCCGGGGTTCTTGTCTCAGGGGAGATGGAAGGGAACGCCTCCGACCATAACAGAGATTCCAGAGCCGAGCACTAATAGAAGAGCTGGAATTAAAACCATCATTCTTGGGGAAGACAACGGTTTACTTTCCAGGAGGAAGCTCACACACGTCGGGAAGTCCTGACACCAGGGGCGAAAACTTGATGGGAAATTGTGAGAGTATTCAAAGAAAAGTTAAAGGAGCTATCAAATTGATTTGACACCATAAATATGATAGTGTTTAACGAGAGGTAAAGCCTCCGTGTGTTTTTACAAGTCAGACAAGTAATACTGACATCCGAGCCTCCTTGACCTAGAAAATGTTGACGGACACTTTATTGTTGTTGGAAAGACTGGGTGGAGTAAATCCTTAAAAAGTGAATCAAGATGCAATCAAAAACTGGAAGGAAACAGTTTTGACAACCAATCATGTACCCCGTCTCCTCATTCACCAGATGAGCCAAAAATCTTTACATGTGTACATATTAAGTACTATGGAGGGAGCTTACGGGGCCCCAGCCGGAACCTAAGCTATAGGACTCCGACAAAAACTATTCCCAGAACTAGGCGAGATGCCTCTCTTTACTTCACACAAAGATATAAATCAGTTCAATAACTCCCAAGAACTCCCACATTGCCAGGCTCTGATTGTCCATGTTTTACCATGTGTACCCTCCATTTTGCTACAAAACTGTGTGTACATCAGTTATTACACTGACGGCCGTATGTATTTACACATGGTGGTTGTCACCGGTGAATTCAATCAAATGGAGGAAAGAACAGGAATGAAATCAAAAATGAAAGCACGCATTCATATTGTCTAACCTACTGTTAACGTGACCAAATAAAAGGAAAACGTTCCAAGCATACAAAGTACAAAAGCATTAAGATGATGCTCCCACACAACAGACATTTCTTCTGTGTCCCTTGTTTACACTGTACTCAAATATTTTTTAAAGCACGAATGTACATAGCATGTACATACATACGTCCTGGAATACTTATTCCCATGTTTTGACTTCTGTATGTAATTTGATTTGACAATAGTAATAATTCTGCCTTATTGTCGTCCACTTAAATCATAATTTTAACGTGTGCTATAAACCGTGATGTAGCTAAACACACATTTGGTGGGAGCTTCACTCCACCATGAATAGCACTAAAAAAAAGGGCATATAGTTTGGAAGCCACAACCACATAACATGGTCTCAGTGGTGACAATATATTTTGGGTCTATAAACCTACAAATTATTATTTCCAACAAAACTTATTATCACTCGTAAGCCTGAAATTTGAGGAAACAAAAATCTGTCATTTGTTTGAAATTCCGTCAAATTCCAACGAAGTGAATAAACACAACTGTCAATCGTAAATGCAATTTACCTGCAAAGAATAATTACATACGTGCAATGACACAAAAAAATATACTTACTATTTTTTCCTCTCCTTGCGTATCAACTGGCACTATATTAAGACTGGAAATTTGCTCAGCACACAGAAGCAAGTAAAAATAGAGATGCCCAGTTGAATTACAACTATTGTAAGTGAGCGAAGACACATACACACACACACACACACACAAACTCACGGAGATATATTAAATTGAGACAAATTGGGTGTATATATACCTCAAGGAGATAAAATCCATCCGATACAAAAATTTGCAAGAATAGAAATAAATGTTAGCTTGGACCTTCACTGCCCGTGGTGGTTGTACAAGTCGGAGTAAATTTGTCAATTAAATTTAAAGAAAGTTAGTCGAGACGAGGGGACAAAAGGGAATTTTTATCATCCCTAAAATATTCTCAAATGCTCAAAATCACTTGTCTGGTAGCTTCAGCCCTCAAAAAAATAGGAGTACTGGTGAAACTTTAATTAACTCAAGATCAACTTACTTGACTGCAATTGAACAATAACAGTTATTCAGCTGACTGTCTCACACTCACTCCCACTTTTTGACAAATATCACTCGAGAGAAAATTATGTCGTAATTATACGTTTCAACCTAGCAAGCTCATGTGGGAGCTCTTGCCGTACTACAAGCACTAAAATAGCAGTTCGACTGGAGCCTCCTCTATATACGTACGCATGTAAGGAAGAGAAAACAAGAGACAGAGAGAGAGATAGTGAAGAGAGTTACGGCTGGGAGACGAAACAAAAGGGAAACTTGCTCCTTCTCGTCTCTCATAGCTAGTAAGCGGAGGGAAACTCAGCAAAGCATTCTTACCCGCAAATCTAACCTGAGAGTTACAGGGAGAAAGAGAGTGAGTGAGAGAGAGAGAGAGAGAGAGAGAGAGAGAGAGAGAGAGAGAGAGAAAGGAGAGCGCATCTACCTGATTCATGGGGACTCTCATACTAATAACTATAACTATTCTTATTTCTACCCGCTTGGATGCTCACTCATTTAACACTAATGAAAATTGAAAAAATCTTACATCTAAATCCCTTACTCTGCCTTCCATCCCAGTACTAACCACGTAGGAGAAAAATCTTCCACGACATTCTTCTTACGAGAGAGTAACATTCCTAGAATGTGTATTCCTGGAATGTACGTTCCAAGAATGTATGTTCCCAGATATACAGGTATACTTCCAGTAAGACTCCTTCCCTATCCACAATATGAAGTCTCCCCAGATTTTTTGGGTCACAAACCTAGGACAGTTTACAGCTCAGAGCTCTCTGTCCGTGCGTTGACGTTCAAGGAAGTTGATGGGGAGCAAGGACTTAATATTAAGTTTGAGCTCAGTCTTGTGTCATTGTGTGGCAATTTTAAGCGGAATATGGAAGCGAATCATGATTATGAACCGCCAACAGTGTTGACTCTTTTTATTTTTCCACTGTCATAAAATATATTTACTCCTAGCTACTCCGTGGGTACACATGATGGAGCGAGGGTTGGAAGAGAGCGTCTATGGATTTCATTTCTCTCCCCACCACCACTGTAAAAATTGATGCTCACTCTCACCAGTATGGGTCTACAGTCAGACACTTTCCTACAGATACAGATACTACCTTTTGTGGGTAGGTCGGAGTAGGTCCGTATGCCGAGGCGAGAGCTATGACCGTATGTACGGTAGGGTACGTATGTAAGGACAGAGTACACTTCCCTCCAATTTCATCTCCGTGGTGTCTTCGCGAGAGCCGGTGCTGTTTGAGCAAATGAGACCTCATTGCTATTACAAATACTGACATAAATGTGACATATTACATGCTTTTGTATCACTCCGCGCGGTCCTGGCCCAGCACAGTCCTAGCTATTGGCAGGCTTAGAGCGAGGTTATCACAAGACACGCAGTCACATTCCATGAGAAACAACCAACTTTTCCCTATACATCTTCATCGAAAAATGTCAGTTGAGTAGAAGTGACTACATCTTTACGACATTCTGTTACAGACTCTGAATCTCTGTAGTTATTGCTCGTAAACACGAGAGAAAACATGAGTATGGCCCACCCATTAGGAGGGATATCCAGTAAATCTTTAACGTACCTATTTCCCTGCCACAAAAATCATATTACGGACTTTTACTTCACGTTAGCTCTCCTCCTCACTGCTGAGTAAGTACTATTTCTTTCCGGTTATTTTTTGTCCACATCAACCTGTGCATACTCACCCGCTCCCGCTCAACAGCCCTGTGAGAGAGAGAGAGAGAGAGAAACAAATAATGTTACACTATCGCGCATCAAAGATCTGCTTAACGTAGCAGTTCTTATCTTACCATTGATACACTTTCCTGTCCCTCCTCATCAGATACATGGATACTCCTCCATGGAAACAACTAGTCATGCAGAATGGTACACGAGCATGACACTCCCGTTGCTACATACATTGTTACTCCTGCTTACGGGAGCCCCTCAAGTCCCAGTACTGTACAGACTCCATGCGGAATTATTTTCCCGTGATGATTTAATTCTGGAGAGATGATTATTACAAAGACGTGAATAGTAATTTCTTTTGTGAGTTCCAGTTCCACAAAAAGAGTCTCCGGTGTAACCAGGGATTGTCAGGGTGCTCAAGTTACACAGTTAACAAACAAGTTTGTGGATCCGTAGTTAACACGGAGGGAGACTCAGTGAACCAAGATTACTCGAGTGACTATATGACATAATGATGGTAATGCAAATAGTAAACAAGTCTGGGCTGGAGGGCATCTAAGTACTGATTTTAATGAATGTCTGGTCTGTCTCGGAACTCCGACTCGTGGAACAGTCACAACAGAACCAATCCGCCTCACTGCCTCGGCTCATTTCAAACTGTTTTTGTGGAAGTTTTAGTAGGTTATTATGTGTTCAGTGAGAAAGGCCGGATTCTGAGAAAGCTCAGTATTTTACGGCTATAGTAATGACCTTCTCGAATTCTACGCCATTCAACTGGAAAAATAACTAGCATTTAGGCAATCATAAAGGAGTGGAACTCTGCCTCAGCAGAACTTTCGTCAGGAACATTGCTGCTCAAGTGCCAAATGTCAATGATTGCGTGTAGAAATAAAAGGAGTCTATCAGTCAAAAAAAAAAGTATAATAAATCTCAAACATTCAAAGGGGAAAACATTTAATGTATTCTTTCCTCTGCCCCAAATCTAATATAAACAATTTTCTTTTTTTTTTTGGACAGACTTCAAAATCCCTGAGCCAAGGGTTATCTGTTGAAATGAATCTTCTTCTCTTCTGGTTTCTCCCAAACAAATCTTTGGAGCTTGGCCCGTGTTAATCAGATAGAATTTGATAAGATCATCTCAAGAGACTCGATCAATAATATTCTCGTCATTCTGAGCACATCTTTTACGAGTTAGGTCTGTACAGGCAGCGTACACTCTGCCTATCTAATCAGCCTCATTCAAACTCAACAAGTTGTTTCCTCTTTAATCATCGGCTTTGTACGCCAACTTACCTCTCTCTGTATCCATTAAGCTATTTCAACCCTTAAGCATTCCAATCATGCTCCACAAACTTAATCCTTTTTCAAGTAGCAACGTGTTTAGGCACACATTTCATAACAGGAGAGTCCCATCGTCCCATGAACCAACTCTTTCGTGGAGCTCCCAGCATGTACAGACATGAAGGGAATAGTAGGAAAGAACTTTGGAATCAAACCCTGTAAAAATCGCATGCAAAATCTATAAAGTGCACATAAAACGTGCAGAGTCCTCCACCAACCATCCATCCTCCATTTATATAATCCTGCCTTGTGTGTGCATGTGTATGAATCAAGGAAGGAAATATAGGGGAAGACAAAAAGGTCACAAAAAGAATTTCCAATACTTTTTTTCTTTCTCCCAACATTTTATCAAATTTGCGTAGGACTTAGGAGCTACAGGGAATTTCCCCTTTTAAAAGATTTTCCATAGATTTTATGAACCAGGGATTCCTGGACTTTGAGAATTTTTAGGATTTTATTGACATGTGCGGGTAGTGCTCTCATATCTGGTTTTCTTTCTATTTTGGACTTTACTCCATCTGGGTGGAATTTGTGAGTATCATACTCTCTTCATTCCATTTGCACTTGCACAGATTAATTGTCCACTGGGGTGCTTCCATAACTTTCCCGATAAAATTTATGCTACAGTTGTAGTTTAGTGGGTTGACATAATCTAAAACAAGGGAGAGTTAATTTTCATTCCAGATTAATAGGGAGGACTGGTACGGGAAACATATTGAATTAGACTTGCCTCAAAATACCTAATATGTATGCTAATCTGCAGTGCAAACTTTCTCCCACTACGGTTAACCTGCTACTTGTGTCTGTAATTGCATTACCATGGTTGTACTATATATTTTTAGTTTTCAAAATCTAACATCCGCCAACTTCCTCCTTCTCTGAGAGTGTCATCCCTTCCCCCATAAATGCGCAGACTAGTTTATTCCGAATGTAATTCCAAGCTAACCATATAGTAGTATTCCACGGTGGAGACTTCCACAAGAGAGGGGAAAAAAATTCTGGAGAAAACTCATCTCAGAGAAAATGCCCGGACTACTGGGCTCCGGAGGAATTCATACTATTTTATCCTATGACCCGTTTTTACGACAAAGTGTAAGAACAGAATAAAAATATTATGCTCCCTATAAAAAAACATGACCTCATTGATCAAATCAAAAATAGACCTCAATAACGTCCCTGTATCAACTCCGAGCATATTGGTAATGGCACTCGGGCCTAATGGTAGTTTATGCTTTCTCATACCGGCACATAGGACGCGTTTAACTTCACCCGAGCCTCTAGATTCCTGAACAAGATTCAAACATTTTTATAATTAACTTACATGGAAACTCGGATTCGAAAGGAAGGGAATCTAATTAAAACTTTCACAACTTAATGATTCAGAGGATATATGCAGGTAGATGGGAAGCCCGAAGAAGAGCTTATTGTTAGTGAGCTCGTAGTGCACATCTTCAATCCTACCAAGACCCCTGTAAATATACAACAAATGTTTTGATTCCGATTGGAACATCACATATACCCTTCCCTGTACCAGCTCCCGTGGAAGATGAGATACTGGAGCCAAACAACAGTGTACTTACACTCCCTCAATTTTCCTAAATACAATACTGGCCCTAGAAACGAAAACCAAGGATGCTAATGCAGGGAACTGATGTTGTAGGGTTTCTCTCAGAGAAAAGGAAATAACGAAGGGAGCTAATTTGCGGAAACCCTTATAGCATTAGGAGAAGTCCGGGAAAATAGGTCTCTAAGAACTACTGCTCAGGAGAAAGCTATTGCTACATATTTTTACAATTTCATAATGTCTCGGGTGAAAGTTGTGAGCTTGATTGTGAGACTTGGGAGAGTAAAGGCTTCCCAACTACTCCTCATTACTCCCTGTAATGTACATACCCACTCAGAGAAGAATATGTTTGGGGGGAACTACGGCGGAGACAGCGAGGGAGGGAGTGAGTCCGAGGTAGAGAGACTATAGGCAAAAACAGAGTAGCCTATATCTAGTTATGTGGTGTGAGTGTGTTCGGGAGTCTAAATACATACCTTGAAGGGAAGTGAACAGTACAGAATTAGCTACTTGGCTAAAAAACTTGAACAAGCTCTTTCCCCTGCTATTGTTAAGCTCTATAAATAATACTGAATGGTAGGCCCATATCCCTGTAAGCTCAGAATGGTCCCTGATAAAATTCTTAAATGACTGCATTCCCTCAGCATGAGAGCCCACAAGCACATACGTATGTATACATTGTGGACGATCAGACAAAAGGTACACAAGTGAGTTGTCGATCCTGAACATTACGGACGGAGACACGTATAGTATCATATGTAGTTATCTCCGCTCACACAGAGATATCCCGGGCACACATACGATCAAGTAATGTATGTACATGTGTGTGTGTAAGGGTAGAATGTATCTACACATGTACGGGTGTACGCAGGGAGTAAAGATCATTGAGATTTTTCGAGTGAAAAATATAACTTGTAGTTTGTGGATAGGAGGGCTTAAGAAAAAGCGCTCACACTCCAACTCTGTATGAGGAGTAAAAAGAAAGTCAAAAAACTTTTCCTCACAACTACTACCTCACGTATCCATGGATGTGTGTGTGTGTGTGTGTGTGTGTGTGTGGACAAGCCCAGAACATACAGGAGTACAAACTTAGATTTGGTATTGTGTGAGAGCTTTCTACCCAATTTGACAGCACTTTGTATTTATTAGCATGGTTGGTTTTAGCTTTTCCATTTACACCAACAGCCTTGACTCCAGACCTGTTAACATTCCTTACAATTCCCAAGGAGCCCTTACCCAAGTCCGAGAACTCTTCCTCATCCCAAGACCCTATGGGTTGGGAGGCAAAAAGATAGGATCCGAAAGCAGAGTGGTCATAAGGAGGGAGTTTACTACCCAGCAATAGCCACACAATGGACATTGAGGTAAGTGAGGAGTCAAAATCGTACAATAAACTACCTACGAAAGATAGACCACCGTACCTGCTCATTTTGATGTTCCGGGTCGGGGAGAGACGGAAAATGGCCTTGGCCTTGCCCCATGATTATCCGCTGTCCGACAACAGCCTTGTCTAAAGAGGTTTGGGAACAGCACTCGAACGGGAGAGTGGGGCAGGGTGAAATGAAAGAGCAATTTATTTCTCTCTTAATTTCTGACGGACTAGATATATCTATTCAAGGAGTAGATACAGAGCCTTGTTGATCTCTGACGGAGTAAAAGCCGGACTCACGCACTACAAGTACAATCAATATACTGTAATAGGAAAGCACGGAAGTTGTGAGTGATGATTGATTGTCGGTGTAAATGTGGAAGGGCCGGGTGACGAACTTATAGGAGCAATTGAGATGTGTTCCTAGTCCAGTGAGAACTTGGCTCAGACTTGGGAAGAGCTTTCGGGATATGGAAGACTTTCCCCTTTTTTCTCCCCGGCTCGGCTCCTCTGACCACAAGACAAATCTTTGTGGAGCTTATGAGAGTGTGTGTGTTTCGAGAATCATAGAGACAATTAAGAAAGTATATGATCGGTCGGGGAGATTTTGTAAGAGACAGATGCGCACAAGGATCCCGATCACCTTGTCCACAACATATTCCAAAGGAGAGGAAAGTATAGTGACAGAGTCACCACATAATACAGGAAGAGCCGGAGATTCTCTTAACTCACTCTTCCCTTTAATCTTGTATTCATCATCATCTACGTCTCTTTCACCACACGCCGCCCCTTTTTACTCTAATATTCTCTACTTGAGACTTGCCGACCAAAGTCTATGAATCTCCATATTTCCCATTTGTTCTCTCTTGTCTTCCTCATATCTTTTAACCATGTAGGTTCACAAAATTGACATTCTTGATACAAGCCCCACTCTCTGTCCTCGTCCCTCTCAATTTTTGACTAAGCCTCAAAATGATTTCCTATCTCTACCACATATACAGTAAGTAATAAGGAGAAAAAGAACCCCCCCTTCTTTCTCTCGAGTATCAAACTTTCTTTCATGTTCTCATCATTCCGTCCGGATAAGGCAAAACAAATACTTGTGGAATGAACAACTTCCTCAATTTCAATTACTACAGCTCTGTCAGAAGGAAACTTGAGCCGGGGTCCTTTGGTATCCATTAGAATTGCAAACGTGTGGCTTCCCCCCAAACCTATCAACTCCGGACTGGAATATATTTATGCATGTTCCCTCGAAAGATCCTCCAAAGATTTTCTACTCAACTTCCTTAAATGGCATTATTGGAAGTAAAATAGCCCTGGAAGCTCTCTCTCTCTCTCTGTGCTACTGAATATGATCAAGTCTCTAATTTAGTTTCCATTACAAGGACAGGGATAGTGATGGGTAATATAACGAGGGCAATCATGAGTTCAGGTTCCCAACTAACTCATTTACATATTAGCCCTATGCATGCAACAACCTTTTAGCGGTCCCCTGTGAGCTTCATTTCCAGCCCGGCTAACGACAGGAGCAACATCATTACGTAACTCACATAATATGTAACGACAGAGTCAATCTACCCTTCCCAAAAATCTCCCTCCAACCACGTCCCAACAACACACGAGATATCTGGACATCCTTGTGCTCCGCAGACGAAGCCAGCAAACAAGGCTCGTGTCTACATAACCTCGGAGAAAGCGAGATGACAAATCCGACTGGGCTGACCAGGAAGACAACCAGCTGATAAAATGAGGCTATATGTCAACGTCCCACTTCCTCCTGGATCACAAGTCATAAGCTCATCCTGTCTGCACAACAGCAACAATGCCCGACTCAGTTGGCAGGGCAGGAGTTTACATCAACAGATAACGGCAGTCAGGATGAGGAGCCTCAGCATATGTACATGATCACTTCTGGGCTTACGGTGTAACACATGTTCTCTCTCCCTCTCTCTCTCTCTCTCTCTCTCTCTCTCTCTCTCTCTCTCTCTCTCTCTCTCTCTCTCTCTCTCTCTCTCTTGCTCTCTCTCTCTCTTGTGGGAACATAAATATGTACATCATGGCCAGTGTAATATGAACGTAATGGAATACGGATGAGCATGTAGTAATCATTAGTTTTGTTTGCATGAGTGGAGTACAGTAGGATTCTGTAGTTATACAATTATATAATGCATGTCTGTTGTTACATAAATTGTGCTGAGAGGTACTCAGGGGATGGTAACACTGTACGGAGCGAGGTTGACGGAGGAGGTTGAAATTGCCAAGTAAATGAGAAATAATTATGCCGCTCTTACTGCTTTTGTCAGTTTGCTCCAAGGAGCTGAGGCATCTATCCATTATCGTTCCTCTTTTCCGAAGCTACTTGAGTTCCACAAAGGCACTTGATTCCAAGGGACTGTACGGACAAAAACTGAGTTTTGTGTACACTACACGGCTTGTTGAAGGACCTGATTCAAAATCAGTGTTTCACTCCAAGGTTGTCATTAAAGAACAAAGACTCTCCCAACTCTGCCGTTCTCTCTGTGTAGTGACTTGATGATGTTTTTTAAGCAAGGGAAGAGACTACTACTACTGGGTAAATAGAGTCATGATAAGCATCTGGTTTTGACACCACTTATTAATAGTGCTAGAAAACCCTGATAATAATAATAATCAACAAACCATAACTTTGTCGTTTTCTCTGCTCAGGTCTCCCGTCAGTCAGCTGCGTGAGAATTGCCGATGTGAATAATCAGAGCTTACAAGATGCTTCCCTCCCCCCCCCTCCCCCGCATTATCAGTGACTACTGGTGCACTATTGCTTTTGATCATCACGTAATAATACCCTGATTATCTGGCATTACCCAGTTCGTATCACACACACCATGTAGGCAAACAGACGGTAGTATCAATTTCTGAATTAATTTTTTTTTTTTTTTGGCGGAGAGTCTCATGACTACATTACGAGAAGACATCCCCCGGTTGACGGGTAATTCAATCAATTTGACTTATAATTAACCGCCTTGTAATGATAGACTGCAGCGTCACCAGTCTCAGGGGAGACATTTGAGAAATAGCCCTGAAGTGAAAATTTAATTGTATTTCAGGAAAAGAATAGGCAATCCCGGGGAAACATTTCTTCCCGTATGTGAGTATAAGGAAGGTATATGCTCATGAAGGTGCTTCATTATATGGTAGTTTGGGTCCTTCCAGTGGTTCTGGGCAATTGCAGAACTGCTGAGTCAACCCGAGTCAGGGAGACAAATGTCAAGCCATGTCTACCTTTACAAATGAATCAATTAGCTTTTTCCATATACTTACTTTGATGAGTCGAGGCATGTTGCCAGCATGAACATAGCAGGGCGGGACGAGGTCCTCAAGCTTGGTGGAAGCTGATAGTGACATTTCGTTATCATCCGAGGATGAGTAGCATGTCGTGAGAAGATGAACAGCCCTTCCAACACCGGATGTTTTCTTTGTGGTTATTTCCTCGGGAATATGCTCGTCCCCACCGCCATCTCCTGAAGCCAGGCCGGATCTCCCGTGAATTGGACTCTCGTTCATCAGTGGCGCAAGTGATGAGTCCTGGAAACATTTATTTATTCCTCATTAAATGAATCTTCCAACCTTCCCCTCCGGACGAAGCTCCCTTCTTTCTCCGATATTTTAATAGTAACTTTAGAACAATCCTACTAGACAAATTATTTTTATATAAAAATTATTTTTAATTTACAATCATGATTTTATTCTTGCTCACAACATAGTTTCTACAACTATCGAACTTTCCCTACTCCTAGCTGCTGTAAATTCATAAAGCGTCCGTGCTACTGGAATTTCAGGGGCACTCTGAGAAATCCCAGTCAATCCAACTTTTGAGTGTAGGATTTTGTCTGAAACATGCGACTATGCTTGAATTTAAAAGAACACTTTTTCCTATACGGAGAATATTACAACTCTCAACCGGCAGATTGTGGGAATAATAAGGATTTGAAGAATTTCAGAAGACCCTTACAATGAATTAGGAGTTTATGTTATGGAAGTACTATGAAGAGAAATTATTTCCGAGTGAGTAAGAGCCGCCACTGGAAATACAGTATGGCGTCTGACTATTAAAATTATAATTTTGTAGGCCTAAAAATAACCGTTGGCAAAGACAAATGTCAAATGACTTCTGCTGCTAAATTTAATGTTGTTGACTTATTTCCTTGCTAGTACTAGCTATAGTGTAGACATTGTAGGAGCCAAAGCTGTTCTTCCAAGTCGATGCTACTATAAGTACGGAGATAATTCTCCTCACTTGGTTCCTGCCTTTATTCTAAATTGTTTAAAGTTACGGGGACGTAAAGCATTTTCAACTTCCCTGACTCGGACGCGGGAGCAATTTCTTGTCATATGCCATGACATGTGTAAGTTGCAAAACTTTTTGGCAAAATTTATCCTTATTTACTACCACCTGAATATCATTGCTATCAACTTGAAACAGCAATCTTGGGCTCTACTCCACTTAATCATCCGAGAGAGAGAAACTGCTGAGCCCGAGGAACTCCGTGTATGCATTCTAAAATACAATTTCGCAAACTTAAACAATGTCTCAAAAAAGTTTCCTCCAACTACCAACCCAATATGCAAGGAGTTTAGTGGATGCATTCCTTAAACAAACGGAGTAAGCAAAGAATTTAACATATTATTAGAAACAACCTAAGCTGGGAAAAAAACTTTTGGGAGGCTGAATACCTCCCACTACCTTTCCTTCCTACAGAGGCCCAGTAAAAATTTCCGTATCTATCTATCCCTGAATTCGTTCGATTAAGACTTCAAAAATGCCTGCACTCAGGAAATATAAAATAAGAGTAATTCTTGTGAATCCTCTCTTCCAATTGATTTTCGAATAAGGTAAAGATACGTACACAAAAAATGTGAACCTAAAATTCCTGAACAAAAACATGCATTTTCATCATATATTGCTCCCATAAAAATATGAACATGTATCATGATAAAGAATTTTTCCAGTTTCATAAAAATTTCCAAGATACAGCAATATAACTTCTAAAGTGCTTGGATATTCCAGAACACTGAATGAATTACTTTTTTACTTCATACTAATAAAAGTTTAAGACAATTTCTGTAGTTCTTGTTGGGGGAGGGGAGGGGAGGGAAGTAGGGAGTGATTCAATTTCATGGGAAATATTTGCAGGTGGAAATGAAATGAGTAAGGAAGACTGAATTGACTCACTTTGTCATCATCAGTTGTCTTGGTCGTGGAAGATCTATCGGTTGTCAAATTAGGAGTCAAGGGCGCTGGTGAACTCAGAGGCATTCCGGCCGGACAGAGTTGATGAGTCGGTCTAGGTGGACGAGCTCTGGGCCAACACTCTTCCAGTCGTAGTTGGATCCCGGCCAAAACAGCTGCTTCGTCTTTACTGCAGGGCAAGCTTCCGCTTACAACTAGTCGTTGCATCTGGAAAATAAATTTTACTTCATGGTAGGTCTGAGTTGTCGACATAATAAAAATAATTCGACTGGTGAAAGTATTACATCAAATGTAATACAAAATATCCCTAGAAAAACTGTCATTATTAAGTTAGCTGACTCTGAGCCTGTGGTATCCTTCTTGTCAGAATTATTTGGGGAAAGTATGTGAAGTTAAAAATAAGCTCTTTGGATTAAAAAGTATAAATTGTGGATACTAATTTGGTAGCCCCTTCCATTGCATTCGGATTTTCAGGTACGCTGCAATGAAGCTCAGATCTGTGAGACATTCTCAAAATGAGTAGTACTTGTGTATTTATGGGACTTGTTGTAGTACGGTTCTGTTTGAACCTTTCTAATTTTAATAAAAACATTCTTGACTACTGTAGGTATACGTGCAATTCATAAGATTTAAAAAGCCTTTGAACTTGGCTATCTTTATCAGAAGGGTCTTCATCCGGACAAATATTTGCTATTATGGGCATACTAGCCCGTGGTATTTTTGTAGTAGAGACAGTTGTTGAGATATAGCTCGTACATGGGTTAGTGTATATTTAGAGGGATCGTTTCTGCAACAGGATTTTTCTCATGTGAGATGTGCAATCATAGAAAAACATAATAAATACATAATAAAAAAAAACGTTGTCAGTAGTGATGACCGAATTTAATGGAAACTTCAAATGACTGAAGCCTTGCTCAAGCAAATATAGATGATGTGGAATGCTGGACTTTGAATTGAAGAGCGGGATGGGAAAGGGGAGCAAATGTGTGTGTACTGAAGAATATAGGAATCCAAGTCGTACCTCCCAATACTCATGTTCAATAGCCTCCAAAGACTCCATTTCCGCCCCATCATCCTCAGTTACCTACAAAAGATTGGGGATTAACATCCAGTGATCATGCTAAATACCAGGCAGGATTCCTGGTGAGCCGGACTCGTATCAGTCAGTTAACGACTTTTACGAGTCCCAACTCACCAAGGAGGGACGGGGCTGGCAGGTGAGATTTTAAGACATAAATTCGATTTGACAGACAACCATGTGTCGGCAATAAAGTTTTATGAGTGGAAGAGGAAGAAAGTTAAATGTTACCAGGGAAGGACAGAGCATCCGAATATGGTCAGCCCAACGTAAATAAGGCGGACCACATGATGATACTCGAGCAACGAAATCTTTCAGCTCTCGAATCACACTGTTTTTCCCATGAGGTCTGCAAGTTGTAATCCAATCCTGTAGAGACAGTGGAACAATGCAATTTTATCAGATACAAGCAATAAAACGGATCAATGAAATAACTACAAAAAGAGGGGAGAAAAGTCGTAACGGAGGAGAAAAAAAAAGTGGATAGAAAACCCCCATAAAAGCTCACATATAATTATATTTTTCACGCAGTTTCAAATTTTTTTTTACGTAATCCTATTTTATTCCCCATCATGATACCCCCCAACAAATATAAATAACGTGAAAATAACTCCTTGCCGTTAGACCCGAATCAAAATCAGTGACTCAAATTTTTATTCCCTTGAACACTTACTTCAACAAATACTAGGACGGCGCGATGAACCACGGGCATGTCGGATATAAAAATACTGTCATTTCTCCTTGTACCAGAACTCATTGGTGAGACAGAACTTCTCCTGCTTATGTCATTACGATCATTTAAGGCCAAGCTTCCAATCTGAGAACCTTTCTCTTCCCCAAATGGTGTTCCACCTCTCGGTGGGCCCTTGGGTGAGTGAGGTGTGAGTAAACCAGGTGATGATGGGGCTGGAGGCAGGGGTTGAGGGAGATTCATGGGATGATTTCTAATGGGACTGGATGGACTGAGCAAATGAGCAGCTGGTGGGGGGAGGGGGAGTGTGGGGGAGGTCGGGGGTGGGGTGGTAGACAAGCCCGGAAGAATGAGTGGCAAAGGAGCATCAAGAGTAACTTTTGGCACAGATCTTGAACGAGGTCTTGGAGAGGTTGGAGCTAAGGCAGGCGGCGATGGTGGTTCTATCGACGAGTCTAAAAAATCTGGAAGGTTTTGTAAACGCTTTTGAAAGGCCAGTATCTCATCTTCGGGCGTGTCTTTCGGGGATGTAGCTTCTGTTGACACATCCAATGACCTGTTTCTACTAAGACGACGAGTCTTCCTTTGGTGCAGGCTGCCGAAGCGAAAGCTCTGCAAAAGTTCAATGTCCAGCAAGTATTAGTATATCTACACATTATAAAAAATAATTTTGTTGATTTTTACATAAATTATTTTTATTTTGCTATTCAATCTCTTGGTAATTGTACGTGTAATTACCTGTGTAAGCTATAATTATTGAGCATATGGTATATAATTAAATGCAAAATGTTCATACGTGCGTGTCACAAATGTAGCGAAATGTGTAGGGGCACAAAAAACCTGTATCGCTTCGGTAGCTCTAGAAAAATTCCCGTACGTACTATATACATACATGTTGCTTAGGTATCTGCTCATGTAGTGACGGTAGTGGTGCATTGGACCGAGACCCACTACGAGTGTATGTATGTACATATGCTTGCAGCATCCCATACAGTTATTGAGATGTGTAAATTACATACATACATAGACGTAAGCATGTGTAACAGATGCTCGGAGCGTCAGGGTACACAATGCATATGCACTTGTGTGTGAGTGTGGGGGGTTCGAAAAAGAGTGAGGACTAGATTAGTGGGAATGTTTTGTTAAAATGTGGACACTGAGTTGCATTCATGTTGTCTTGCCTGTTTTGCTAAGAAAGACGGTGATCCCATAGGTGTATTGGCTTGGCTATTTGGTCCACTTCCACCTTGTAAACTTTCACGGGAGGCAGCAGCTCGTAAAGCAGCCAGAGGAAGGAGACCGAAAATAGAACTTTCTCTAGGTTTGGCCCCCATAAGCGTACCAGGCTGATCTACAGCCAGCCTTTGCATTTCATCAGTTCGGTCCACACTTGCTTCCTGACTGGATGACCGCCACTTGGAGAAGATACCCCGAATTGAGCTGGCCTTTTTGGTCGGTGACAAAGGAGGAAGTGGCTCGGTCGGAGTATTCTCCTCCATCTCATGAAGAACTTGACTCTCTTCCCCCTCATTTATATTTATTCCCGGTCCACAATCTAATGTTAAACTAACCTGCAGGACATTAAATCAAATTTTAGTTCACAAAAAACTCAAGTGGGTCATAGGCCTCCCTCTAAACACACACGCAGTCATGCAGACGGGGCCGCTGCTCGGGTTGCACAAAGTAACGCAATCCTTTCTAAAAATCTCACATTTCTTCACACACATCCTATGTAATAAATCCTGACAAAGGGAAGGAGGGAAAGGTAAGACGAGAACAAACAAAGCTCCTCGTAAGAACCAGTCAACTCACTTGTCTCCGCCTGCGGAGTGGAAGTGATTCTGTGTCAGTACTTGAAGCTCGACTTCTGGAGGTCCTCGATTCTCCTGAGAACATTGAAAAAACGGAATGACCAGAGTGACCCGAATACGCGGAAGCAAACGAGGCACGTGAAGCACAGCTTTTCCATCTTCTTAATGCTAGGCCTGTCGTAAGTAGTCGATGGAGGAGAAGTCTAAGTAAAATAATTGGATGAACTACGGCTGAGTAGCATGTTTGAAATATTCGAACAAAAGCCGGATCCAGTTCTGGCCCACCGATACTATCGCGTCGTCCCGCTGAAAATATAGAGAGCGTTACTGTCGACTCCAGTCCTCCCCAACCACAAAAGTACTTTTCCAGGGTAATGTCTTATACTACGTATAATTACATATCTTTTAGAAAATTACCTTCCGCGGAGTGCCTTCGAATGTGAAGTGCAGGTGAAAAACAATTGCGACTTGGACTATTGTTCAGCCAACTTGTGGAGGATGGTTCCCTCAAGTACGGAGAGCCCGGAGCAACGCTTGACTGTGGGTATCAATTCAGTTACAAGAAGTTACATCTCAACTTCTAGTGTTGCATATCCGACTCTGAGTCTTAATTAAATCTGAATCTTGGACTATGCTAGGCACTTCATGCTCTAAAATGCATTGTGTTTAAACAATGATGTTTCAAAATGAAGGAGAAAGTAAAGTGAAAGTTGTAGTAATATCCTACATGCCGTAGGTGAGTGGCTTTGCCTCTTCCTTTCCCCAACTGTATGTATCTATGTATGTATGTATGTATGTATGTACAAAAGTGAGTAAACTGTACACCCATACATACGTGGACACTAACAGCCTCCCATATTTTGCAGATACTTATCTGATGGTACTTGTGGGCCTCTCCTTAGGAATAAATTGTGGGGGAAAGTACAAGGGAAAAATTGGAGGAACAATTGTAGTGACAAATAACATTTTTAAAGTTTAATCTCACATGTGAGTCCAAGTTTGCTTGAGAATCAGGGGAAAAATTGGAGGAAGAATTGTGAAATGGATGGGAGGACAACGGGGACATTTTCGGAAATCTCCAGAGAGCAATCCTATGAAAGCTGTGAGTTACCTCTGGGGACATCAGTCAAACACCAGGCATAGGAATGGCTCTACAAGATACCCCTTTCCCTTGAATTTCTAATGTAGGGGAGCATTATAGAAGAAAAGTCGAACCTCTAGTGATTTAAGCACCCGGATCAAAGTGGATTCAACAGACATGACAATGATCGAAGGCAAGGTTCCACTAGCCGCATTCGGATGACCCAAGACAGGCGGAGGGGTTGAACATGTCCATGTGATAAACAAATCTTCATTTCCCAGTGTTCCACTCGAAACGGTAGTCGACTCATCTGTGAAATTTCGTACACGATTCAATAAACACCCAAGGAAAGTTGAGCCATTGACAGAGTCGAGGTACAAAACCTCATACAGAGCTACTTGACAAAAACTCGATAACCAAACCCGGTAACAAACAAACACCATCTCTAATGACTGTAAAACCCAAGTCGGATGGAAATCCAATAGAGAACAACAATCTATGGGATCGCAGTCTGTCAAAAAATGATTTCTATCCGTACTCTCGCGACTTCTACATATCTATAGATATCTATACAATGACTTTGCACACCAAGAGAGAAGCAACACATGAGTGTATCCAGTTTATGACAAACCTGCCGTGATGAGATCAAAGACACTGACTCGGAGAGCAGATCTATGATGGAGTCCCAAGTAGACGAGCAATCGAGCGGCATGATGCTTTACATAACGAGCAAACAGAGTTGTGTGGTTTGTGTAGAAGAACTCGTCAGCAGGTAGCAACAAGGGTGGGAGAGCGTCCGCCACTCCAGCATCTATCAACGGTTTGTGGTGAGCAGGATCTAAGGCTAGAGTCGCCAAGATTTGCAGAACCAAACACAGGAGTTGCTAAAACACAAATCACTCATGTAAATATTCCTATAGTGGATTTACTCTTTCATCTTTTCCTAATAAATTTCTTCGTCCCTCTCTACCTCAGCATCCTCACGTCATCAGTGATCATTAAAGGCTTTGATTATATCTCGTTCCCTCCACTTCTATCAAATTTCTAATGATTTTTCATCACACTCACAACTTCCACCCTGGTGGGAATGCAATTGGACGGAAAAGTCTTCACAAGATTTATTCTGTCCAATTGAAGCAATGCACGGAGCAAGTGCGGTGCATTTAGCAAAAAACATACCATGCTAAACATTTTGGCAGAGGATCTCCGCTCCTACAATTTACTGCACGGGTCCCATTAGATAATCATATACCTCCCAAAATATGTCCTCGACATAGTCTCTCCACTCAGGGCCAGTTATCCCTGACAAGGCATGATCACTGTAAGACTACAAGTTGAGCTATGAGGAGTAGTTGTTATAATAAATCCTCCTCACAACCCATCCTGATGCCTTCCTCCTTGTCTCTTATATTTTGAGGAAAGGAAGCAGTCAAAAGGGGGAACATTTTCCAATTCTACAAGTTTGTGACGGCGTAATAATCACATTTCACATCATTCATATCTGATTATTGGATGCCATAAAGTGTTTGGATATCCTGGGACTCCCTGGCTGGGAGAAGGGTTGTACATATGAGATACACTGTAGTTAGTATAGGTTAACCCCTATCTGTATACTTTCTCGTGCCGTATGCTACATACGCACACTAATAGTGTTATAATCTTGTGCCTATTCCAGGCTCCCATGAAAAGACTCATCCAGATTAGGTGAGCTGCTTCCACGGAAACCATTTCCTACGCATTTCGAATGTTACTTTGCGAAACCACTTAAGCATGCCAAAATTATCACACTTACATGCGCTATAAGAATTCAAAAAAATCCTTAATCCACTTTCTTTCCCTGATGGAGGGGCTTCATGGGAAAGGGGGAAATTCTATGATGACCGGCCTTTTCAGAATATATGGTCTGGGAGAGGTCTGTGTGTGCCTCCAAATACATAGACCCTCTCCTGGCGTATCTCTATAAAATCTTGAGAACATAGTTAAGGCCTAGATATCTTGAGAACATAGCTGACTACTTCCTCCTTTGGGGTACTATTACTCATACGACCTTAAGTTTCCGAGGTTACCATAGACAGTATTGATCCAAGACCCGAGAGTGAGAAATGTACTTAAAATGAGTAACGCAACCAAAACCTTGAAATATCGCCCCCGCAATAGTACAATAAATTATTTCAGCTAATTCAGGTGCATACCCAGCCAGGTCTTTCTTTCTAAACCAAGGAGCAATTTTGCTAATGTCTTTTTACTAAAAAAAAAAAAAGAAGTTGCTTAAGCAACAGGAATTCTTTAAAAAACTCCACTGAGCCACTCGCACATAACTCTTAGGATCGACTTGGAAGGAAGTGCTTAGCTCCTTGAACCTACTGACAGATGCGAGGGGAGTTTCTCGGTAATAAAAGCTAGAGGTAATGGAATGACTGAAGGAAATCCGATGAAGATACGAAATGAGCTGTCCACTTACCGGATCGTGTGTAGCATCCAAGGCGGCGATGAAGATTCGAAGAGGTGCTTCACTCACTAAAGACTTTTGGACGGTAGGAGAATGAGCCAGAAAGACCAAGAGTCGGGCACTCAACAATTGTAAACAATGTGCACTGCAAGTCCTTCGCCTGGAACAAATAGGGAGGGTAGAATTGGCAGAAACCACAGAAGGTACAAGTCAAATTAAAGGTAGCAGGTAATCAAGCTCGAGTCAGTCCTGAGCTCCTGGAAATCATTTGTGAGACCCCACTTTGCAATTGACACTCCCTGCAAGTCACATGCGACTGCAGTCTCGAACCAAGTACAACTGTGCAAAGTGCGCAACCTGGGAGTAATAATAGTCCGTACATACATCAATGGAAGTATTCCAGCCCCACGTTTGTCACATCGTATTCCACGAAGGGGATTTAGGAGTACAGGGGAGAATGGAAGGTAACTGTCAGATACAAACTGGAAGATAAACTTGAAGCAACTTTTCCGGTCATGTCTACGTTACTCCATTATTCATCAAGGCGTCGCCGAAGCCGAGATCTCAAATCAATCTTCGTTTTGTAGACAGAGTGGGCTTCTCTCTCCGTATACACATTCCGTCTACTACGGTGGCATGGGATTCTCTTCCCAAATAATACTAATGGACAGCCCCATACTTCCCTCAATGTAGTACGCTTCGGAGCAACTGACTGGACTCGGTTTATCCCATGAGGTAATTACCAGGAGTAGAAGTGAAACTTACCTGACGGACGGTGTGCATATTTGGCGAGATCCGATCGTTCGTTTGTACAGGGTCACAGCATTGTGAAGGATATTCACCACTGGTCCGACGGCCGGCTCCAAAATCCCTAGAAATCACGTTATTTTTAAATATTACAATCCAAAAGGACGGGTGCTGCTTCTTCTGACAGAGCAAAAATCAGGAGGATCAAAATGAACGAGAACATTTTCAAGAGGTGTGAGAGCTCAACTTCCATCAGGCTCCAACTGTACGGGGGAACTCATCAAGGCAGAATTTGTGCGAGAAACATTGCTCCATCCGAAGGAGCATTTTTTCACAGCTACACTACTAGTATTAGTTCTAGTCCCTGATGAGCATCTTGTTAAATGCTCGTAATAAGGGTGCAAATGTAAATTATCTCAAATATCTTCCAACTCACGTCCACAACCTTTCCTCTGATTTTTTGCTCTCGCAGAGCAATTAATGAGCAGTCTTCAAGCGTGTACTGGCTTCTATTTACAAAGGTTCAACAGATCCGGAGATGTTTAATCATTGGTAGGATTTAATATTCCTAATACTGAATGAAGCCGGAATTAATGCCAGCACTCAGATCGCTCATGTATTATCTCCTCCCACTTTTATCACTTCACCTGAGAATGGAAGTGTAAATAAATTTCCCCATCGAAGCAAATACTACCTTCCAATCTCTTAAACTACTATTTACAAACATTATCCTTAAAACTTCCAACTTTATGACTCCCAAAAATTCAAAGGGTATTTCCTGGAAACAGGCACATTCTAATCCATCATCCATGAATGTGATTCCTCATATTGGCAAGTATGAATTCAAGATTTTAAAATCAGTAATAAAATAAAATGTTTTCTTCCATTGGAATCCATACTGTTGGGAATCAACGGGAAATAATGGGACGGGCTTTATGCATTTGCAACCTCCCGACACCCAACAGTTGTCGTTGCCAGGCTCGAAAGAGCAATTCTTTTTTTTTTGTGTTGTTTTGTTCTCCATACATAAATATTTATATTGTAGGAGCAAGCATTAAACCCTGAGTAGATACATAATAGTTAATAGAAACTTTTATCAATGTCCCTCAAGGTATCCCATGAAGCAATCCCAGCCATCAAATTGGAATGATTACTGTAGAAAATACATTTGAGTTCATTGTCATAAAAATATAGGACTTATTATTACTAGTCTCTTCCTCTCCTCAGAAATCTACATCTTTTTTTTTTATTCTGACTAAGGAAAGTATTGTATCATAATGAATAAGAAAGTTTTTCCAATAGAACCCAGAAAATTACGACGGCATACACACACACAAGAGGCAAGCGTGCTCGTGAAAATATCCTCAGTGCTCGGTCGTGCCGTGACGTTATACAATACTGGCATTATATTAGAAATAATTAGAAGGGGGTTGTACGTTCCATTTCGATTGAGCGACTGAATGTGCATAAAAGGCGTACTAAATTATTTACGTACGTACAAGTTCCTTCTCTCTCTCTCTCTCTCTCTCTCTCTTCTGGGAGGAATGGCTTTTTCCTTCCAGACATACACAGAAACATTATTATGGGACTGCCTATGGAATTGGAATTACACAGGCGAGTCTCATCCTACGTTTCCCATTATAATCCCAACAATATTTCCCCTCTCTCACAATTAGCTCTCATGCCCTCCCAAAACGTGAACTGTTCTCATAGGAGTGTGCATCGGGCTTATTGTGAGTCCTCAAGAACAACAAATTTCTCCTTATCCTCGGAGAAGTCTATGTGGGTTTAAAGTATAAAGGAATAAAAATAATAGCTTAATTGTTCATCATTGTCCCTGTACTCGGCATTTCCCTGGACAATGCAGCCCCATTTCGGACATTACTCCTGACCACATGAGTTGCAAATGAGCACTTGGCTCAGGAAAGACTCACAGATATCACAATAACATGGAGGTCATTATTTTTGCTCCTGTGGTGTCCAATGACGGTTCTTACCAGCGGAGTGACGCTCAACAGCCATAAACCCTCCGACAATGAATGCAATTCTCCAGGAATTTACTAAAAATACTATCAATGATTAAACCCTACGGTTACAAGGATTTGGCTAATAACACTGAAACGAACTAAACACTTCCGTACTTTTTTTTTCGGATTATGAGTCAACTCTTTGGACACATCTGGCGGAAGCCCACTGTTTTGCCTTGAAAATTAAAGGCTAAAAAGTTGAATTTTAAAGAGGTAATTTGACTGATTTGGTTCTCCTAACGAACAGGAATTTTCCCAAGGAGTATTATACTTGGAATGAAAGTTTTTCCACAGGAATGATGGAGTGGGAATTCAAAACAAGGTTAATATTCTCGAGGAGGGAAACCAGCAGCAGGCGAGGAAGCAACTTTAAAATTTACTAAAGGAGTACCATCAGCTAGAATTTTTCCGACGGTTGACTCTAAATACCATCTCAAGTATGAAATTATGATTGAGTCCGGATACTTGACGCTGATGGCATACTAATGTAATGGGACGGTCTGTCCTGGTACTTGAATTCCCTTAGAAGTTAAAATGCTTACTCATACGGAGTGTTCAGCCCTGTGACATTATCATATTGTAGACATGTACATACAGTCTGGACATATAGAGTGTAACACGACAAAATGGTAATGAGGGACAAAAGCGAGCCGTGGGGAGGAGAGAACGGGCTCGAAAAAAGTAAGGGATTTGTGACAGCAGGTAATTTAAAGGTAAATAATTTGCACGCTAAAGTTTCATCATAGTCCTCAAGTTTGTACACATACATACATACTAGATACAGGTTGAATTTAGTTTTTTGAACGTATGCGTCGACATATATTTTTCCATGGACACAGAATGAGATAGATGCATAACCTGACAAAAAAAACTCTACTCTTTGAGAAACCCGGGAAAGTTTGGAAACTCCGAGTCTTGTAGGGAGTGTGTGGATGGATGTGACTAAAAGCTCCTAGATTCCCATGTCCCGGCTCTAAGGAGGAAAACTCTGGTGTAGTAATTAAACTGGTCAATAGCAAGTAATTTTAAGGAGAATTCGTTAGTTTTTGATGAAAGTTAATTTTGTAAAGGAGTGTGGAAATCTTAGGGAGATAACCATATGAAAGGAACTTGGCCTAAGGAAACGTCAGCTCTCAGACTGGAGTCTGAGCTGAAATGAACCAATGTATCACTTATGGAGAGAGAGAGAGATCCAATGGGAAGAAATCTACATTGAGAGTCGAGCAAGTCACGAGAGGGAATGTATTTATGGAACATTAGATATGTCATTCCAGCATGAAGTGATTCTCCCCCTACCCCACCCCCACCTACACACATACACAGACACACACGTCGTTGATGCTGTCGTTTGATTAAATGAGAATCCAATTCAGGTCAAGACTTGTGAATTAAATAGCTGTACTGAAAATCATAGCAAGTCAAGTGAATAAATCATCAAAGAATGTAATCTCCATAATGGAAAGTACACAAAATACATCAAGATTGAAAGGATGGGGATTCATGTTGGATGCCGGTGGGGAGCTTACGTTCCTTCAACAAAAGTAGGGAGGAATACTGGAGAGAAATGAACATTATGCTCCACACAAGGTATCAAGTCAAGAGGTGATTTTCCCTTGTTACTGCCACCAAACTACTTTTCAAGATAACTATAACCCCTCATATTCTATTTAGTGTGGGAGCATTCAGCCCGTCCCAAGCAGGGACATACATACATTTTGACTCCACCATAATCCATAAACCACCTCATGCTTAGGCGCAATATCATGTTTGCGCAAAGATTCCCAACTACATCCATACAAGCTCACATTTTATTATTTCATCCCGTCTTTCCTTAACGCCCTCATTTTCTAGACCTCGACCGGAGGATGAGACAAAAAATGAGAGGACGAGTGAAAACAGAGTGAAGTTTCCAATTGGGAATTTAGCCTTATTTCCCAAAGAAGGAAGCAGTGGAGGATTCTACATCACTGCCTTGACACAATAGGGCTGAGATGGGTCCCGGGCCCACCTGGAAAAATTTAGATCTACGGACCCCTGGACCTTTACAGAGTTGTCAAATTCGAAGTGGAAATCCCACTTATAAGGTGACCATAACGTTGTTAACTCTAGGGATGAAAAACGTAGCGTAGATAAATTGACTGAAGGAATGTAATTTGGTTGAGATAGGGCCGGATTTTCGGGTGGGATATACTGGACGGTGAGGATCCTTAATGGAGATAGACCACGTGAGAAGGGCAAGAGCCAATCATGACAGGTTTAGGGACCCCTGTCCTTTGGCTTGGTGACACATGCAGAGGTCCCCTTATTTAAGCTGGATTAGGGGCCCCTTAATAAAATAGGACGAGGGACCCCCCTAGGAACATCCGGATTCCTGACGTATGAAATACATACATCTGAGTACATACTGCATAATACATACCCCCCAACCCAGAGGAATCCCAGGACATTTGAAATTATCTTTCACAAATGGAAGCATGGTAAACAATGTGGATTTTCAGCACTAATGAATTCTTTGACTCCCTTCATGCCCATACACTACCCAGAATGTTACTAATTGGGGAAAATGAATGGTTGGATTTGCTAATTTTTATTCCAACTTATAACAACTCAGGGAAATGTTTTAGCTCCTGTGCCCATGCAATTTTAAAAAACTTTTCAATATACCACACTTAATTATTGTTCGTTGCTGAGGCGTAAGTGGGGAAAACGGGACTAACTTTCCGGCAAGTCCTCCTCTGGTACTCTCAACTTGTAACGTGGGATTTACATATAAATTCAATTCCCACCCAGTTATACACAAGTATCTACATTTTGGGTAAAGTGACAAAACCGTCCAGAAGCATTTTCTACTATATGAGATGAAAAATGTGCTCCTTGCCTTTTCACTGAAAAGGCAACATGGACCAGGTGTAAGGCTCCCTAAATGTAAATTGAAACAAATGCAGTTTTCATTAAAAGCAAAATGAACCAAGTGCACTCATGTGAAGCGCTCACTTTACCTACCAAGTCATCCATTTTGCTTTCACGACAAATTGTCCCTACTATATTTTGTTATTAATATTTAATACTCTTAGTCCATTTTGAGTCTAGGGGAAATCCAAAACATCATTTTGAGTTTAATTGAAAATGCATCCTCACCCATGGCAAGCCTCCACTTCCATTTTACACTGGAGACATAAAAAGGGGGAAAAGAATTCCCATTTTACATAAAAGAGTAACTTGCAAAAATTGATTTCGCAGTTCCACTCTTCCATACGCAAGTATACGTCCTTCCCTCCCAAGTAGATAGAAACATAACATATGTAGGAGAGACTATCTCTAAAGTAAAAATTTAGATAGTATTTTTGCACGTACAGGTGTAGCAGGGGGAGGCGCCTCTCATGAAGTTTAATCAAGAAACTAATAAAAAGTACCACTGCTGTCCTTATAAGTGAGGGAGGAATATCCGAAGGGACAGATGCAGTGTATACGAAAAATAGGAAATATAATTTTCCATGCATGTAAACAAAAGAGAATCCGGGAGGGAATGAAAAGGAAGAATAAAAATCATTCCATCAAATTGAATAAAAAAAAAGGAAAAAGGCTCTGGTAGTGTTCGAAAAGCCTTGTGAGTCATGTATATGTGTGAGTGTTGAAAAGAGTGGTAAATCGATACCCGGGCCGGTAGGAAATGTCGATAGAAAATAGGCAAGTAAACAATGGTAGTAGTAAAAAAAAAAGTTAGGTAGGATTTTACATTGCTCCAAGTTTAAAACACGCCAATGTGAGTTGGAACAGGAAGAAAGGGAGAATTCAATCCCATTGCAGAAGAAATGAGAGCCCCAGCCACGTCAGTGGAGTAACAATTCAAGTGGCATAAATTCGACAAGGAATCATTTAAACGGGCCCTATTTAAATGTCCTTGCTCCTGGAAGGAAGGCAGACAGTGGACCATTAAGCTTATCTCCTCCAGTGTTTTCTCAACTTAATGCCAAAGTGCATGATGGAACGCGAGGGTATAAAACAAGCATTTGTCTTCGGCTCACTTTGGTCTCTCTCTCGTCCTCTGTGAGTGTAACTTCGGTAGAGTAGACCATAGACCTTTTATACTCCTAACCTCCAAGTCAGGAAAAGTTTGTCTTTAGATATCTAGATATCCATCAAATTTTTTCTACAAATGCTATCATACAAATCTCCTCTTGTTTTACACATCAATGACAACTAAAGATAATGCTTTACGTGCTGAGTACACAAAATCACAATGCAAACTCCGTCCAATATTTTCTACTTGAGTAAACTTTCTCCTCCACTATGAACCCTTTCCCACCCAGGAGAGACAGTAGGGATTGCTCTCAGGAAATTCCAGAAATCATAAAGTAGCTCCGAGTTTCCTCTAAACTTTCCCCCAAAGGTTTACTCTGTCGCAAATCAGGTATTTGGAAACAGGGAGCACGCATGGGTAACATATGAGTCAAAGCCCATTGACTTTTCACTAAGTACTTGTAACAGTCAGGGCACGATGACACTCATACATATCAGAGTTCCTGAGAGAGACAAAAAAAGGAGAAAGAGTAGGAGAGAGAGAGAGAGACACAGAGAGAGACAGAGAGAGAGAGAGAGAGAGAGTGAGGTAACATAACATGGAAAGTAACTTGAGTACATGGTAGAAAAATTCGGGAGAAAACACGTTTCCCTTGTCTTCCAACTCGACGTAATGGTTGTATCTGGTAGGAAAACAGGAGTAACCTGAACATTCACAACATATGGGGGAATGAGCCTTGCCTTAACGGACCTTGGAGGAAGAAGCACGCGAAAGGAGAGTCTGAAGTAGAGCCAGTCGTGGAAGGAGAAATTGTGGAGACCGACATGGACTGAGTGCACTAAAGGACTGATACAATCACTGGAGACCATAGTTCCACACACCCATTCTAAGTATTCGACCATTGACGGCTGCTACAATCTCTCCTCAACCTGCACCTTCTGTGCCGAGGAAGAAAGTCAAGTTAAGTGAGACAGACGAGCCTAGCAGAGATAATATATCCACGGTCAAATGGGTTCCAGGGCTTCTGGTCCTGGCATGCAGGTGCGTATGTGAGTATATACATAGGTCCCGATTGAAAATGTCCCAAGTCTTTGGATAATATTGGAAAATTGCTAGTATTTTTCTACGTGGACAACTGTAGCAATAACAGAAATTGTTATCACATGGGAAAAGTAGCACTTTGACTTTACTCGACCATTACGGAAAGTCAGTAAGACCGTATCTTCCTCAGTTCCTCAGCAATTCTTTTCGATTACTCTCTTTTTTTCTCCGGACACAACTCCTTCAGACGGATCCCCCCCCCCACACACAAGAGCCCCAGACGAAAAAAAAAAAACTTCTCATGGTCACAAGTATACATGGCCGTGGTCACTACTCTCCTTACTCTCTGCCCTACGAAATTATCCCTCGGAGTCTACCTAAGAAATGCACGAATAGCTAATTTGATACAATTGGGATGAGCAGGTATGCATCCTCCTGCTCTCTCAATCCTCGATGTATTCAGGATAAACAGGCACTTCAGTATAGTTATAGCGGACATTTTACAAGATATAGTTTCTACTAATCAGGACCAGGGCCCATCCTGACTTTCCACATTGTATGTATAATTATACATACTTGAGCCTACGGTTGACTTTCCCTGGAATGAAGTACATACACTCCGTCCATTTCCCATGCTTAATAGATTCATTTTGAAAGACCAGGTAGGAATTTGTTGTACACGGAAAATAATTTCGACGAGGAGGAAAAACATGCTTAACATGACAGTCTGGAGGTGTTCCCCTTCCTACAGAGATGTACCATGTCTGTACTCCTGGACAGAACTCCATGTCTTTTTGCTCTCCACCACACTTTGCAAAAAACGAGAGGAGTAACGGAGAGTTGACAGTGACAAACGTATAACAGATAGGCAGAGGTTACAGAAGTGTTCCGAGGTAGTCTCAGGTATCTGGATGTCAGACTTCCAGACTTCCATGAAATAAATATTGCAGGGTGTCACCACACCAGGGAAGTTCAACCAAGTCGCATGCCAGCCAGCCTACAGGCGACAGATTCGAATACATACTGCAGGAAGGCCTGAATCTGAACCGCTTCCCTCCTATTTTGACATTCGTTACATTTCCAGTTGGAAGTCAGTTCAGAGAGGAAATATCAAAGGCATGACGTCTATTTTCATGGTACATTTACATATCTACTACCTCCACCGTCCCAAAGATTTCACTCACTTGATGGTGAGTTCTTTTTTAAAACTGTGAATGGGGCAAACACTGACATTCAAGTCAAGACCCATCTTGATGTACCTGAGCCTCTGCTGTGTGAGAAGGGAAGGAAGAGCTTTAAATGTAAACGGGAGAGTACTGAAAATATAATTTGATTCTGTATTATTCTACATCAGGACCAGAACCCGAAAAAAAAACTAACGCCTAGGGAACAACCAACTCAACTCCCATTCTATTCCATGGATGTGGAAAGGAGTCTGAGTCGGAGTCTGAGACGAGCACTGCATTATTTCGCTCCATATTGCACAGATCCCAACTTATCCCACATACCCAGTCCAGGTACACCTCTCCTAGGTACTCTCAACTCTATCAGGCTCTGCAGCGTTGAGAGTAGGAACTTGTCTGGGAGTCGTGGTCGTGAGGATGGAGAGAGCTGAGAGAAAAGAAAAGTGCTGGCGGAACAAGGCCCAAATGTAGATATACATACATATGTACATACATCCTTCCAGTGAGGCCGGGACAGTGTGGATAAATTGTAATGTAGGCGCGTAAATAGACGCATTTGTAGTAAAGTACTGACTTTATGAAACGATAAGCGATAAACATGAATTTTAAAGCCCATTCTTTTGAGTAATGTTGGCCCGCGTTAACTTCTCATGTTTTTATTATTCCCCCTTCTCCCACGGCATGGACGTTCAGTCCCCAAGGCTCCTCATGCCTTCCCGGACTCCTCAAAAAAGTAAAATTCCTCTTCCCAGCAAATAAAAACTGACGTGCTTCATCCACTTCCTAATGAACCACCCAAAATAGATATTTCGTACAGGTTGTTGTGGTGGGCTGGAGTCGGGGAAAATAGCCCTATCAACATCCCATCATCTCCCTACAATTTAACTTATCCTTCTTATTTCCCCACCCAAGCCCAGACAAAATGGACTTCTCCCAGGAACCAAATGGCCGTGTCTCCCAAAAATGACAAACGAAAGGAAAAAAAAATAATACAGACACCCACTTTATTTTTATGGACCTCATCTCTCACCATGTGGAAACCCAATGTTTCTTTTGTTTTTAAAAATACTCTGCCAATGGTAGTCTTCTCTATTCTTCCGGTCACAAGGATCCAATTGTTAATTTACATGAGGAGCTGGAAGGCCCGCTTTTCAAATTATACGATTTGAAAGGAAAATAAGACTTGCAATAAGCATCCCAATTTATTTCCATAGATTCTCCAAGAATTGGGAAATGAGCATCGACAGGAAATAATTACTCAAGTGGATTGCTACAAAAAATTCCAAGGGGCGAAAGTTAATCCCTTCAATAAGGATTACCCTCAACTTTCCCTCCTTCCAAATTTTTTAGACACCCTTTCCCCTCCCCCCTTGCTTTTACAACACATATATTTGTTACAGATATTTACTTTTTGCTTCTTAGTGCCACAGCTCTGGATATATAAGAATAGTTCGGAAGTATGTAAAACAAATTCATTTGACAGGAGTGTACAAAGCACGGAGATGTACCCCCTTCGATTACGACAGAGCAGTGCGTGGCTGGTTGATTCACTCAGGATAGGATGTATTCTTTCGACAGAGACCTATTATTTTAAAATAGCTCTTGTACATTATGCACACTAAGCGTTTCCCCTACCTATAGATCAACAACCATAAATATAAGAACTGAGCGTCTATTATGTACAAATTGAGGATTCCCCATGTGAAACACCCATCCCTACCTCTGATCTCCGGGAGTGAGTATAAAGTGACTAGGCGGGGCTGGTTGCGTGTGTAACTCTGGAAGTTTTAAATGCTCAAGCAGAGAAAGGGAGGGATGTGAGGAGACGTGTAAGACAAAGGAGCGAAGGAGCTCCTAGCTTAGAAGACAGAGAAAGGGAGAAAGTAACAACCGGTCTTCTTCTATTCTGAGGAGATAGACAGACGTGAATACAATTCAATCAGGGAGAGAGAGAGAGAGAGAGAGAGAAAGAGAGTTTTCACTTTTGTGAGAGAGACTTTCGTGACAAACAGACATCGAAGAGATGAATATTTCATGGCTTCGACATATGCTCCAAAGAGAAAGGAGAGATACATGGATGGATGGATGGATGTTGAAACCTATCAATGTAGATGTGCATCACACACGACCCACACTCTAGCACTTACAAATGGAGAATAGTCCTGTAACAAGCTACTATACAAGAATTAGTTTCAGTTTCATGCAAGCAGGTTCTCACATGCAACCCCTCAAAAAAAAAGTCTTTCAGGAGCATTGGAAATTTATGTAGATAGCTGTAAGGCTCTCGCATCCTCCTGCTCTTACCCTTCAAGTTTTTTTTACACAAGCTTGGTTTGGTTACTCTCCGTGAGACTTGAGGGTGATGCTAATGTTAGATTTATGTGGGGATGCTCTACCAAAGTCCGAGTTCCTCAGACAGACAGGACACACGTGAGAGGAAGTGCAAAAAATCGACGAAGAAATATCTATGTATGGAAAAAAAAGGGAGAATAAACTATATATTGGAAAAAATATATATCCAGGCTCTGCAAGATAAATTTTAGAAGGATGGAGAGAAAAAGTTATCTTAAATGTGGACCGAAGAAGATCAATTGAATATTTTTTGGACTAGGGGAAAAAAGTTGGGCTATTTCCCAGTAATCTTCGTAGTTCTTTATCTTTGACGGACTCTAATCAAGGGACTCCACATTTAATCGTTCATTTAATCCCTTCGCGCCTGACAAAAGAAACCCCTCGGAAGTTTTGGAACTGCTCAGGGAAGGCAGAGCCGTGAAGGAACTACTGTAAATGCATAGGGATAGATATTGGATGGGAAGACTATCTATATATGTTCAGGTTTTACTTACCTAGTAGATCTTGGCCAGATTTTAGTGAACAAGTTCTCAATGTACTGTCCTTGGATCTATGGGTCTTGGGCAATTGTCCTTTACTGTTAGATTTTGACGTAGAACTTGATCCTCGTGGGCTAGGTCCTTGTGTTGGATTAAGCTGGTTGTTACTCGCAGCTGGTTTCTCACCATCAATTTCTCGACTACAACCACACGACACACATAATGTCATAGATAAATACGTACTTATGGGTGTAGAACGTCGAAGCGATCAACTTCGTTATTACATTTTGAGATGAAAATGCCCAAATCGGTATCTCAGTCTCTAGTTTTTTTTTTTCCCTCGTGCTCTCCCTTCAATTCAATGTCCTATCCTATTTATCTATACCTATAGGGACGGAGACTATGGGAGTATCGATACAATCTAAATTCCTCACATATTCCATTCTTTTTCCCCCAATATTAACACTCTCTCAATACCCCCCACTTCTTATTTCTCTATATAAGCGGGAGTGGAAATGTTCGGGAGAAAGGAGCTTGGGCTAGTCACCTCGGGAGAGGAGGAGCCTCAAGTAATATCTGGATCCTTCCTACCCAGACACTCCTGGAACATTCGGAGTAATTGCATTCTTAAATCCTGTCAGCTATAGTTAGCCCGTAGTTATAGTCTGTGATAACTTCTCCCTCCACCTCAATGATAAAGTACTGGCGGAGGTGTATCTATACCTACACTGAGCTACAGTCCCCTCCAAATCTCCGTAAGTTTATTCGATTTGTGGAATCTACTGAAAATGATGGATTTCGAAGGAAAGGCTCAGTCCCTGTTTAACTCTTACGGAGACAAATGACAAAATAAAATGTCCACCTACCTTTCCTTGGTGATGCGGTGAACGATGCACACATCGACGATTTTATTGATGGCCACCATGGCTGTGTACTGTAAGGGATGAGGACCCGTTGCGAACAACAGACATGATGATGCTATCACACTCAAAAATTCGGACAAGGATTTCTTGGGTTCTTCTCTATTTCCATGACTTTTCACAACTACCTGTTGACGTCCAGGGAAAAAAACAAGAATCAGCTCCAAATACTGAGCCCTTCATTAGGATCCCATTTAACGAGATATTATTAAGTTGGACGTGAAATCCATAATAAAATGGTAGGGATTTGAAATTTAAAAAAAATGGTAGGGATTTGAAATTAAAAAAAAAAATGGTAGGGATTTGAAATTAAAAAAAAAAGATTTATAGCGTTTTGACCTTCGGTAATAAAAATGTTTTTTTTTGGAATTGTGCTAAATACAATTATGACTTCTATCTTAGAACCTACGGCTGGGGTTACAATCAAGGATTGCTCCCTTGTGGCCCTAACCAGAGCTGAAACAACAATGAAAGAGGATGAGTGCACGGAGTATCTAGAAATAATCTTGGTAACAAACTTTGGAAATTTATTCCTCAACTTTTGACGGAGTGTTGTGGGAGGGAAAAAAATCTAAGTTTTTATAAGCGTCCAATGATCCCCAAATAGGCAGAAGGGTTTGAGGTCATGCACGGACATGACTCTAAATAGACCTAAAAATAACAATTTATACAAAAATACAAACTGGGTTTAAGTTGAATTATTCATCTTTTCTGGGTACATCAGTCGTTCCTCCTTGATTACTACAAAGATATTCTTTTCATCTAAACTGGGGATTCCATTGTGTGTGCCGCGTCGGATAATAGATACAGGGTTGAGAGGAACTCCTCTCACACTCTATTGACAAACGTAACTTTTCCAGTCTTCCCTGTCAAGATGCAGAAAGGACTAACAATGGCACAGTTTGTTATCAATAGGATTCTTAAGTTCCACATATGTACCTATGTATCTTTATGGAATATTACTTACATATGTATCTATTCTTAGATACTCACAACAGGACATGCATCTATGACTTGATACATACACAGGGGTTTTATGGTACTTGCATCCATTTACAAGAATCTCAAGTAAATATTGTATCTTAGGATTGGGATACATTTATTTACTTCAGTGAAGTATCTATGTATCTACATAGGTACAAGTATTGGGACACGGGGTTAAACACATGATGTTTACACATGAGTTAAATTTAAATTGTACAGGAAGTTATCGACTAACAGAAACGGCTTGGTGAGATGGTCCCACTCAATGATAAAGTACAACTATGAGGGGGTTGATTGGGTCGACAAAAATGAGAGATTCCGTATGACCCTGCACGTATCTCCGACTGCACTAAAGAGACATTTTTGATCCAATGCTGTATGCTATCGTAATTTTACGATTCATCGAGGGTAGGGAAAATCGGATTTGAATTTAGAAAGTTCGAAGCTCTCGAAACACACGGAAGAGTTAAATAATTCATGAAAAAAGTCGTCAGAGATTACAAGGGGCGAACGAACGACTTAAAAGGTTTGCTCAATGTTGAGATTCTAAAATATATTTAATGGGTTTGCTCCAGAAGATGTACCTCATGAAATCGGAATTAGTTTACCTCTGTTTTTACACACACACACACATACACACACACAGACACACACAATGTGTGAAACGCATTCTCAGTTTTCATAGCTATCCCAACCAAGTGGGAATCTCATGTAGGCTTCAAATCCATTGGCAAACTTTGGTCTTTGTGTGTCTCCCTCCTCCGATCCTAAAGCCCTTCCTCGACGAGATAATCATCTCTAATGCTCGGAACTCCACTAAAGAACTCATCAGCTCATGTCCCTCCCCATTGGGTCGGGAAACGTCTTTATGTATCAAAAAGTATCCCTCTGACGTGGTTACCATAAGTTATGCATTGAGGTTCGTCCGATCGCAATACGCTCCACATCTCTTTTCAGACATGTCGATTGCACATTTCAAGGGATTCAGCAACATCTCATGCTATTACCTCCTCAAACAAATTACAGCGTTCTGCACATTTTTCAGGATTTGCAAGGAATTTGGAGGAAAATTAATTCCAGGGGTATTTCAATAAATCTCCCTCTTCCAAGTACTATAAACGATTGCTGTCAGTTACGTGTGAATTGTACATGCATAAGATTGGAAGCATGGTCTCAGAATTTTACATCAGTATTCAGGGAAATTTGCTCCCTCCTATGTAGTCTCACCGAATAGATAGTCTCTCTAGATACCTACGATGATCCAGTAAGCATGAGGAGCTTGGAACTCTACTTTTTCCAAGGGAGGTTCAAAAATGCTCCAATTTTTTAAAACTAAATTCAAGGAAGCTAATCTCATGTAGCTGCATAATAACCTGATCTTACAATTATCATGGAGCAGGCGGGTGAGCATGAGATCTATCCCCATTCATAACTTCTGGGAAGATTTTTTGTTCCAGAACTCCACAACAAAATTAAAGGATATTGAGAAAAGTTGTAAAGGCTCCATTCTTATTTGTCTGTAAAAACATGTAGACATTTTTGTTTGGTTTTGGAAGCGTTACGGGGATTTAGATGGGAGAGATAAGCAATGTCAATGACTGCTTCACTGTATGCACAAATAGGAAATTTCTGTTAGGGAAACTGTCAGGTATGTGTGTATATATCTGTGGTAGGAAGCTACATCTGGGAAACCACCATGTTCAGTTAATACTCTGTGTACATAATCCGGAACACAGGGCAGCTCTGCCATTTAAAACCGTCTGGTTGAACACGTCACATAAATATTCCGAGGGAGTCAATGATAATGCCTGTAGCTTCACCTACAAGAGCTGCTCCCGTGCCCTGTGGTACTCTCAAGTATATTAAAAAGCTACACCCAAGCATCTCTAATTATGCATTATGAAGGTGCATGTACCTACTTAGCCGGTCATAACAAGACGTTCACGTCCCATGTACAAACTTAAATGATGTTTGTATGCCTACCCCCGAATTCCGAAACAAGAGCAGTCTTCACATCCTGTCTGTCTACAACGCTATCTTTGCACGGTTCCGGCCTCCCGTACGAACAGGGCTGTACTAGTACTACAACATAACCTGTACTTACCCTTCACGGAAATAGACTCATGATATTATGTAGATATAGGTTGCACATACTGAAGGTTTTTAAAATCTACACTAGAAATGTGAAAGATCAGAACCCAGGCTAGACCTACTAGGAGGCTATGGTAATTAGTTTTATAGTTCAAATGTGGAGGTCGCAGTAAGAATTAATTGATCCCAGTTGAAAAAAGTGGGTATAGGAAGCAAGTGCCACGTCTTCTATCCACGGGATACAGGAAGTTCAAAATACATTCAAATCAGAGCAAGCGGTAGTTGAAGATTAGCACCAAAACACAAACACACACACACACAAACACACATGAAGATAAAATGCTTACAGTAATTTCAACGTGGTACCCACAGGCACGAGAGCTGCTTACGGACAACAGATAGCTAATGAGAAGGTAAGGTATGCATCTGGTTAACCACCCAGTCAATTGATCTGACAACACTCTCACTCTCAGTGCCATTGGATCCGTTGGAAATTCCTTGGGCACCACATATATGTATTTAGATAATTACATGCTCCCAGAAATGTACCAGGGGAACTGACTGGCCTAACGAGGTACATGAAATTGCTTGTGTGAATTTAGTCGGATGAGTGTGCGTGAATGAGACAGAGAATCCCGGAGCATAAAATACCAGGGAGACTTAGATACATATGTACGTCTGTATACTGCCAATAAAGATTTTGTTACCACGAGGGTATCACTGAGTATACTGTAAATGTTGTGGGAAATAATTCCTCTCAAAGTAAAACAGTTGTATGAATAAATAGTAGTTCCAGGAAGGAAATTAACATTTAAAAAAATACGGGATTTAAGGTAAGGAAGGGAATTTAAATTTAGATGAGGATCTCAGTGAGATAGTCACGAGAGAGGAAGAGAGTACTTACAGATATAAGTGTATGTAGAAGGCCGGATAAACAAGTGTGAGGGTCGTTGGGAACATCCGTGGCAGGGGGTACTTGTTGAAATCTTCGAAGAAGGGGTTGTCGATGGAGGACAAGTCCTTGAAGGACCTCATCAAGGCACTCATCATTACTAGCAACAGACTTGAGTGTCAACAAACACCGCGCCAACTCCGACCATTCCAGTCTGCCAGTATCTACTAGAACGATTGGGGGAGAGAAGAAAAAAAAACTTGTTTGTTAGTAAATTTGTTTGTCTGTTGTGGCATGGAGAGAGAGAGAGAGATAGAGGACTACAAACATACATAATACTAGGAATTAAAAGAAGACAGTGCAGACGGGAAATTTATTTCAACTAATTGGAACAAGGTTGTTGCTTTTGGTAGCAATTAATTTCACATATAGTTCTTCCCTTTAGTGTCTCCATAGTGCACAAGACAGATCCACACAATTGAGCCCTCGTTGTAGGGAAATTTCATTGAAACTGCCCAACTTCCATGAATCTCCTCACAAATTAATTTTTTGTTTGCAATCTTTAATTTCTACTATCTCCCCCGGACACTCTGTAGACAGCTATTCTAAAACTATCTCTGCTCCATTCAGACTCTACTATGAGGCGAATAATTGACTCTTTTTGTGAAGAGCCAGGGGAAAACTATATACCCTGAAGAGCATACCTATACTTGGTCTCCTATCCGCAAACCAGTAACTCCCTGGAAATCAAATTGAATACGAAGAACACAGATTGTTCTAAACTACATATGTACATGCACAAAATTACATAGGACTAAAGATATAAGTATACATAGGCTTTGAACATATAGGAACACAATGTACCTGCTTCTACATGAGATTTGCCGCTTTTATCCTTTTTTCTCCGCAACTTCTTCTTCGAGTCCGACCCTTCATCTCCCACTGAGCCCTGGAAGAAATTTAGAAGAAAATTGTGTAAATTCTGAGGAAAGACAATCATAATTGGAGGTCATGTAATGGCTGAATTTCTACGGTCTCATTCCGAGCAAATCAATGAGAGGACGGGAAGAAATTCGCTTTCATGGAACTAATAATCATTAGAACTTGCGTATATTGAAATAATCGCTCCGAGCTTCCAGCCTCGAACAGACAGAGAAAGTCTAATTCAGGGATATCATATTACCACTTATGACCCAAACTCGGAGAGCCCAAAGTTTCGGGATGCAGCCTCCAGCCGCGGTGTCCTCATTCATCTAATATGTTTATGGGAAGCAACAAATGACAGCATAAATGCTTCCAACATCCCCCCTTCCCAACTCTCCCAAACATATGAAATCATAGAGTTCCCCTCTTCTGACTTTTATATAGCCCTGGGAGAGCCTACATTATTCTCCAGCAAAACTCCCGAACATGAGAGACTTGGGAGTTTGGGTCCGGTCGGGGTTTTAAAACTGAATTAAAATCCTTATCGGATCAAAATAGAACTGTTCAAGTGGGTCAATTGAAATCAACTTTTGGTACTGTTCCTCGGATTTTAACACACTTGGAATACCAAATTGGGTGGAGATTGTAATCACACAAAGGTGTTTGGGAGAATAAATAAAAGGTTTTCTGTACGCAACCTTGAGCGCGTCCCGGATGATAAATTCCGATAGTCAGAATGGAAATTCACACATTCACCCGCACCCCATACGCTTCATACGCTGGAACCCTCCTTCAACACTCATATATCTATGTATATCCACATGATTCAAAGTAAGGAGACTGTGTATGCACGTGAGTCTACTCCTACAACACTGTCCCAGAATTTGGTAACGTAGCTGGCCCACCCGCAGAGATCAACATCGGAGTATTGGGTTAACCGATGTACCATGTTATTTTGTTGGCAGTCGGATATTTGAATTTAAGAAGCATCATCTTGTTTATATGCATCCCATTTTGAGCCACATAGTCTTCTCGTATGCTGATGTACGAGGATGGCTTGGGGAATTTTTCCATGGGGATGTTTTTGCTCAGAAAATTCCAAATTCCATTACAGCCTTATCCTACAATGTCATCTCAATCATCAAATCGAAAGATTTCCTTTGCATATTACATGGCACATTGTCACTCTCAGATGATGATAGTAAATGTACAGAAACATCTCCACAGAACGGATGCATTTTAGAGATAGATACTGCTCGCTCAGTCATTGAGGATCCCATGAATTCCCAATTCCTCAGAAATAATTGATTTACGGGCTAGTCCATTATTTGTGCTTTTCGTAGGTATTTATGTATGTTGTAACTGTGGAACGGTAAGCTTTCATCGAAGTCATACTCGCGGAAACAGATAAATACATAAATACTGTCAAGAAGGAGGAAACGCGTCGAGAAACTTAAAGTGATTTCATCATGCACGATGACTCAGGGCGTATGTTTTCCTTATAAGTGTACACTGTACACTTTTGTCTACCCATAGTAATACTATGTTGTCCTGGACGAAGGTATATCCAGAGCTAATGGGTATACTTGGTTAGGGAGGGAAGACAGAGCTAATGTGTATGCTTTGGCGTAGTGGGCAGACCGTGCTAATAAAGTCGACTGTACAAATCAAAGGAGGTAGAGAGAGAGAGAGAGGTAGAGAGAGAGAGAGAGAGAGAGAGAGAGAGAGAGAGAGAGAGAGAGAGAGAGAGAGAGACGTGCGTGGAGAGATTTTGAAAGGGCATAAATAGTCTTTCAAATTTGAAGAGAAAAAGCTACCCGATGGAAATCTGGAGAAAGAATAGTGACAGGGAGAGACGGAAGTGTATAAATGAGAAAAGATTGAGGTAAAATGAAGTAAGAAAGCAGGGAATTCCCTTACGATTGTACTGCTCAGTCACAGGGAATAATAAGCTGAGCTTTCTCCTCTCGCAAGAGGCACATCATCTATACAAAATCCAATAGAGAAAAGAAAGAGAGAGAGAGAGAAAAAAAAAGTCAAGTCATTTACTGACAAAAAAAAGAGACCAACTCATCCTCGGAGAGAGGGAGGAAGGGATTTCAAGTCAAGAGATCATAAAGTTCGATATTAAAAATGTCCCCCTGTAGAAAGTAAAACGGGTGTCGTTTTTCAAATGGAGCTGTCGGTGAAATGGAGAGACGTTGAAATGAATAAATTGAAAAGAGACGCTGATAAGAAAATTCCCTTTATCCTAGCTGGTAAACTCTACCCGATAGGTATTTCCGTCTGTCGTTAAACTTTTTTTTACTCACCAACGTCGTCCCAATCGAAACCTATTAAACTCAAGTTGCTCACAATTGTCACAGAGCCGTCTCCAGATTCCACTTTCAATTTTCTCGGCTAGTGTCTCATATCATTCATGTACTTCATAATACTTCAGCTTTTTTCAAAACCACTGTTTCCCCTTCAGTAGTGTCATATTTGCCTGGTGTTTTGTGGAGGGACGACACATCCAAAATGCTCAGCACCTCCTTTAGCCCCGGCTCAATTGTTGTGCCTTAACGCCGGTGATGTTCGAAGTGACTTGGGGAGTATCCCAAGGTTGTGCCACAAAACTTGTGTGAAGAATTATGATTACTACTCTAATACAAAATTATGTTACAAGAGGATTCTGGAGTATCGTCCAATATCAAACAATGGCCTGATCTCTGACGTGCTGAGTCGTCCCTTCCCTTCATCTGTACATGATACTGTATCATTGACATTGCCAATGTATTTGATGCCACTCATGGAAGTTAACTTGACTAGAATTATTGCCATTAGAGTAGGAATTGGTAAGCTAATGACTGGATTTCATCATTAAGAGCTATCGAACACTAGCCATTGTTGTCACAACAAATTTGAATTAAGTCATTAAAGCCAGTTCCCCTCCCTGCTCACTAACTTGGTCTATTTCGAGTCCCTCCCCACTACCTCTGTGTATGAGCAAATGAGCACTATGAGCAGATGCCTGTGAGGTGAGGGACGTGTGGAAGTTCCGGCGCATCCCATTTCCTAAAGAAATCCTGACAAAGGCTGGGGGTAATTATGTGAATATAACTAACAGCACCATTTTATGGCTCGTTTCGTCCTTCCTTTTGAGGCTGACAGTTTCGAGTCGTAATTAATTATACACAGTACGCATATATACATATGTAGATATAGATGAGGGGGCTGGAAGGAAAACAGGTATAGGGCAACAAACCCGTGCATAGATGTAATTATGCATACGTAAGTTACTTCCAGACAGTTTTGTATTGATATTCACGCACAGATGAAACTTGTTTGCATTAATTGTGGATCCTCTTAATACATAGGAATTAGCAATGGCTGGGAACGACGTACGTCCATGCTTGCATATACTTCTGGGGCTCTTACGTATAGGACACAATGCATGGAGGCCCTTGTGTGTGTAAGTTAGATCAATCTTAAAACAGAGTTTTGGGTTGGGGAAAAAGGCTAATGAAGGAGGACAATAGATGTGTGCTGTCTCTTGATTGCTCAATCCAATGTATAAGGACCCACGGATGGATATATAGGTACAGCATGACATATGTACATGGAGTTGCTCTGCAGGCCGGACGAAACGAAACGAAACCATAAAGTAAGTAATCAACATGCTATTGTAAGGTTAGAGGATGGTAATCGAAAGAGGAGTAGTAGGACTGCTCCTGATGAGAGTAAAGAAGGATTCACGAGTGTAAGAATAATTACAAGGGATTTACTCGGAACTGAGTCGGGCTGGGAAATCCTACCGTAAGGAGTGAGACAGGAGCATATATGTACATGAGTTCCCCGTATACTAATGCATCGTCATGCAATAAAATGTAGAAACAAATAGCTACAACCTACACCCGGTCACATCTCCCCGGCCTGTGCATAAACGTTATCCATCTATTAAACAATATGCAGAGGCACACACACACACACAGACACACACCGGCCCAGGAGGAGAAGCCTGGTTCAACTTAGTGGGCCTGGCAGAGGCGTAGTGGTTCTCTGGAGAACCCAGGAAGAAAGTGTATAGGGAGAAAATCTAGAGATGAGAAAAGTAGCGGAGAGGAACTGTAATTCGTGTTAGAATCGTTAAATGAGCTAAATCTTTCCCCATGACTGCCTGCGTTATCTAGTCAGAGAAATTAACGTGTTCCATACCACTAAAGACTGGAAAACCAAAGAGCGTGTAGTTAACCAAGACGAGCGAATTTCCTCAAGTCAATGGAGAATGGGCCTTAACCAATGACTGCAAGCTGTGCCAGCAAACGAACAAAAGAGTTGTGTACATTTTATTCTTTAGGGAACTACTGATGTAGGTCATAGAGATCATGTTACCAAGAAAGCAAGAATTACGACTGCATGTATAGACAGTCCCGAGTTACTTTGTAGTAGGACTACAGGCTCAGGGATAAAGTACGGACTCGTGCATACATAAATAAATAATGGATGTACGTCCATGTACAGGATCGGGCGGGTCCGTGCATACGGATACTTAAATAATGGTGCGGTCATATACATATGAGGCTGGTTTCCTCAAAAAGCACAGAGTCAAAATCTAATTTGTGAGGGGAGAGAGAGAGAGAGGACGATGCGGATACATCTCTGTGGGTAGGTATCTCCGAGTGTAGTAATGAGGATTGGATGAATACGAGATTTTTCTCAAATGAATGGTGAGAGATTCATCCTCGTAATTTTCTCCTCATAATGACCTCCACACTCATATGTACCTCAGTCGAGATTCTCATTAACGGGTTTTTTTTTTCATTAGACATGGTCCTTTATGAAACTAACCTTTTGTGTGACTTTGGAAGGACCCGCCTGGTTCATGCACGTTGGTCCCTCCGTCCCGATGAAAAGACTGTCAATTCCTCCAGGTTGATCATTTACGAATCCTGAAGTCATCGTTCTTCCCAAAGTTTGCTTGGGTAAATTTCCTCTTAAATCTCCTTTATCTTGACGGTGATGGCGGGCCTCGTGCAACTTCTTAAAAAGACGACTTGACCGAGAACTTGTCTCCCTGGGACCTAATTGAAAAGAGTTGTTCACATTTTTATTCCACAAGGTAAGTATATCCCAGAGTTACGATCGTGTATGTACCACACGGGGTTCTCCTCTGGTTTTTACTTTGTGCCTTCATAGGAGTAGTAGTAGTAGTAGTCAACAAAGACGAAGACAGATAGGGAGGAGGGCTGAGGGAAAAGAGAGGAAAAAGAGAGAGAGAGAGAGAGAGAGAGAGAGAGAGAGAGAGAGAGAGGGAGGGAGGGAGAGAGACGTGGAAAGACAGGTTTCAGGTCAAAAATTCTGGGAAACGTTGTTAATAATTCTGATAGACTTTCGCTTTATTTCCTCCCATACCTCCTTGCTCCGAGTGTTCCGTCATGTGAGCAGCATCTTCGAGAACTAGACCGAGCCAGCAGTCAGCCACGAGTTGTTTCTGAAGACGTGAAAGTGGTGGTAAGAGATCAAGGGGTGAGATACCTTTCTCATTTCGTGTCGTGATTTTTGCTCCACTCTCCATCAAATCAAGAATTGGGTCCCATGGGGTTGGAGACTGTATTACAGCCAAGTGTAGAGGAGTATTGCCAAGAGAATCCTGGAATCATTTTTTCATGTACAGTCCTTCCAATTTCAATCCATCTCAATTTTTGTCACATTCTATTTCATCTCACCCAATCAGCCTCCTTATCACTACCTAATGAACCCAGGGGTTCTCAAACTTTATGGATGTATTCAAAAAAAAATCCTCATTTCTTTCAATTATCAAGTGCATCAAATATCTGTTTACAATGACTCTACTCTTCCAAGCGCATTCTGGAATCTTTACTTTTGCATCCTTCACATTAGTCATTACAGACAAATACAATGCTCTCCTTGCGGCTTCTCCTTTGCTTAACTCAAAAATGTAAGCCAGATATGACTACAATCTAACTTAGAGGAACTCTTTGAAAAAATTTTTACCTGGAGTAATACAAAGTTTACAAAATACAAAATTATTTTGTGAAGTGAGGACAGCTATGTCAATAGGGTGTGAGGAAATTCCATGAGACAGGGAAATTTCATTTGCAAGGGAAATTAATAAATGAGGAGAGGAATCATAAAAAATCTCACATTGATGGTGGATTTGGCCCCAAATTGCAGCAGAAGAGTCATCGGAGTTGCACGTCCCCGACAAGCAGCCAAATAAACGGGCGGGAGAGTCATGAGATGTGACGATGTGTAGTGTTCCGCAAAGGTCACTTCACGACCACGACTCTCAACTGAGACCACAAGAAGTCCTTTGGGAATCGATGGATTAATACTGAGTAATTTCCGCGGTAGAGTCTCTGAACCGATAGAAACATCAGACCAAGAGCATGATGAGTATGAAACACTTCTTTCGGAACGACGACGGCCATGAGCAGCCAACAGAGATGAAAAACTTAAATCCTTCCCTTCCAGATCATACTGATCCTCATCTGCCACATAGGACAAAACAGTCACACATCAAAAAACGGCTAATCTTCAGTTCAGAAGAACACTTTTGGTTACTTCGTAAGCCCCATAACTTTTTCCTTTTCCTCCCGCTATTTCTCATCTAACTCTAGAACGGTGCTCCAGTACAAAAGCTTCCAACTTCAACTACTACTATGCCACTACCACTCAAGCATTATGCATTTCTGTGTCTACTTTAGTACATACAACCAGTAGGGAAACAAATAAGATTGATTTTTCCATCTTCCTTCGCCCCAAACGACAATTCCCACTCTCCCCGAGACATTTTTCTGTTCATTTATGGTAACTACTCCCTGTCAGACCCGTTTGTTCCTCCAGGTTCCAAAATTCATTACTACTGACATGTGCTCTGTATATATGTACCTAGTGAAATTGAGACCAGTGTTTTACTCCTGCTCAATGGCAGTAGGACGAGGGGAGCACTCATTTTGCATTGTTTGAAGCTTGTAAGTTACCATCCATTTTGTCAAGATTGCTTACTTAGTTGTCCGGTTACTCCGACACCCCACTCATGACAATCAGCAATCTTCGGCAAAACTCTTGTGTTTGGGAGTGAGTGTGTGCGTTGGACGTAGTACAGATACAGAGTCAGAGGGAATCCTGCATCTACAGTGGGACAGCTCAGCTCAGAGTGACACTCGGAAAATGTTACTATTAGTGTGTAGCCATGCTAGGGGAAAGGTAAGGCTGAGTTGTAAGTTAGAGCAAGGCCAATTATTATGTATGAAGTGGTTTTGCCTGAAACTGACTTCGGGAGCAATTACTCAGGCTCTGCATACATATTTAAATGACAGTAGTCGGAAAGCTTAGGGTCTCATCATCGCAAGCCCAAAATACCACTAAACCGTCAATAATTATGGTTACTTGAAGTCACGGCGGGGAACGGTTGAGCCATTTCCCTGCTCTCCCTTCAATATTTCACTGGGCGAGGGGATAGATAGATATTTCATAGGAATAATAACTTGTCTGCCGCCGTCTTCTACTTCCTCACTCACTCTATCGTTGCATAACCTCCCCCAGTTGGTAACAACTACTCTTGGAATGACGGCGCCAGCTCTAATGCTCTCATACAGAGTTGTGACTCTGGACGGACCGGATTGCTATATAGTATTTAATTAGGCGGAATATCCTCCAGTGACATACATGGAGGAGAGGGCCTGGTATTAAATGCAAACTCGCCATTTTCAATGATAATACTTTTAAGTGGATCATTCCACTGGGCCTCATTAGTTCATTATATGGAATTACCCTGAAAAAGTACACTGACAAAATTTAATGTCAATTTCCCCTGTCGTCCTGGGATTCCCAGTACACCGTTGAGTTGGAACCGAGCTGAGAAAAACCAACGGAACTCCATGACCTCCTTACCAGGGGGAAGAAGGCCAGGAGGAGATTTCTCATTGAAATAGTCATCGTTTATTGGGAATGAAAACATCAATTATCTATTTTATTGTAAAGTTGGCATTTTTATAGCATCAAATAAAAACACTATATCACGATAACAGCAGGGTCCTCTCCTATCCTGTAACTTGTAACATTCCTCCTTGCACATGTCTCCTCATCTTGAGTCTTCTCAGCCACGTTCCGTTCTCGTTTTTCAATTCTTATCAATGCTTTCACCCAAAAGCTCCTCACGCATGCTTCCTACGGCTCCAATGCTAATAATTACTTCACACGTTCCTACACCTGTCACTAATGTTTACATTTCTCCGATTTTTCTAACTTCAAGGTTTCACAGGCAGGATTTTCCCAAACAGACGGAAATAATCAATTTACAAATTATTGTCAAGGGGGACCATGTTCAATGCTCCCTTTGCAGTTGGATATTTTCGTGGGGGCTTCTAAAAAATATCTACTCTCTAGATTCTAGGTCTGCAGTGTGACTATGTAATTACTATAGACAGGATCAATTTTGTAAATATTTTCAGTTTTATTTTGGTTCCTGGATTGAGTTGGATT